>CM060900.1:340613631-341158631 GCA_030762935.1 Hymenopus coronatus
CAGTGCCAGTCAGAAGGCAAGGGGCTCCCAAACCTTCCATCTTCATTCAGATATGCTCCCGACTAGTGGCTTAGATATTTGCGCATACAACAACATCAGATTTAGTATAACTAAAGATTAGTGGAGTGGAGTGGGGCTTAACTAACTAATATTCACCGCTATAATCTTACTTCTCATTATAGTTGAAGAAAAATAATAAGAATTTTCTGATTTAGTGTGTGGCAGACAATAATTTATGTACTTAAATTTTGGCTTAGAAAATGTCATAATAGGTACATTAATTTCCTGTGTTATTCAACACAAATTAGTTTTTGGTTATGCATATTCTGTATATTTTAGCAAAAATGGTCGCATCACGTGATAAATGCAATTTATAAGGTAATGTAAACCCTAAACTACTTTAATGGCTATAGAAGAACATCGAATACCATTTGACAAAAGAACCCAATACGAATATGAACTTTCGCTCGCAACGAAAGATGCAAGAGGTATTAGGTATTCGAAGCACAGCGTTTCCAGTTAGACAGTAAACACAATTAGAATGTCTTAAAATTAATAATTTAGATATCACACAGCAATAACAAAACTCTGAAATGTTTTCCTGTTGAGGATATGTCACAAAATACTTCGGAAATGTTGAGCCGATACTGATAATTTCAGGGTTTTTCTTGCAAAACCCAGTAAACAGGAGATCTAGATTTTTTTTTTTTTTTTTTTTTATTTCATTCGTCTTTATAGTCCTTCCCCAGTGTGAAAGAAATTAAAATGGGGAATATTATATGCCCTAATTATATTTATATGCTACGTTCATTATCACAACTTCAATCATTTTACAGGAAAATGTTTTGCTCAGCCATGCCACGTATGTGAAACGAAATGTTAGGTTTAATTTTTATTCATCTGAAATACCAGATGTCCATAATGTTTCCTTTACAACTTTTTATAAGTACAGATCTGTGCATATGAATATGAGTGATAGAGAGAGAGAGAGAGAGAGAGAGAGAGAGAGAGAGAGAGAGAGAGAGAGAGAGAGAAATTCCCTCAAGTGAAATTGTTCATAATGTAAAATATTTGCCCACTGTTTCTTTCTATATGAGAATATTAACCTAATAAACCTATTTTATATATTGAAACCTGTAGGCTTTCACGGCCGGTGTCAGTATAAGAACAATTATTATCCGGGTTTGTAGGCCGTATTCTACCGGGCTCCTCCTTCTTCATATTCCCAGACGTTTCGTCTGCGGCAGCGGCAGACGAAACGTCTGGGAAGATGGAGTAGGAGCCCAGTAGACCGCGGCCTACAAGCCCGGATAATAATTTTTCTTATACTATTTTATATATGTATTTGTTAAACATATCTCTCTTCTTAGCAAAAGCTTACCCTATCAAATCTGAGCAGCAAAGCCAGTTATAAAGTCAGTATATTTTTCATTTTGATTAAAAGCTTAAAAAATGCTTTGACCTTATAAGGTTCTTTTTGTTAATTTATTATATTTATTAGAATACTTCAGTTTTCCAGGAAATATATTTGTTAACCCTGCTCTGTTTTTTTTCTTTTTGTTAATCTATGTTCCCTACTATGACGCGTATGACTGAGATAGCATATAAAAATGTACCATCCTTTTAAGAACAGAAAACAGTTTTGTCTGAAAGTTTTATCATCCCAAACCTTATCCGGATGCAAAATTTACTGCGAACACATAGCGAGGCCAATAATATGCATCTATGAACCAGATTTTTTTCCATGGTGAGCACTTATCTCATAATGTCATCAATTTCGCTAATTTAAGCAAGATTTAACTCCTTAAAATTCTTGTAGCTCAATGAAGTGTATTTTTGAATGCTTAACTCGACACGCCTACTTTACTGATGGGTTGACTTTTGCCTGTTTTCCAAACACTTGAAATCGTCTTATGTAACACCCTATGGCATTCTTCTTCTTATGTATAGCATTTTCAATTTCCATAATCATATGCCAGCGTGCCATAGACCAAATGTGCGATAGCGGGAGGTAACAAACACAAATGGAATTTAATTGGTGTACAGACACGTCTAGCACTAACGAATGTTTCAATTTCTTTAATGCTAGTGTACGCCCCTTAATGGCTTTACAAACTCCTTCCCTCGACGACCAGCCCTGAAACAGGTGGAGGATATGGGCGGAGACAGCAAATGGACCCCTTCTTATGACGTGTATTTCCAGGCGCAAATTTGAACATTTTGTAGATCAGCACCAATAAACAAGGAGGTTAAAACCCGAAAATGCATAGAAACGAGTCTGGTGTTTTAAAATGTCTAACTGTATACAGCACTATATTACTCTTTCATATTACACGCGTTTCTACGATTTGTTGCACTCCGTTGCTTTTCTAGTACAAAGACACTTTAGAGAACATATTACACAGTCCGGCTAGAAAATGTGTACAGCTTTAGCAGAACATTCCATTGGTTTAGAAGGTCCTCATTCAAATTAGCTTGTGCCGCTTACAGTGCACCTTCATTCAATTTTTTTATAAAAAATACAATTCCGGAGTCTGGTCGGGACTCCGGCACTGTATGCCCTTTTTAGATTCCTCTTTTTTTCCTTTTCCCTAACTTTTCTTTTATTTTACCGTTTTCTGTCAAATACACATACATATACACATTCACAAATACACAAACACCCATACACAAGGCGGGACTCGAACCCACGATCCCCTGCGCCACGAAGCACCAAAGCGAGCGCGGCCATGGGGATCGGAATTTTGAGGCCTATATTTAACTATTTAATACGCAACGTTATAGTGAAGCTGAATGAAGACGGAACCTATACTTAAAATCCTGCACAAATCAAAACTAAAAGCTAGGAGCAGATGATTTATCAGGCATAGAAAATTCTAAGCACTAAAACCAGGATAAAAGAAAGGAGGTTTGACCATCATTGGAATGCAGGTAACTATGCGCGAAAATTTTCTTGGACGCTGGTTTTACGGCAAAGCGTGGTACGGCGGGAGGAAATGAGCAGAACCCGCCCGCCTATCTTTCCACGGTGTTGTCAAACAAAGGTTTTCTATGAGGCCCTCAGCCATTATGATGAATAGGTTATCTAATTTGCCTCAAACAGCTTTTTTATTACACAAATCATGGAGCACATGCGTGAAATCTGGGATTTACAGGCAGAATTAAACGTTAGCATTAAAGTCACTACGTATATGTCTGAGTGTATGTACTTCATTTCTCAATGTGGCCCCCTTGCTGTACTTCCGAAATTGCTGGAAACCTACGGAATGGAAACTAGAGAGCCGACCACCCAAAAATTGAACCCTCTCAATAGGAAAAATTGTGGTGTTTTATTAAATCAAATGAGTGAGAGAGCATAGCAAGAAAGTGTCTAATTTTTATTTTAGCCAACACATATTTTTAAACAGGTGGAAGTCAATGGGGTACACCAATATAAAAACTGCAGTTGATGGCCTGAGTTTCTCGGTAAACCTGGAGCGCCCTTTTAAAAATAATATATTTGCCCATCTAAAGTTTCTGAAACGATAAAAAACAGAAAATAGGCCAAATGAAAAGTTAAGCCTCTTAAAAATGATTGAAATATATCTGCGATTTATAGAATTAAAATTAAGTACCTTCCATTCGTTTTTAACTTCAACCCCATTAGATTATGATTAATTATTACTGGTGTTACCACCAGGAGCAGATTGGCCTATTGACGTGAAGATATTATGATGGCAGAGGGAAGCGTATTGATTCGATGTTTCAGACTGCCATTAAAGGCTATAATTTATTTGAAAACTAAATAAGGTGTCCTCGATAACCTGGATATCTATCTCAAGACATACTGTGTTGAAAGTACGCGTGTTATGGTATGTGCACAAACCATACTGAGGTATAGGCTACGTGTTCTTAGATAAATACGTGGAGGTATAAATATATGTTTAAAATCTGGAAGAAACTTACTTCAAGAATGTATTAATAGAGAGAACTATAAATTATTAGTACTAATAGTAGTTATCAGCTTTGGAAAGAATAACAGCTTGATTTTGCAGAATGATTTTCTGCCCTATTCATATTTTCAACTACGATTTGTCAATATTCTGCCTCATTTTTAAAGTATGGTGGGGGTTTTTGAACACAGTAATACTATTGATAATCAAATACATAAAAATAAAAGTTCTCTAAATAGCCAGGTCAAGTTTGGCTATTGGTTATTAGTGATTCAATGATGGCAATAACCTGTTAACTTATCCATAAGTGAAGATGGGGAAAAGACTAAATAATATGGTATACCGAATACATTCGCCTGGTAGTTAATCGATGTTTTGAATAATTAAAATAAATCCATGTTGAAATGGAGAAACTTTTGTTTTAGTATTTACTTAGATCAGCCTAAAAATAATAGGTCAATATATTCAAGTCGACACTAATGGTTAGCATCCAAGATTAACTTAAGCATTATTGCGTACTGACATTACACTGCTCAAAAATCTGTTAAGATCAATATGGGGCCTGCTGATTGGAGTTACTATTATTTTGGAATTTCAACATCATTTTGGACTTCAATTGCGTTACTGTAGCACTGATACAATTAAAATCTGTGCATTTCTACCCACATGTCCACAGATGATTCTTTACCTGAAGTTAAGTATCGCAAATAACCCCAAAGAGAATGAAGAACCTATCACTTAAGTAGGTAAATTTGGTGGGCCGGTTTCTGTATATACAAACCCATAAAAATATGTGTATATCTCGACGATGACTGAGAAGCTTCTCGGAATATTGTATCTTGTGTGTGAGGTAGGAGCACAATATTTCCGTCTTCCTATAAAAACACACACACCGCAATATAGTTATTAAACCAATGTTTATTTTTTATAAACTCCGACTATTGGTGTATTTTAGTTCAATATCTCAAGTGAACAGATAAAATTAATAACTTTCCTATGCGCAGTGCTTATACCTAAAAGTGCTTACTGACCGTTGCTTTCAGCATATGACGTAAATCCTTAATGCCACCAATTTGTATACGAAAGAATGGAAGACTGAAATATTAGAAGCCTGGAAGATACATGTATATATCGAGTGTAGAATTCATTTTGATATTAAGTAACACAAAAGAAAATTAATTCCACAAACCAGTATGCAGAACAAGGCTGCTCTATATGCACCCAAACTTGCTGAACACCAGCACAACTGCCTGCGTTTATGAAGTGAGGAGGAACGTCTTCAATTACTTTAAAGGCTGCGAAATCCAAACACTTTACTTCCAAACATTAAACATTTTTAATAAATTATTGGATACTTAATGTATATTAAGTTCTTCAGAACTCCGAGTTTTCCCTAAATATTTATAATATTTATAATATGTAATTTGTGTCTTACTTATCTTCAATGAGGTAATATGTTTAACAAAGGTTTTGCCTAATTATAATCGAAAGGTGTATCCCTAACATACACTACAATTTATAAAAATGTTCCTGCAAAGTAGGCTTTATTGTTCAATCATCTTCATACCAAATCTTAAAATTAAGAAAACCATTATTGAATTCAATTATCTAATAATTATTGTGCCAAGAATATCTTGAGACGTATTCAAAAGTCATATGTAATAACACTGAAAAATTACTAATGAATTTCCAACAGCTTTTGAATTACGGCCGAAACAAAATGTAAAAATTAAGTTGAGGAACATGACGAATAAACGAGCGAGCATTAGAGCAAGTGACTGAAATAAAAGTTTGAAACCTCATACTATTTCAATACAGGAACCTGTTATAAACCTTCTGCATGACATTAGAGGAAAGCCCAAACTGTAAATTAAAAATCAAATAAATTTAAAGTTATATTTTTACGCCAAACAGTGTAACCTAGGGATGTCCAATGGTGCCAATCCCCACGGCCACGCTCGCTAAAGTGCCTCGCTTTTGTGATTCGTGGATTCAAGTCCCGCCTTGGGCATGGGTGTTTGTATATCTCTAAATATGTATATGTGTGTGTATTAGAAGCAAAAAGAAAACGGTAATGAAACAGAAAAACAAAGTAAGTGTTAGGAAAATGGAAAAAAGGTAATTCTAGCGAGGTGCTGACGTCAGATCTTGCTTACTTCAGCTCCAAATAAGGCAGGGAATTGTTGGGGAGTTATACATATTGTCATACATACGTATAGTGCACGGTAGCAGATATGCTATTTTTAAGCAAACATAAAAAGTAATGCTAGCTACGAAACGCGGAATTTAATATTTCCACATTATTTCTAAAGGCTCTATAGAAATTTGCTCCACAAAATTGCAGGGACATAAAATATTCCAAGGAAAGAATTTAAGTTATTGAAATCATTGCATAAGGGTTCATCTTCAAATTGCGAGTATTTGCATCATGCTTAATTACAGTGTTTGTCCATATACATTTGCGAGCAAATTTTCCCTTAATGAATTATTTTAAAAAGCAGCAACGCAGTAAACTACACGGTTATCATTTAGTTCATATATTAAGGCTCTATTTATAATTCTTAGCAGCAGATTTTGGGGGACTTGTCCAAAGAAAAACCTATCACCGAAGTAAAAAATAAGACATCATTATATGCAGATGAGGAAAACCTTGTGTTTACAAACATTTCATTACTTCGCACTGCGGTATGACCCAATGTTTCTCACGGAAAGGAATGATCTACTGCGCATTCCCCTCTACTCTTTAATTTGGATATGCCCGGTGTTTCCTCTTAAAGGATTAATCTTAGGTTACAAAGCTACTGAATTCATCATGAAAAAAAATGAGTTTGGCTTTTTAAAGTTTGCGCGTTACTTAGTGCTTGAGATAAGAAAAAACATTGTATGAAGTCTGGTTTCAAACAAGAATATGAGAAGACATGCCAAATAAAAACGATCACTACTTTGAAAACAAATCTGCATGGGAGCTGATGATTTGTTCTCACATAAAGACACATGAATTGAAGTTTAGTGAAGCGCTTAAAAGAATAAAGCAGAAGCTACCAAGGTTTAATAATTGCTGCATTTGTATACATTCAAAGAGACATTAAGTAAGCTTTAGGGGTTTATGAGACGTGAATGACCCATAAACGTGTCGAAACATGGACGAATGCTGTGGACATACAACCTCACAGTTCACAAGTAGTGGCTGGTAAAGCATTCGAAACAAATCTAGGCGAGATTATTACCACCACATGCACTTGCATCAATGGCGGCTATTCGGGTGAAGAGAGCGAAGTACCACTTCACCAGCTCTGTTCTTTTATACTACTATAATCAATAAAGCCGTACTGCAGCTTCCTACCAATATATTTCAACAGTTCCGTAACAACGTTGGAAAGCGGAGTGTAAAATCTGTATTCTATTACGCGGAAAACCACACAATGAATAATAAAGCACTTCTTAGCACTGAAAATTATCATATCTTCCGAAGTTATGCATAAATGTACCAAAATTATACTCGTATTTATCTACAAGGGCCTTTTTTTTTGAACCTCCGATAGGCTATAAATAAAAGACAAGTTCAGGAAAAAATGTATTTTATTACTAAACGTTTTGTACACTTATGGTTACTTTTCAACATAATCGCCGAAAAGATTGAGACATTTATCATACCTGTGCAAAAATTTTGCAATACCCATTTCAAAAAATGTTGCCGCCAATGATTTAAAATGAACATTGACGTTGTTTTCAAGATCTTCGTACTTTTCGACGTTTGCGGAGCGCCGTCAAAACAATCGATGAGGAATGCTGACTTCAGGAATTGTGTTGATCTATGACAACGCGCGTCCACACACTGCTGGCACAACCCATCGGCTACTTGAACAATTTCAATGGGACATTTTCGATCATCCACCGTACAGTCCTGACCTGGCACCCAGCGACTTTCACCTTTTCCCGGAACTGAAGACGTGGCTAGGAGGGCAGCACTTTCAAACCAACGAAGATCTTCAATACAACGTCAATGCTCATTAACAATGGAAATTAAACTCTGAGGATTTTTATTTCGTTAAGCAACAATTATATTTTAACCGTTCTACTAATTATGTGGATTAAATCTGATCTTACTTCTGATTACTAGGAATATTAGTGATTACGGTAACAGTTTCCAGGCGATTCTAGAAGTACAGGAACAAAACACCGGAATTAACCATGGTTCCAGAGTCTTCCGTAGTACGTTGAAGCCGATGTTAAGTTCTACACGAAAAAGACTGATCTTTTTGGGCATTAGATGACAGCACTATCTCAAAAGTCTGTTTCTTTATTCAGAAAGGTATTTCTCGAGTTTTCAGATAGTTTCTATGCGTCTGAAAATGGATGCATCTGTAAAATTTGCATAACCTATACTATGCAAGATCCCTTATTGAAACCTATACAAGTAATTACACATATAGAATTGATATTTTAGCCTGTATCAAAATTATATCTTTCATATTTATTTAAATAATTATTGATATTTCCTAAATTCAGAGTACTAATAAAAATTAGTCACGTCACGCATTTTAAAAAATACTCACACAAAGATTCCCTATTTTACAGAAAATAGGTTCATAAATAAATCTGCCATATATTTTTATATTAACCTTAGCTGTTGTAGAAAAAGTATTACTTTTCGTAATGTCCAAAACTGTGGATTTTTTATTTTTAATAATTTATTTATCAACATTGGAAGCGTTATTTCGAAAAACTAATATTACCATTTTCTCTAGCATAATTTTGAAGGGCATAATAAACTGCTGAAACATATTAGTGAAGAAGTGCATCATGTGAAGTATTTTTAGTATGGAAAACAGTTAGAAAAAACTCAGCGAGAAAATAAGCTTTAAAGCTGTTGAGTGTCTATTAATAAGCATGCATCTACCCATTGATAGCTTCAGTTAATTGGCAGTTTAAGTGTGTCAAATGGGAAAAAAACTATATATTTTCAGAAATTTTAAAATGTATATCATTTTATTGTGAAAATAAATATTTCTTTTAATTTTTATTTCAAACTTTAGAGACGTATCATAACACCTTAAATAAAACCAGCTTGTAAAATATCTAATTTTAAGCACATTGTGTCAAGTACCAATCAATCTCTCTTAAACTTCAGACAAGTATTCCCAAAAATTATCAAGAATGCTTGATTAGTTTGTGATAATGAGGTATAGGCATTCTAAGCAGTTTGATTCAAGTTTTCAACATTCAAATCATTGTTACTAGAAAGAACGCCGAGAAAAACGGCAAAATGCTACCTTTAATCGGATAGTAACTGATTTAGTGCTGTCCTACTGTATTAATTCCGTCCTGGATCAGTGTTCAGAAATTTCTATGCCTGGTGACAAATAAAGTCCTATATGATTAATACATTATAATTTTTAACAAAATAACATCTACTGACCTTATTTATCGTCATATAGTTCAGTTAAGTTTAAAACAGAAACATTCCATGACAATTGCGCTTTTTCATTCGCGAATATTTGTACTAAATCGCATAGTGTGAATTATTTCTCTAGTGAAAAATAAAAGTAGAAAAGGGATTTAAGGAATAAATAATCATCGGACAGAACGCAAAAGGACATTGAAATAGTTACGTGACAGAACTCGAAAGCTTTATCAGTAGAATATTTACGGGTAAAATAAAGCGAAATTTTAGTATTTTATAATGTACGAGATAAGCTTCTTTATATATCTTAATGTCCTTTAGCCTGGTTAGTCATATCGGACGATGAATGAAATTGGTAAGATGATACTCAAATGATCTCGGGGTCCATGGAGCTTAAAGTTACTCGACATTCGTCTTCTCAGGATAAGGGAAATCCCCGAAAAAAGTCTTATCCGGGTAACTCACCATAAGCGAGATTCGAACTCACAACCTGTTGAATTTGAGGTAGACACGCTAATACCACACTACTCAGCCGGACAGTGTAAGCTTTCGAAACATTTTACGAGATATTAAATATAATACTGTAACTTGTTCTGTAAAACACAGTGTGTCGTGTAACAATTAACTACTCCTGGTAATATTACTTAGTATTTACTATTATTGTTCACTTTGGAAGGAATATTACTTAATAAGCTTTAAAGGAAGTATACTTGTAGTATAATTGACAATTTCTTTCTTATGATTAAAAGTTTAGGCACAAATATATTTGAACCCCATTATAGATACATTACTGCCTTCTTAAAACAATATTAAGGATAACCATTAATCACGAAATGTAAGTTAGAATTACAAAGCAGTAAGTTTTATTATACTAATGTAATAGCATATGCTATTTATTATTATGAATAATTCCCAAATACTTGACATTAAGAGCTTTAACCAACAGTTTATTTCGTTCTAAGGGAGATGTGTCAAATACCAAAACATTTCTTTTATTCTTAAGCCAGTGTGCTTATAACGTTTTTTCCATTCTCCAACTACTTCTAAAAGTTTGTTTCAATTCATAAGTGAACAAAATAAGTTTTTGAATTGTTTGGAAAGCCCTCATTCAAATGATTTTAAACTGCTAATATGAATGGTAACATTAATCGCTTTCGAAACCCGAGGTTCTTAAAATATAATGTGGTCATAGACAGTTATATACTGTTATGCAGGTTCAGTACGTTGTCTCCTCCGAGTTCACTTGCGCAGTTCGATGATTTCATTCCAGTTTGAGGGCTACGTCGCTAAATTAATGTGCATAGTAATCTTACAGCGCCACCTAGCAGTGGAATTACCGTTAATTTAAAACTACGAGTAGGCGCCTTAACGAACGAATTGTGAACATCTAAAATATCTACTCTATTGACATTTTGGTACTTTTAAACATATATATCAGTATAAAGAAGTGCAGTTGTAATATTTGGTGCATATGTTATACATTATATAATTCCTGGATTGTGCATTTAAGCACACAAATTTGTATTTTATCAAAAGAATATCTTACGATGTAATTCTCATAATTTTTAAACAAGATTTTAAGTTTATATTGTTCAATGAGTCAGAAAACAACATTTGTAAAAATCATACTTTTGAATTAGCTGTTTTTACAAGAGATTTGGCTTTTGCAAAATATATACGTATCAAACTTGGGTGAGCTTGAAAATGTAACGTATTTGCGTGGCATAAATACTACACAATATTTAGCACATACTGGGGAAGCGTTCCGAAGTTTTATTCCAATAATTTTAAATTTGAATTAAGGAGCGAGTGGAAGTGTTTAAAATGTTACAATCCTAAAATATGTATTGTAAACCTCACACATATTAGCTGATTTGAAATTCTGCTTGTGTATTTTTTCATAAAATATTGACAGTAGAATACATTTTGGAAACCGCTTAACATATTTTCACCAACGTTTGCAAAAGAACTTTAAGAAATTTTGGAAAAAGAAATAATAACTGCATATCAAACGAACCTTTTAACCAAGTCTTTCGCTCAGGGTTATTTAAATTGTTAGGTAAGTCTCACATTTTCACTGCGATAATGACAAATAAATTGCACGGAAACATTTCTAATAAATCGAACTTTATTATAAGCTAAATAGTTTAAGTTGTTATTTTCGGACATTTTTGGCTAATTTTCACCCATCTTTAATCAGTAGCTTCTTATACGAGTCAGGAGAAAAGAAATTAAGTTCCTTCATAGCTTCTCAATAACGGAGGTGGGGTGTTGAAAGGCATCCTGTATGAACAGAAATAAAATGAACTTTGGAATATTTGTTTATTAGGGGGTCGCACTTTCGACTATATTACTCGCATACCTTACACCGCTTAGCCATCCGAACGCTTAATAATTGTAGCATTATCTGATCTCATTGAAGGCGTCGTCTTGCGATTGTTAATTAGTAAAATGGATATTTTATCTTCATTCAATCGATATCCCTTATCATCGAGACTCGCCAATACACCGATTTATTTAGTTGTGCCCTCCCCATTCTTTACCACAGTTTCTATTAAATTCGGAGTATACATTTTACTGAGAGTTCAACCTGCAATCCTTGGTGTGATTGGATAGCCACTCCTGTTGTGTCTTAAGAGTACATGGCTGTAACTGACGGTGCCGAATTCAAGTAGCACTGGCATTTTTATCCAGTTAGCAGTTGGTTAAATTGATTTAAATGCGTTGCACAGACGTCAAAACACGTCCATATTAGTGAATTGGGCAGCGTCACCTATCGCAAACAAACGAAATGTCTGACTGATATTTATTACTTATGTGTGTTCAACCGTGTTAGGCAAAGTCTTTATGAAATTCTAGAGACCATCTTTACTAGCCGTTTACAACTGCTCGGCTAAGTTGAAGTGCTCGCGCGCACGACTTCGGCTGGAAGATGAGCGTGGTAGCCAATACGTTACTGGGCGAAGCTCATAGAACAAGTTCTTAGGCTTCTTGCCAGGCTTGAAGTTGTGCTGTTTCTTCTCCTAACAGATATCACTATGTCAAGCCTGATAGATCCATTGACTACTTCGTGGTTTGAGCGGTTCCTTTTTACCAACTCTCGCGATGTTGTTTAACGCAAAAGTGTTGAGTACAACGAGAAGGCATTATATAACACCCCATTCAGCCGCGACTACAACTTTCCTCAAAACGGGGCTGCATTGTGTGCTGTGGGCAGAATCCTGCGACTCGTGAGTATTGCGCTGCTCGCTGTTGCGCAACCAAGATATAACAGCCTGATTTAAACCAATGTATATTAGAATTACCACCACATTCAACGGAATACTCCGCTGCGTTATTAGTAAAACGCAAGATTATGATGAGGGAGATTCGGAGTGAAAGGTAACCTATGTACAAAAAACAATCTTAGTTTTCTTATTTTGTTTTCATAAGGAAGCAATACTAAAGACTACTACCTGAACACCTCAACTATTGTAATTTTTCATTAGTTACCATAAACAGAATATAAGTACCCAGATTCGGAAACAATGATGGAAGAAAAGGAACGGAATAAATGTTTCCTTCCATAGCTCATACGCCGACTAGGACTTCATTTTGTGGCCATTCACAATGTTTTGAAAAACTCACGCCATACCCTGTCGTTCGCGGCGGCAATAAATTATTATAGTTTGACTTTGATATAGTCACAGTTTGTGTTGTTCTGGAAAAGTTACATTCATAAAATTATACAGTGTGATTTGCTTGTTCGAGCGTTCTTAATCATTTTTCGGGTTTCCTTCCAAGCAGGTAATTATTAATTTGGTTATTTCTGAACATTATTAACGAACATAATTCCGAACGTTGAGAATATACATTGTAGCCTGAAGTTTTGTGTTTACTTGGCTTTTACAGATAATTTTCCTTTAGAACGATGCTCTTGAATGAATGCGAATATATGCTTAGCGCTTTACTATTTACATTACCTGTGTACTTAGCCTGGAATATTATTTTGAGCCCTATAGAGTTATTTATCATGTTTGTAGAACAAGATCCATTTTACTGTTAACGCCTTGGTTTGCAATCCAAGCAACCGCAGGAAAGAAAGTCTACCTACTGCAGAACGTGCTATTATTGGGAAACTAAGAAAAGCACGTATTCCAATCCATCAGGGAGGTGATCAATGTAAAGACCGTGTCGGCAGAAGACCAAACACGATGGAGTGCCAACAGAAAATTGCCAACAACAAAGCTTTAATGCCAGTCACCTCAAATGAAACAAAAATGTAAACCATGAGGTCACCTGGATCATCAGCAGATTTATAATCCTCTCTCTGAATATATTATAAACTACAGGAGCCTGGTTCCTTTCGTGCCTGTGCTAGCTTATTATTGCTACGTCACATTGTGATATGCTTAATGTGTTTGTTCAAATGCACTTTTGGAAGTTACATGGCTTAAACCTAACAAAATGTCATTTAGAGGTGCTGTTTCGGCCTCTTTGTTTTAGTAGACTATAACAGTACTTAGTAACCTGCTGCACTGTTTGGTTTGTTGACGATTTTTCCTTTTATGCGTTTTTTGTATTGTAGGGATTTTATGTAAAACGACATTCAGTTCTATCGCAAAGGGAAGGCCTTATTAAGCTGGTCAGAGTAAGGATTTTAACATTAATTTCTCCGAAATGCATCTTCACTTCTGATTTCTCAACTATGGAATTGTATGTCCAGACTTGCAATTCAATATGAAGATAAATACAACTTTAAAACAATCGATTTATTTTTATTATAAACTCATTTAAAGCCGCAACTAAATTAAACTTGTAACAAATACCATTACAAACCTTGAGGCCAGAACATTTACCAAAGCAGCCTGTTCGTACATGCTACTTATAAATATAGACATTAAAGAAAAGGGTTAGCGAGATGATTTTTTTTTCTTTTTTCTTTTTTACCGTGGAGGGAAAAAATGCATTACGCATTCAACCCCCAGCCAAAGTGCAATGGCTGGGAGGGTATGTGGGACTCTCCGCTTTCTCATGCGGCATACCCACTAAAAGAACCCCTCCACGTTATAACAGTAGTTTATGAACATGATGCAAACTACATTTAGTGAAAACTAGGTCGATACCGTTTCAGTGATTTATGCCAAAGCGTGTATATCAGCGCGATATACACACATATGCATATAACATCATATATAATGTGAGTATATGTGTAGAGAGTATTTTTTTAAGAATTTAAACCATGATTTACTTAGACATATGCTCAGATAAACCATGGAAACTAAATGATAAATAGTTAAGCACAGGGTATCAGGCAAGATTTCAAAATTAATGTGTACACTTCAAAGTTTCTCAAAGTATTCAGTGAAGTCATCTTTATCCCTATTAAATATATAACTTATAAAATATAACAGACACGAAAACTTACTGCAGAAGAAATGTAGAAGTCATTAAATATAAAATAGTACTATTAACTACTTCCGTAATATATGCCGTTGTATACTGAAATTACCTAGGTAGAAGACTTCTTAAATAAGTCATGTATTAACATCTGAAGACGGGCGGGTGATTTTTTTTCTGAATATGAAATAAATAACAAACGAAGAGTCTGTAATACACAATACTTACTTTTAATTGCTGTACTTAGCTGTGATAAAGTCATCTTTTTCTGCAATTAGATGTGAAATTTTCTACACTAGATTATGTAGAAACCTTTCTAGATACGGATAAAGCCGAGAGAATAATGTGATTTTATGTAACAATACCCATGAAGTATTGATTCTAAAGGTATAGTTTCTTCCAAAAAATGATTGCCCACAAACAGGACCGCTTCCCCCAACCACTGGACAATAACCATTAGCAAACAAAAGACGAACTTGTTCTAGGGGTGAGAGACAATGTAAAATCTGCTTCCTGGAAACACTATATACAAGTCGAGAATCGCACCTCAGTTAAGGGACCAGTAAGTGGAAGACTTAACAACAACGAGGGTTGCTTTTCAACCGCAAACCCCCTAACAGCAAGCTTTAAAGTATATGAAAGAAGAGTGGGCGGGGTCATGTTCTGAAAAATACTGTACTACACATTTTCAGAGCTTTTTGATTCTATTTATCTCTTGTACGTTAATGACAAACAACTCCGAAAGAAACAAAAAGCGGCAAGAAGACAGGAGTAGATTGGTTCATGTCTGAAATTGAATCGTGGCCCTAAAATGTGCAAAACCCTTAGCGAGAAGCTCTACCAACTTAACAATGTATATATGAATGTTATCATTGCAGTTGAATGTTTTATTTAATGGGATAGAAAGTATAACTCTGTTTTTAAAGCGGATATTGTGTTTGATCCAAGGCTTGGATTTGAGGTTTATATACCACTTCTACGGCTTCAGCTCTTCTCCCGAAGTGTTTTATTTTCTTCTACCGACAAAAAGTGAGGCAAGAGTGGAGAACGCTCCTACTCCAGTCCTTGTTTGTGCATATCCTTAACTTACTCGTTGCTCAGAGTGGATGTTAGAAAGTATCTGCTGCTCAGAAAATCCTACCCCTTCAAAAGGAATCAATTGTAAAATGCTCTTGTAGCACAACTGAAAAAGCTACCTTAAATCCATAAAAAGGCTAATCAAATGACATCTCCGGGTTGGAACGTATGTCTACAATGAATCATAAATAATGAGAAAGGAATATCACTGACTCTCCGAAATTCTTATATCGTAATTAAGATTCCAAGAAGAACGTACATAGAATACATTACTGCAGGAGTGTGTTAAAATCTATGGATATCAATTATTATGATAATCTTAATATTACACTAGACTAGGCATTTCCAAATTAGAGTAGCAGATGAGAAGGCAGAGTAAGCCATACTGCTTCGTGTGTAGCATTGGGGCATGCTGCTATGGACGTAATGAATCATTTGTAAACACAAGGTCTTATTCATCTGCATTTAGTGCTGTATTTTTATGTATTTATCTGTTTATTTTTTCTTTCTTTATTTCGGTGATGTGTTTTACTTTGGACGAGTTCATCAATATCTGCAGCCAAGCATGACGTACAGAGATGCAAATAGATGCATCAAAAGATCGTCACTTAGTCTACGGTGATGCTGACTTTTCATATAGTTAAGTTAATGCAAGCTTTATTCGGAAATGCATGAGAAGCCGACCAGTTCCATTAAATGTGATGCAAATAATCACAATTTGGAAGATGAAGTCTTAGGCAGTGATTCAAATAGATGTCAACATCTTTTTTTCGAACATTTTATGTTAGTACAATTTTGTGGAGCAAGTAATCCTATTTCTAATTTTGTGTAGACAAAAATGTTATGAAAACGATATTTATCGCATTTCAAGGCTAATATTTTGTTTATGTTTCCTTAAAAACAACAGATTTGCTACAAAGTATATATGCAAGTATGAGTGACTCGCCAACATTTCCCCAGCTTGATTGAAGTCCGGAGAAACGAGTTCTTGTGTCAGTACTTCGCAACAGTTATCTTGCCTGCATTTGACAAATGAAGTTAAAATGTTGAAAGGCACATACACTATGTGAATCAGCCGTTCCTAGATTTCTGTATGCAAACAGTAGATTAGCTTCTTAGGAACCTTTACATTTCTTTATTAACTTCAACGCCTGGATGCCTAGGCAAATAAGTAGCTTTGTTCGGGTTTCTCCTACAGAGTACCCGTCGTCCGATTTATGGTTATCGGGTGGCGATTGTTGAATCTTCCATGTCAGGCGGAATAGCTCATATTAAGACACACCGTGATTTGGGGTCCACGACAAAAGCCTCGTTAAACTCCGTCTTTCTAATGTCATCCTCTCAAACTGCTCTATGGGTGCCTCCCAGTAATAAATGATTCATTCATCGTTTAGTGGCACGATGTTCTCCAAAGGTCAGTGTATTAAATGGGAAATAATGCTTTATTGCTTTGTTACATAACGTGATGAGTTTAAACAATAATAATTGGTAATGCAGCATAGTAAATCGATGCTGTAGGCTAATACGAGGACCATCCAGGATGTAACGAACCATTTGGCTTAAATAAATAATAAAGGGAAATATCAACACAAAACTTTATTTACAAAGTGATAGCACCTTACTCTATTTGTCAATATAACCTCCGATCAGTTTCCCAATACCGGTGTTATATTTTACTGCGTTTGTTTTAATGCACAAAATGTTCAGCCAGTCGACTTTTTAGGCAAGTAACGCAAGTGTATGGTGATAATGCAATGAACTGTCTTCTGTGAGGAAATTTACGAGAGCATAATTTACGACTAATTAAGGAAAAACCAGTGTGCACGACAAAGACCAGAGGGAAACAGCAATCGTTATGCACAAGTTGAAAGCAAATGTTGATAAAAGGATTCAGGAAAAATCGTGTTTCCCTTTGGACTCCGTACATGACTTTTTGGTTCGAAAATATATACCAACCGATGAAGACCTCAAAGTAGCAGTGACATCTTGACTCAGAGTATAACAGCTGCATTGAAAAACCGGTTCCATACGGCAATAAATACCTTGATAACAGTGACCATTATGCTTTAAAATATAGAAAGGTACTAAAAGTTTGATAACAAAATGTTCGGTTAATATATTTTGTTATTATTAGGTTATGTCAAATCGTTCGTTACTTTATGGATGGCCCCCGTAAACGTAATATTAATTTTAAAGTTTTCTAAGCTGACTGAAAATCCTAATACGGCATTTCTAAGCCAGAATATTCAACCCCATGTCCAAAGAGGCAAGTCATTTAGGTAGTTTTGCTATAATTAGAAGCTGAACTGCAACTGAATGAACTGTAATGATATTAAGCCATTTCGGGATACTTTGGTCACAATTTTTGAGACAGTGGAAGGGGTGGATAAGGATATTACGTGGTTGTACCAGCGTCTGTAGTAAAAATGATGCCCTAAGTAACAGAAAGTGCACGAGCAACCTCTTGTCTAACATTGCAGATTCCACTGTCTCAAAATACTGACCAAACAAAGCCTTGATAATCAACATCATTGCACTGATCTCGCTTGATAGGCGAGATTTTGGTTACTTATCGTAAATTTGGTTGCATTTTACCAGCATTAACACGACTTTAAACATTTAAACACATATGAAGGTTCTTTAAACAAATGCCACAGGCCCTTTAAATGGTAGAAAACTTAGTGACTTAATTGAAGACAAATTGCAACACGTATATGAATATCCTATTCTTTATCTTGTTTTAAGGGTGTTCGAATTTTACGCGACACAGTGTTAATAGAACAAAAGCTCTTTGGACGATACACAAACTGAAGAGTAAAAAGAAATGTTTATGGTTAAGAAGGGCCTCTCCAGCAGTAACTATGGTGTGGAATAGCTACTTTAATTGATTGTAGTGTATAAAAATTGCGCTTATTGTATACCCAGGCATGTCGCTTTGTACAAGTATCCAAAGAGTTCCCCTTATCTCAATAAACATTAAAGGATCAAAGTCACATATTCCACTTCGCGAGTTGCATAAATAAACCAAGACATGAAACATATTAAGAGGGAATTCAACTGGTGTATTACGCTTAACTGATATCTACATATGCAGATCCATAGTTTATGTTGTATTTCTCTCGGTATCACATGCTGTAAACCTAACAAATAAAATACAATTAATCAAGAGTTCTAGAGTTTCATATCTATATCTGTGACGAACACTCTTTTATTATAGTTTGGAAATCTGGACAAATAATCTTTTTCAAAACTGGATACATAATATGTCTGTCATAAAATATTTTGTGGGTTACAGCCCCTCCCCTCCCCAAATATTAAACTGCATATATGGGAGAGAGAGAGAGAGAGAGAGAGAGAGAGAGAGAGAGAGAGAGAGAAAGGCGAGAAGCGTATAGGTGCGCTCAACACCTAGCTCATTAGCGCCAAAAACCACACACACACACACACACACATATATATATACACCTCTATAAATACAACTATACATATGTACAGAAATACTGATGATCAGCATAGAGCAGAACAGGTTTCACGGCTCTTAGCTAGCCGATGGTGAAGCGTAGGCTTGCATACACACACGTGATTGCTAGTTGCTCAATTTATTGCGTATTAAGTGAAATGGCTCTATTCGGGTATCCGTATTCTGTTCCCAATGAAGTGTTTGAGGATTGACATATGCCCCCTTTCTCCAACATCTGGCCCACACGTTACCTCGATTTAATCCCCTGCGATTTGTATCTCTGTGAGGGATTAAAAAAAAAAAAAAGAGCAGTACACAACAGATCCAGATACTTTAGAAGAACGTCTGCGGATAAGCTGAAACCGGCACTGATTAATCAGCAGTGCCGCGAAACCGGTTAAGCACTATTTTTATCGTCCAATATACAGAATGTCCTAGAATGCAATCGCACAAATTATAGAGGCTCCTAGATAAACACTGGGATATGGAACCTATTATCCCTTTCTACAGTTACGCCAGTTTTTCTAGATCGCACGTCATTGGCATTAACTGAAAAGAACGTGGACATGTGTGTGCTATTTTCATTCAGAATGCCTCATTATGATGCCACTAGTCGAAGGAGTGTTGTAATGGTGCACAATGAATACGAGATTTAAACTATAGGATTTGAGATTTGGGCAAATTTACATGTTCTTTTAGGTGTGCACGCCACTGATAACTGTTGGGTCGATTTCACATTATTTGCAGTTAGCTACATACTGATGGACGATTCGGTATAGCGCTGGTCACTAAATTCCACGATAGTAAGGTAGCACCACTCTCTGAAGTTTCAATTGTTCAGTGTTGTTTTTCCCTTACTTTTTTCTTTTCTCTTCAAAGAGGTACACAATTTCACTAGCACTAATGCGCTTATTTTACATTTTTGAAGTCAGGAGAATAAACCCTCAAGACACACTAATTTCAGAAGACTGAATGTTATCTACATAGTATTCAATATTCAATGCAGTAACTGTTTGTCAAGGCACTTATATAGATTACTTTAATACAACAATTACGTTTGTTGAAAACATTTCTGTAAAATGTGCTTTGAAATTAAGCTTTGGTTTTAGCAGTGGAATAAACAATAAAACCCAAAATAATATTGATAATATTATTAATAATAATAATAATAATAATAATAATAATAATAATAATAATAATAATAATAATAATAATAATAATAAGTAATAATAATACTCATAATAATAACAACAATGATAGCAGTAATAATAATACCCATAATAATAGTAATAATAACAATAGCAATAATAATAAAAATAATAATAGTAACAATAATATTAATATTAGTAATAATAACAGCATAATAAGATTAGTAGTAATAATAATCATAATAACAATAATAATAGTAATAACAGCAATCATAATAATAGTAATAATAATAGTAGTAATAGTAATAATAGTAATAATGAAAACAATAAGAAGAAGAATAACAATAATTATATCAATAACAATAATAAGAGCATTAGTAATAATAATAGTAATAATAACAATAGCATCAATAATATTAATAACAATACTAATAATCATTATTATAGTAATAATAGTAATAATAACAATAAATAACAGCAATAATAATAACAATAATAATTAATAACAATTATAAATCTCTACAATTGCTAGAATTCGAACAGCGATATTTTGGTTTTGTCTGTGTAGCCATTATCTCGTTTTAACTACTTCAGCTACTGTGGCCACACGCCAGTATGCTTCGTGCAATCTGTGCAGGGATGGTGCAGGCCTTTTTTTTTTTTTTTATTATTATTTCTTTTTTTCTTTTTTAAAACAGTAACGGAGTCTGATCAGGACTCCGGTACTGTATCCCTATTTACATTCACCCCCCCCCCCGTAGGTTTTACTGATTACTGGTTTACTGGTTTACTGGTTTTTACTGTTTCTTTTACAAACATATACACATTGCACAAACATATAACATCCATGCCCAAGGCGGGACTCGAACCCACGATCCCCTGCCCACGAAGCACCAAAGCGAGACGCTTTAGCGAGCGTGGCCATGGGGACCGGCGGCCTTCATATGAACAGTTCCTCTTTTAACCTGTTGTATCTTCTACTTCGGATATTGCAGTATTTCTCAGTGCCTCTTTATTTGCCTTTCGTGCACAGATGAAAAAGTAGAATGTTCTTTCCTTTCTAGTACATAGATCTTAACTAGTTTAATGTACGCCTTGTTTTACTATTGAGATTATTGTTCATTTTGTATTTCATTTGGTACAATGAGATATTGTTTCGTCAATTGTGAACTGTGTCTACAATTGTAAGTATATAGCTCGCCAATGTGTGGTATATTGTATTTTAGAAACCACTATAACAGAAGTCCACTTGGGTAGTGTGGTGGTAGGGTATCTGCCTCACATTCAGCAGGTCGCGAGTTCGAATCTCGGTTAGGTTGAGTTAGCTGGGTGACATTTTTCGGGGGTTTCCTTATACTTAGAACACGAATGTCAGGTAACTTTAAGCTCCATAGATTACGAGATCATTGGAGCATAATTTCACCAATGTCGTATCGTCTGATATGACCAACTAGCTTAAGAAAAGGACCTTCGGCAGGTACGAAGAAGTGTACCCCTTCAGTTGTTTAATGCTATTGAAAGTTCTCCGTTGCACCTAGATGCAAGCTGTACATTACATGTATTTTATTTATCATATTGAGTAATGCAGCAAAAAATGTTAACGGCTCATTAAATTTCAAATAAATGAGGGAACATAAAATAAATAAGTACCTACGTATACATGAACCTACAACTGCATCAACATCTTTAGCGGATGCTCACACGCTACTAGCTATTACGCCAAATAATGCCACTAAATATAACTCTCCGAAATTCGAGTGTTCAGGTCACGGTCTATGGCGGTTTAATTAGTGGTGTGCTAACCCTTAATACATTTTATGCTGTGGCAAACAATTTAGAACCCATAGGCTCCCTATCACTATCTCTACCTTGGACGCCAATTTGTGCATTTGAATTCTGGGACACTCAGATATATATAAATTAAAATGCAAGTTACAGGTTTAGAGATATAGATAAGAGACAAATATATGATGAGATAGAGATAGAGACAGATAGATATACAGGTAGGGATACAGAGTAGTAAAAGGGTCTGGATAAGCGACAGAGATATAGGATTATAGCACAGGATGGTTATCAAATAGGGGACAGAGAGAGAGAGAAATATATATAAAGGCATCTATAAGACAGAGAAGGAATGGGCGGGTAATATATAATAATAAGATGACTATAAAAGAAAGGGAAGAAAAAAAAAGACAACATTTTAATTAGCTTCTAGGTATGAGCTTTCAGTAGTCCTATGACTGGTAAATATTGTAGCCTTCTAAATATATGGGTAGTAAAACAGAAAATAAAGGTAAGAAGGCAACCACTAAACAAGAGTAACACTCACTCATGTATGAAAACACTTATGAATGAGAAACACTGCAACCAAAATGTTTCAGTCTCAAGTTTTTCTAATACATCATTTCTGAGTTATACAGATTGACGTGAATGAGTATCTTCAAATGCATTCTAGCGTACATCGTCCTCAGCTCCTGTGAAGCATATAGACTTGGGTATCTCAGGGAGGAGAAAGATGTTAACGTGAAATTGAAGCGGGTGTTGGCATCCCCGAGTATGAATAGCGGAGTAGAGGAGGTCAGGTGACCTAAGGCCATGCGAGGATTATTATTTTCATCTTAGATATAAGTCGAGTGTGTTACTTGTTTCCCCTAAACTGAACAATAATACATGAGAACCATCCTTCCTTGCTAATGATTTTCTAGAAACTAATCAGGAGTTGGCACAGACTGAGAGATATGAGTTAGTCCATCATTATTTGTAATTATTTTACGGTATTATGTCCGCTGTGCTTTTTGTGGTTGCTACCCTATTAGTTCATCAGAAATGTTTCATTATACATTAAGGTGGCTCTAATGATAATCAGGTCTTTAAAATGGGTTTCTTTGTGCAAATTTTTAACTTCTTCCTATTGCATGACCACCATAAGGAATTGAATTACTGCTCAGAACTTTACAAATGTAGAAAGTGTTAGAAAATTCAAATCAATAACAATGAATATCTGGAAAAAGATACGAATTACACTAGAAATATTTCTACCAAAATTAGGTTTTTGTGTAGTAAATTTTTGTCCGTGTCTTATTATCATGTGAAATTAATCAGAATTCGTTCAGGACAGAGAGAATTTCAAAGCCATTTCCATAAAACTCGATTTATAAGTGCATAAAAGGTGGCCCATCGCTTTAGATTGCAACAGTGTTTTACCCTCCGTAAAGTTTCCACCTTCAGATATCCAAATATGGATCCATCATTTTTGTATGTAATTGGCCTAGAAAAAATTCAAGGACATAAACACGATGCAATGAACGATGATATAATTGATGGGAAATGGGGGAGTGTTTTGGATATCACCTCTATGAAAGGGTTTTGCTATGATTGGTAAATAAAGTTAAGCATAATATAGTCTTCTAGAATAGATGATGAAGAATTACGTGTAGGTGTCGCTAAACGCACGACAGCTACCACATGTATACGTCTATGTTATTGTTGCATTATCTCTCTCTAATATATAGACACACACACTTTATTTTGTTTGCAGGACAAGACGAGTTCTCTGCAAGGTGTTTCGTTAGTGAATATCCTAGACAACTATCTTATAATATTACATTTGACATTTCACCCATATTTTGGGGGGTGGCATAGTTATAGCCAGTCCAATGGCTGGAACTGTACTCAAAAGTCAGTTACCCTGGCAGAAACTGGAACGATAATTATCAGTACCAACATAAACAGCTGCGTTATAATTTGGGTCACATTTTATGCATGTCACTATACATTTTATTTGTTACGCAAACGCCTTTAGAATTATAATAGAATCATTGAAATGATTTTGCGAGATTTACAAAGCTAAGGACATGTTTTCTATTTAAACGATAGTTTGGTTTGTGGATTATCTTACAAACACTCGTGATGCAATCTTGGAAATTTCTGTACTTAAATAAAAACTTTGGTTTTATTCCACATTTAATGTTTGTTATACTCTTACGCGCGCACACACAAGCACAGGCACACGTGCACACACACACACACACACACACACACAAACACACACACTCTCTTTGCTTCCCTAAAACGTTTCTATTCAGGAAACTTAAAGATATGCATTTGCAATGAATTGTTAACACATATTTTTATTAACTACAATATTACTTATCCTACTTGGTGTACTCGAGTGCATTAAATGTGGTCCATAATGAACGAACCTTTTTTATTTTATTTGGAACTGATCAGATCTCGACCCATCTTCAACAAACGTGGCAGTGATTTTTCCCCCGAGAATAATTCTAGCCACCGGATTTGTCAGGGTGCTTTACTTTCACTGAATATGGTAATGCTGCCAAAGAGTAATATTACAACTTAAACCTTAATTTTTATGCTACAATGATCATTTCTTAGTATTGGTTAGGATATTCCGTTCGATAACGGAAATAACCTTAATCTTCATCTACTATATTCGCTGAATATAGCTCTCATATATGTAAGTGCCATAGACGTTATCCAATTGAAAGACACATGTGAATGATCTTTCACCTCTTTCATTGATGATGTAATCGATTTAGACATTTCTTGTGCACTAATCGTAGCGAAACTCTTTCATGAAGACGGTGTGCACCCACATCTACATAGAGCACCTTAGGCAATTTTCACAGATGGTGTTGGTTATATTTAAAAACTGTATTTTACGGGCTCTTGTGCCGTGATTGTGGATTAATATCTAAACTTTGGTTTCATCGTAAGTGGCAGTCACTATAGGAGGTAACACATGGATGGAAAGGAAAGAGCTTATTTACTCTCCCCATTTAGGAGGCAGGAAGGGTTACAGGTAACGCACATGTGTGTCCAGTGAAGATCAACCAGCTGACTAGAAGTCGGCGAGACGTATGATTCAGTATTCAACCTTCGACCACGGCAGAGCAGCCCAGAAATTACAGTTTTAAATATAACCTCATCTACATTTTGCAATGACTCTAAAATCGTTCTTGGTTAGTTCTTACGTCTCTGTTGTTTTTCATGTCTGACACAAAGAACAGATATGGGGCTGCGAGGAATCAAAAGTTTTGTTACCTGAAGGTGGAAACATAAGGAAGCGTAAAACACTATTACAAATTAGACGTATGGTCAACATTTATGCATGCAGGTGTACATGTTTGAGAAAGGAAACATACACTTAGTTCTTGCCATGCTTACACAGCACGAACAAACAGAAGCTGTTATTTCAACTCTATATACTAAAATCTGCACGAGGTGTTCTTGAATTGCCAACTAAAGCCGCTATTTTTCACTTGGACGCTTAAAGCTGTAATTTTGTGTATCTAAATAGGATAGGTGCGACAATATTGGATTTCATTTCAATTTATAAGCTTAATTTTATATTACAAATTTTAAATTAAGAATGCTCTGAAGGTTTTATTAGGTCAATCCTTGTTTCTGTGTAACCGTTCTGTGCAATTTATGTCCAAAGTTGTAATTGTTTTAAATTTAAATACAAGTGCAAAAATCACTGTATGGCACGCAAAATATCAAACACCATAAACATTAAAGTGAAGCCAGTTTGATGTAGCTGGTACTGTCATTTCAAATAAACCTAATGTGGATATTTATTAGAACCGAAATGGAATTTATTACCTGTTCGTGTTGTACACTCAAAGACATTAAAAATAAGCCTGGGAATACTTATCGTAAGACGGGGTCTTTTTGCTCACTCCGCGCATGTCTTCCAGCTATTTGCTATGCTCTTAAAAGCGTATTGGACAGGCCACGTTATGGAAGGAGATAGACATGAAGCGTGACTTGCGTTAAATGAAGTTCTGAGTTACGAGCTGGTGATCCCCAAACTCTCTGGTTGGACAGTACTCGATGTCTCTCACCGGGTGATACAAAATTAGGTTAATATTTTCTCTGTACTACATATTGAAGTTCTAATGCCAAGGTAATTCGTGCACGTGGTAACAAAATTAATACACTGCTTATACAGGTCAACTTGTTCTGATGGAGCGTTGAGCGGGGTTGAGAGCTGATGGGGTAGATTGCCCAATCGGTTTTGCTTTTTCTTACTCGTCCGGTAAGTTGTGCCAGAATGGCTCCAATGGAAAACGTCCTAAGAGCCGATTACCCATCAAACTTCACATTTAAATCAAAATCACAGTGTCAGGCGCATTTTTAATGTCTTGAGTTACACCTGTAGCTATTCGAAGGCACTCCATAATCTCTGACAAGTTGCATGGAGTGGGCAAATATCTTGAAAAATAATGATTAATTGTTTTATTGGATTTATTGATCATCAGAAAATCCATTAGTAGAAGGTTTCATTCAATAGTTATATTTTTAAACCAAATCTAAGCGATGATCAATATTATTGAAATCTCGTGTTTCCTCAACTATGAATAACGACAGTGACCAACTGACGAAAGGGACAACCAGTACCTCGACCCTATGTGGATCGTTTGTGCTTACACCTCCGGTAAGGACGGATGAAGTGAATGACTCGATGGGGCTGCAGCCAGCACAGAGAAGCACCGTTCACAAAGAGTTCCAGACTTGACCACTAGACAATGAGAGGGACGTTCTATGACGCCCTTTTAGCGGGACCGGAGAACACGACACAAACTCGACAGGCTTCCCCGTGACAGGAGCCGTGAAGTTCTAAATTGCATGTCTCTGCATTATCTTTCCGCCACTGGCCTAACGGCAGCTCCGCAGTCAATTTGAAAGATGAAGGAAAATGAACTGAGCACGGGAGTGAAGCTCTATGATGTCCCTCTAGCGCGACCGGAGAACAAGACCCTACTAGATGCTCGACAGACTTCCCTCTGAGAGAGTAGAGAAGACGTTTCAAATTGTAAGTCTCTGTCACTCTCGTTATTGCAGCCGTGCACTCAACCCAAAAGAGGAAGAGAAATAAAATGCGAGGAAACTAAGAAAAGGAGGGCTGTAGCAGAACATACTTTCCTAGCATTCGCATTTGTGATCAGAAGTAAACCACAAAAAAAAAAAAGAAAAAAAAACATGATCCGGGTGGACGGTCACTGAAATTAGAACCCAGGATCTCCCAAGACGCCATAGATGTTATCGCCTGAGCCATAGCCTCAGTCAACTAATGGAGTTTATGAACTTGCTTTAAAACTTTTGAAAATAACAGTTTATATTCAGAGTTCGGCATTCCTTAAGCTCCTAAGCATCAAGTAGGTTCTCTTCACCGCGTTTAAATATCACCAGTGGAGGTCATCACAGTTCATTCATTACTATATTCTCGATCTCACAATTTCTATTGTTCAGTTGTAAAACCTGAGATAGATACTATGGTCTTTGCAAGCGATACAAAATGCTAATGCTGTAGATTTATAGCCGTATTTTATGGAAATGTCCACAAGTTTATTGAAGTACACTCACCTGCACAAAAAGCGGCTCATGCCTCTAGATAGTAACACCTTTCTTCTGTCCATTAAGTTTCCACCTCTAGGTTTGCAAACGTTTACTCCTCCCAATCTATAATAGTCCTATGTTTAATCTCAAAAACAGAAACATAAGAACTAACCAATTAACGTCCAACAGGTCGCCAGTTCGAACTCGCTTAGTGTGAGTTACCTAAATAAGTATTTTTCGAGTTTTTTTCCATATCCTGAGAAAGACGAATGTCACGTAACTTTTAAGTTCATGGATCCCGAGATCATTTAAACATCATTTCACCATGTCATGCATCGTCCGTTGTGATCAACCAGGTTAAAGGATGGTAAGCAAAAAGACAACAACAAAAAAATGAACGTCGTTAAAACCTTTGTGGAGGGAGTCTCATTTACACAAGGAAAGGCCGTAGTTCAGTCGGTAGAGCACGTACCTGTGGTGCGAAGATTCCCGGCTCGATTCCCGTTTGGGGTGGGAATTTTTCTTTAGCTAAGATTATTCCCTATACTAGCTAAGGTCTGCAAGATGAGATTGTTCTAAAACTCAGAGAAGTAAAACACAATAAGAGATGTAGAAGAGTTAACGCATCGCTTAAAGGCATACAATGTTTCAAGGTAAGAGCCGCCATTATGAACATGTGGTTAAACTAACAATTAAAAAACAGCAAACGCTAAACCAATTACATTATTCTGCATTCTAGAAGAAAGAGCTGAAGGATTGTTTGCACGTCTCGTTAAAGTGGACAATGACTACGACACCTTCACATGACAGATTTCATCAGCGACACGTAGAAGAAGGTTAAAATTATTGTTTTCCTGGCACATGGAACCCATATTAAGAAAACGGTAGTCGAAGAATGAAAATAGAAGATTTCAGCTTTAATGTTAGTTCCGCCATATTTTATGGTAGGTAAAGTGCAAATAAATATTACGACTCCTGTGTTAGGGATTACCGCACTTAAAGCGTACGCAAATTAATTATCAATTCAGTGAAGCAACTTGGTACAAACCATTAATATTTTCACAGGCTCAAGTAATTATAATTTAGCTAAATACAAACTTGTCCAAAATATGTATATATGCGTGTATATATGTGTGTGTATATCTTTCTCTTGAGATGGCAATATGGCGTAGCAGTGATTCCTCGTTGCCATTGTAGAAACAAAAAGTGTCGACAAATTCAATGCTGCTCTTGGTTGTTGTAGGGAAATGAATGTCGGCAAACTCAAGGCTCAATGACATCAGTATGTGACATGCCCCTTGCTCCTTGCATTCGGCGGAACTAATTAATTATTGCTGATGAGAAAACCGGAATACGGGAAATAAATATTGCACCTCGCTTCTAGCACTACACATTTCAAAAAACAGTTACGTCAAACGACTGTAGCATGTCGTATGTAATTCAGTTGGCGGACACTTGGGTGGAAAGTGGTAGAGTTAATCCAGGAATGCCTATAAGGCTGGGCTCAAGTTCCGGAGGCAACCAAGAACCATTACCTCAAGGCTAGATTACTAATTCGGCTGTTAAATGTGCTGTGAATCACTGGAAACGACGCGTTATTATTTTGCTCTCTAAGATTGTTTAGAAATGTATCTAAATTGGCAATTATCGAAATTAATCTCTGCTGGGCTTACTTACTTTCTTGAATAAGTATTGAGATGGTTAATAAAAACTTTTATGACGATTACTTCTGCTTGTATTATTCAGGGTGGATGGACCCGAAGGCATTTTTCCAAGCTTGTCGTATAGAGTGTGTTGTGTGTGCACTTTCTATCTCTCACCTCTCTTTTTCACATATAGGTATCAACAATAATTGTTCTGTATACTTTTTGCTATTTTCGACAAATCTATGTCCAGAAGTTATATCAAATTCAGAATTTTTGACCTGGAATAATATAGGAAGAAAATGGGGCCGCTTACATTACAAGTCAGTTTACAACAAACTCTAGCGAAGGAAAACGAAAAAGAAATAACATATTTGGGAATAGCTTTTATTACATGAAATCCTAAAATCTATTATCAGCCAAATGTCAACATAAACAAAGGATATTTCAAAATGTGCTAATGCTATGAAAGCATTGAAATCATATTAGATAAAAAGATTACAGCTAAAATGAGATTTTCTTGTAGTATGTTTCCTTTTCTCAACGTATATAAAATGTAATTTGTTTGCAGTCGGCTTACATTCACCTTACATAGGACTGACACCCCCTAATACTTAAAAGGGTGCCTGAGGGTTATACGCTTGTCGGGGAACCTACGGCACGAACCACATCACGAAGAATCCGGAACGAGTGGTCGGCTCGGAACCAGGCAGGAGCGTGAGGAAGTGGATGATATGAAATGTGAGCAAAATGGATGATAGTGAAGGTGAAGATGCAGCAATTAGTTGGACGAGTGGCGGGGAAACCAGAGCAACCGGTCCAGACGCCGCTTCGTGCACCACAAATTCCACATCCGCTTGGGATCGAACCCGGGCTAGCTAGTTGGAAGGGGTGTGGTCTAACCAATGAGCCACGGCGTCGCCCTATAAAATTTAATAAGAATAAGTAAGTTTTCACGTTCAAATGCAATTCAAAGTTTGTCATATTAATACCGAAGCTATGGTTATAATTTATAAAGAAAATAATAATAATAATAAGAAGAAGAAGAAGAATAACAACAACAACAAACAACAACCTCATATATTTAAATCGACGAATGATGTAAAAAGTCTTAAGAAATAATTCTAATTTTGGTAAATCATTAATAAGGCACTATCTTAAAACAACACAAGTTGTAATTCTGTTAGTGTATAGAAGTCACTAGGAAAGTTGCGTTGGAGAAGCTAATGATATGAATTCAGAGTAGTGAAGGTAATTAACGACCGGGAAACTCAGAAAGCAAGAACGTCACTACTCAAGGTTCAGTTCCTGAGAAGTCTATACATACTGAGATGTAAAGATCGTTGAGCAATCGCACATAGACCATTCCTCACAATTGGCAAAGGGAACAGATACTTAGGACTTAGCAGTCATAGAGACGGAAAGTGTGTCTTAGATGCAAATATGATACGTAGAACTTGGCAACATAGAACTTTGTTGGGCTAGTCAGCAGTTGATGGTATTTTGGTTAATAAAAGCCATATAGAGCTAACAATTAGTCACTCAGGTGACACGCTGGCAACACTTTTCGCTCACTTCTGACTACTCTTGCTGCAGTTTCACCTGTCATGGAAGTGATACTGCGACCATAGCCCAGTACTCGTTTGTGGCTGAATGGTAAGGGACTCATCAAGTATCAGATAAGCCAGACACGGTAACTTAAACTTTTGAATTATTACGGAAACAATTGTTGCTTGCAATGTAAAGTTCGTAATGCTATGACATTTCTCAGATTTAATAGGGAGCATTTATAATTTATTATGCTTGGATTCAGAAAGGTTTATTGTTTTCCTCAAAACACTCGACAATTAGTTCCAAACAGATCAGTTAATAACTTCTATTTTCATAATATCTCTCAGTTTACAATTGGCGCTTAGAATCAACAGTCGTTAAAGTACAATATATGTGTTAGATAATACAAAATAATTAATATTTGTCCACGTAAAAATAGTTTGTGAAGAGAAATAAAATATCCACTTGGTACTCTCAACTATGCAGTTTGGTATTTATCCTCATTTTCATAGCTGAGTATACTGTTCACAGCGAGGCATGCACAATCCGTTCGCTAGCGCTGAGCTGTTTCGTTTAGAAAGTTCTGGATTTCAAAACCTGTAACTGACAGAATCTCGATATAATATTCTCGAACGGAACACAATACTACTTCAATCTACCACACCTAAGTGAGATAGAAGCCGAAAAAAGACGCCAGGACACAAATAAGTGCGATCAAATCATAGATAAAAATTGCCCCAGGTTTACTGTTTAGATATTTTAATCTTTGACAAAAATGAACGACGGTTAGAGTAATTCGACTTCTGAAAGCACATCTTTAAAATCTAGCACGCTTAATCGGTATTGAATGCTTTAGAAGTGCGCAAGTGTCGAATTTTGTACTAATTTATCGATATTAGTCGTCCTGTCAGCGGTTATCCATTAAGGAATTCTGAGATACGCCCGAGCCCAACTTCGAGGTCGCGTGTAGAAATGTTCTGAGTGGAGAACAGTATTTTTATAAAAGCTGTTAGATATAGGTTATCGTTTTCTTAAGTTACATTTCGGAGTTAAGCTCCATTCACATGGATATGTAAGCGCAATACTTTGCAACAATGCTAATTAATGAAGATATTCATTACACACACGCAAGAGCCTCGCAATGTTGTAGTTTGCAAACTTTATGTTTGCGTTGCGCACATAGAGGAACAATTTTGAATTATTCTCGCGATGCATTGCCTGTTGTTGAACAACAGACCCGTATAAGAAGATGTTACAGCATGCACACACACAAATACACATATATGCTGCTCTTCTATTTGGCCGTGCCACACCATGTTATCGCTGACGCTCTAATTCTTTAAGTACATAGTTTGTTATTTTGTATGTCATCGAAGTGTAGTTATATGAACTCAAGGGACAGGATTACTTCTCTTCTGTCAAAATGGAGCGTTCGTATCCAAATGTTATTGAACTGCGCTGGCTTCAACCTCGTCGCCATCTCTTATTTCCCTAAAAGGGTTATGGTAGTCTCCTTGCTGAATCCTCCTTTGAGTTAATGTTTGTAGCCACCATCAGCGCTCACATTTCTGGGCTCTCAGAGAACGTCAGTCGCAAAGAGATAATGCACAGTGCATCAATTGGCATTTTATCGTCTCTACATTTACACTATTTTCATCACTTTGATAAAATAATACTGACGCCACAGCTGCGACTGTCAGTTGTAGGTATCAACATAGTACATATATTTTATATAAAAGATGGAGTGAACTTCCTTATACGATAGTGCTGATTATGTACATTAAATTTAAAACTTGCAGTACACTTGAAAGGTTTGGGCAAGTAATTTACGGGTCAAGAAACCAATGCCAAATTCTGGCGTTAAGCTTAGGACTCTTTGTGAATGGTGTTTGCTCGAGCCTGCGCATTTGATGCGTTACATTAGCGCTGAGATTTCATTGTGCATGTATCTTTAATTATTGCTACTGTAACATGCAATACAGTTTTATTTTAAAAAATAATATTATTATTGGAATTAAACCTCCATACGAGAAAATGCAGAACAACCAGTTGCCATAATGTCAGTGAACCAACAAAATATATAAGCATTTCATGCAGTTATGCAGAATAACTAGTAGAGTGTCCTTGCCATTATACCCAAAAATATTGTTAGGAATTCTTTATGAAACAGGAACAAACTACCATGGAACAAAGGCGTTACTTCACTGACATCACTTTGAATCGTGGGATAAGTGTATATTCCAAGTAAACTTTGTATGGAGCAATAAATATAAAATAAATAGTCCCTATATTGTGTTATTGAAGTAGTTCGTGATACTTTATCCATTATTCAATATCGGATTTCTTTTTATTTTGTTCAATTCCTCTTTCTCTTACATCCATGTATTCAACTTTGCTTATATCATTACTGCTTTTGCTGCTGGATGGAGCAATTGCGCTTGGATGGCCGTCCTGAGGAGTTATGATTTTGTGGGGTTTACTTTCGAACCCCGTGGATGTGGTACTGAGGCAGAAAAAGAACTCATGGAAAGAGAAAACAGAATGAAACAGTATATGGCACAAAGAGAAATGAAAAGGAAGAAAGTGTGCGTTGTGCGATTGAGACGGAGGAGGGGCAAATACTGGCAACTATAGAAACCTTGCTAACGTGTAAAACCCAAAGAGAAGTGGCGGGACAAATTTAGAAGTGTAATGAAATAAAGTGCATGAAACCAATATTTCAAACAAGCGCACATTAATTATAGCTAAATATATACAGCACCTGAAATTTATCTTTTTGTTTTGTAAAAACGTCATATGATAAATGAAAAAGGATAATTTCCGAGACGTTCTACGCACACAATAAAGTTTTTTGCCTCGAGTTAAAACACAAAACAGCTTGACGTAGCCGTTTTAGAAATCATTTTCATTGTTTCCAGCTCATAATTTAATGTTTATTTACACAATAGAGTACTTGTTTATTTTCTGGGAACACCAAAAATTAAACGTCACAAACTCTTACAACAGACGTCCTGGGGTTCGATTTAAAGCACATACTGGAAGTAAAATTACGTTAATAGGGTTCCAGTGACCAATCTGTGAATTCTACAAAGTCATAGTTATTTTAGAGAGATTCTTGAATTTGTTACCATAATTTTTATCTGTGTAAACAACTGCAGTTGCAAAGTTTTGCGCATATCATATACTTAATCATTCAAGAATTATACGTTTCAAAACAAAAGTTTAAGGTATTTTGTAATAAGTATATGTTACACCGGAATTTTTATAATTTTAAACAGTACTTCCAATTTATGTTCCTTATTGAGCTATAAAATAAAAATAAAAAATATCCTCAACTGTTTTTCAAAAGCAATGCTTATTTAATTGCGAGTTCTGGCATTTGCAGAATAACACATGCTTTACAAAATTGGGTGAGGTTGCGGACGTAAAATATTTGGCTTGTATTAATAACTGCATAAATTGAATGGGTTGTCAGACTGAAAAAATCAATGCCATAGCGGGCATTTGAACCAAATACCTCTGGGTCTCCGGCCGGTTGCTCAAACACCGAGCTCCATGGCATTATGCCGGCAGCGCATTAAATTTTCCAACTGACTCGCATGTTTCCCGATAAACCACAAAGTGGTCCCAGACTATTTTGAGATGACATACCCCAATGGCAACTTACAATGACGAAGTTCTTTAAGTCCCAAGATTCATAGAATAGCCAACTATTATGGTCAATTAGTATTGATTTAATTGTTTTTCACACAAGTGTGTGGGACAGGAGTTGGACAGATAGGGTTAGACTGAAAATTGCAGTGTCATGGCCGGGATTTGAACAGTCAGCTGGGAAACTTAATGCCATGCATATTGCCATGGTAGCTCAGTGGTAGCACAACTGACCACAGACCGGGATATTCGTGGTTCAAGTCCCGGCTATGGCATTGAATTTTTCAGTCTAACCCTAACCCATCCAAATCCTGTCGTAAAGTTTGTGTGGAAAAGCAATTAAATCAACGTTATAAATTGTCTTTAGCATATGGAGGGGGAGTATTTCCAAAGTTACGCTTTCTTTCCTTCTGCTTGTCTCTCTCTCTCTACCTCTATCTATAGCCTGCTCGTATGCTGGTATAGGACCATCACCCCCCCCCCCCCAAGGATTTACAAGCCAGCGTCACCCGACTGTTGCGGAGCAGTGGCTCTGGATCAGAGAGAAGTTAGCATGAATCATCAGCCCGATGCCTGGAACGGAAGTGAGCAAGTGGATGATATGGAATGACGTGAAGTGTGAAGATGAGCACTGAGCATGGAGCAATTGGGTAAATGAAAGGCGGGGGAAACCGAAGAATCCGAAGAAAAACCGCTAAAACGCCGTTTGAACCACCTCAGATCCCACAATCGGCTCTCTGATAACGGACCCGGGCCGTCTAGGTGATAAGCAAGCACGGCTTCGCCAAGTTAAAAATGCAGCATAAGGAGTATTTTAAATGCTGCAAAATGTCTAAAATGTTACAACCAAGAAACTTTACAGCAAAATTCTGCTTATGTGTTTAACATTAATCAGTGTTCGTTTTTCCTTATAGGCAGTTTAGGAATTGATCAACAGCATATGTATAAACAATGTTGCAGAAAATTTTGTAGAATTTTAGAAAAAAAACCGAGAAATATCAGATGAAGCCTGATAATCACCATCATGCTGTACTTTGGGGTTATTTGCATCCTCACATAGCTTCCTCATTTTCACTCCGCTATTTTTATTTGTTTATTATCTATTTCTTTGTTGTTGTTTTCCTAGAGGGTCGAACATAAGTTAAAATTCCTAAATTCCAACTTTAGCCATTGTTGGCTAATTTTCACCAACGGCCCCCTCAAACTGAAGTTGGCTACAGACATTGATAAACCGTAATCGTGTAAGATACAAAGGCTAAAGCGCAGACTGTGTATTAAGGAGAAAGTGAAAAGTAAACTTTAGTGGCTGTCATGGAATGTGCTTTCGTGAAATCATGTAACAGAATTTTCTTAAGGCTTAATTTAAAATGTACAACTCCCTTTAAATAAATCAGGACTGCAAACACTTTGAAACACTTTCTGGCTATTGTTCATGAGATAAAAATTATCATGAATGAGGGTTGAGTGCATTATTCAAATTTAAATGTATTTAACAAAAAAGTTCCAGAAATAACACTACTGCTGTGCAGTAAATGTTATGTACTTTTATATGTACCACAATCTATTGAAAGAATACTATCTCAAGTTCTCGAATTTATCTTATGCGTACAGCTTAAGCTATTGTTTTATAAGTTTTTGAATCTCTGTAACGACTTCTGCTTTGCTACGTCGTACGTACAAATAAACCGCAATCTAATGTGGCAGGACTCCACAGCTCTCTCGTGAAAGCTAGAGAAAATTTCTCTAGCTACCATTTAATGGTAGAGAAGAACTGTAAGAGAGAAGAAATGAACAAATAGAAAGCACTTTCACCTGAGAAGCGGTCGAGTATGGCAACATCAGCTTCCACAAAAAAGAAGATACCACCGGCAGAGTGGTAGCATTAAAGTCGAATTGTGGTATCGGGAAGAAAGAGAAAGAAAAAAACAATTGCGAAAAGCTAAAGAGGTCGAACTCGTCTGGATCTTGTTTTCTGCTTCCCTGAATAAGATTGTAATAATAAAAGGGAAGCTTTGATTTTCTGTTTCTGTAAGACAGAAGAAACATTGTTTCATCAATATACTATTTTCGGAGGATAAAACTTATGAGTTCTTGACTGTAAATGAATTTCTACCTGAACAGCAATTTTACACTTGGTATAGAACTTAAGTTTAAAATTTAAACCATATTTGAAGAAGTGTATATCACGGACGGGTGTGAAACATCTTTTCGTGCTGATGTTCTATCTCTTCTATAGCAAAATACTCAAGAAAGCATTAATCCCTTTCTTTAATCTAAGTTGACTCAAAGCATTCCTCTAGTTGATCACTCAAGTCAAGAAACGCAGCGTATATATCCTTTTGACTTTAATTCTTATCTCCGGTAAGGTCTGTGACATTGTAATAGAAGATAGTGTATGTAAACTGCAACTGAATGCACCCTGAATAGTCTCTGAGAATGAGCGCAAAATTACTAAAGTATTATTTTTTTTTTTTTTTTTTTAGTTTAATGTCCTTTAACTGGTTGGACATATTGGACGATAAATGAAATTTGTAAAAGTATACTTAAATGATTTCGCGGTTTATACAACTTAAAAGTACTCGAAATTCGTCTTCCCAGGATAAGGAAAACCCCCGAAAGAAACCTTACCTGGGTGACTTACCCTAAGTTAGATTTAATCTCGGGAAGCCTTAATTGTAATAAACCAAGTTCGGTTTTGGATTCCGAAGGGCGCACGGTTACAAACACACAGCGCAGTCAGCGGAATAAAGAGAGGGTAGTGGGGAGGTATTTGTAACGTAAACATGCGCACATTAAGGTATAATCTGTTCCAAAAGTAGCTCTTTAAGTGTATTCCAATTATATGCGTCGTTCTAATTTATAAAGTAACACAATAAAACTACTATTTCATAATATGATTAGTAAGTAAAAACTCCTTCTACTTTTACAAATAAAAGTATAGCTTGATACAAAACCTTCAGGATGATCTGTAGAACTTTCAAAAGACAAGGAACATAAATCAACAAAGCCTCTCAAAACTCTTTTCAGTGAATTAAAAGATAAATCTTTACTGTATCCAAAGAGAAGTCTCTCTCGATGTCACTAAAAATGTTTGAAATATCCACATGCTTTTAATTGTCGAACTGAACGAGGTCAGGCAGTGAGCAATTCTAAATAGTGCAACACATTTGGAAACGGGTTGTAGAGACCACGCGTACTCCATCACGTCATAGTTATACTCTGTGTGCACTGAATCTCAATCCGGTGACGGTCCCCATGGCCACGCTCGCTAAAGAGTCTCGCTTTGGTGCTTCGTGGGCAGAGGATCGTGGGTTCGAGTCCCGCCTTGGGCATGGGTGTTATATGTTTGTTTGTGCAATGTATATATGTTTGTAAAAGAAACAGTAAAACCAGTAAACCAGTAATCAGTAAAACCTACGGGGGGAAATGTAAATAGGGATACAGTACCGGAGTCCTGATCAGACTCCGTTACTGTTTTGGAAAAAAAAAAAGAAAAAAAATCCGGCAATTTTGTGACCGCGGGCCGAGCTCTACTCATGAGACCACTTCCGTCATGTTATATTTTGTGTACATGTTCTAAAATTGCCCAGTGGGACTTTAACACTAGACACAGTTTTGTTTCAAATGAGTAACATACACAATTTGTTTGCCTTTTATTTGTTCTCCAAAAAAAGACAGGTATCTATGTTAAATTATTTGGACTTTCAACTGAGAAATGCCTTGAGCTCTTACATACTTTTGTAACCACAGATTCATATTTTGGTCTATGAACAACCGTCATTAAACATAGTATATGTACATGTTCAAATGCAACATTAAGAGGGTGTATATCAACTTTGACCAAACGTAGTATCGGAAGATAAATTAACTTAAATTGTCTTTAGAATATGAGGAAGAAACCAATTAAATAGATCAACCTGCGCTATTTTCATGTACCTTTCAGGGAACACACAGCTTTTGTTATCTACAAAAAATACTGCTTTAGCCATTTGATTATAGCATATTGATTATTATATATAAGATAAGCATACTGTAAAGAACCTTGCATTACCCGCAGACTAAATACAGGTGTGGAAATACTGAGGCAATAAAATATGTAAAACAAAATCCAATACTGAATTGAAAGTATAAAGTGTAGCTTATAATAAGTATTAATAATAAATGGAAGGAATGGTATTATTTTACATAAAATGACTTCATACATCAATGATGCATAGCAGTATCGGCACCATCAAAAACGGCTAGTACTTTGATCAACCTAAAAGGTGAGATTAACAAGAAGTTCTACAGGACCTAATTATTGTAGTCTTAACTTGTGTGTAGAGCCAGTCTATGGCCGCGCTTGCTAAAAGTGCTCACTTGTTGCTTCGTGGCGCACGGGATCGCGGCTTCGAGTCCCGACTTGGGCGTCGGTGTTTGTGATGATTTTTTGAGTCTCTGTTCTACCTAAGTTATTCTCCCTCCCCCCGATTGGCCAAGAAGGTCACGCCTGAAAAACAATATAATACATACATATCTTTAACTTCAGCAGTTCTGTTTCTAACCTGTCAGTCTTTAGAACAACTGAAGTCACAATAGAATGTACTCAATAGGAGTAACAATTTACATCCTCACCAAACAAGCATATTGATGCATAATTTACGTACAATGGCGCATTACAAGGTAGTGGAGAAGTGTCATTGCATGTAGCTTACCCTGCTAGTGAACTTAAGTAATGTCCAAGAGAGCGCATTTTGAGTAGCGAAGAGAAAACAAAGATTCGTGGGACCAGTAAAGTATTTACCGAATAAAGTGTCCCACGATTGCATTTTATATTACAGTAAACATTTACATGTAAACTTGGAAATGCTGATTATACATTCATATATCTATTTTATTAACGCATTGCACTGTAACTTATATATTGATGCATATGCATATTTAACACTGTTTTCCCAGCAAGTTTGTGGTCTGTAGATATAATAGTTAATAAACTTAGCACTACTTTAGTCTCTTTCATCATAATTACATTTAATTGAGTGAACTGCAAATCACATTTTGAGAGATTTTGAGGCGGAATTCCTGCGATATTTTAATCAACATTTATAGTGAGAAAAACGCCTCTTCCTTATCACACCATCAACAGATAAGAGCTCAAGCTCTTCTACAAATGACTGACTTTATTAACGTGAGCGGACAGTGAATATACTGGCCCCGTATCCTATCTCTAACATCAATCTCTGTAGCACAGTTAACCCGCAAACCCTCAAACGATACCCCAACGGTTCTTTGTAGAAATGACATTACGCAATACCTTCTAAGAGAAAATAAATGTCACGTTAACCTTAGAGCTAAAATTAAAAATAACTTTACCCTCACATACCAGTTCAGTGATCCTTGCAGAGATTTATTGGTCTAATGTACGTTTCCTATTGATTGGCTTTACATTTTCAAAGATATCCGGTAGATATTTCCTTCCTTTTCTAAGTTATAAATATCTTGTTTTCAAGAATTTATATTTTTGTTTGCAGATGGATAATGAAAGGTATAACCTGTATTTAACAGAATCTTCACAGTGTTTACCAATAGTTAAAGTTTGGGGTGAAACTGAACATGTTAACATATTAAAATTAAAATACCAGCCTATAAATAATTTTATAGTGGAGGGACATTTGTACACCATTTACCTATGTTATTTGAGATTACATGCTGAATTCCACATTTATTAATGGTTTCAGTTTCAAAGTACCAAAAATAAACAAAAAAAACTTAAGCCATGTTTCAGATTTATGGTAGTTCAAGAAACTAACTTTCTAATTCCAACATACTGCACGACACTTCACTGACTATAGAGATCTTTAAATACAGCATACGAATCCCCATCCAATAACGTTCATTTACTTAGTAGTTTTAGTTGACCGTATATAAGATGAAAGGTAGCAAAATAAGGGAGATAGCCTTCGAGGAGTACGGGAGGAAACCCTAAGTGTTAAAATCCTATTTTGTTAGTTCGGTAAAACTGAAAAAAAATTATGAATAAAGTCCTATAAGATAGATGCATAATCATCGTTACCTGATAATCCGAGCCATGAACGTTCGGTTTCCCAGTTTGCAACTCCTCCATCCGAGCTACGAAATAGATGTGGTGGCAGAAACTTTATTGGAAAAGCGTAAGGTGTTCTCTACTTCTAAGATAACGTACGCCATTGTGGACTTTTACACTTTTTCATTAGAATTTTGTTTTCCAGCTTACGGGAAAGATCAATAAAACTGAATTGCTTATGTTTGCATACCAAATTTAAAACTATTTAGGACCCTAGCCTCTATCGAACATTGTCAACTTAAAATACTTTTTCATTCTGATTTTACCTACTAATTGAAATTACGGGAAAGCAATCAGTCAACTTAAATATGTTTTTACAACGAGTTTAAAACTGCCTTGGGACCCAGCCTCTGATACACATCTGCCATCATGTAAAAAATAACAACAACAAAACAAGGCTAAAACGTTCACCTATCTGGCTAAAACCAGGCGGAGTTTTGGATATGGCAGAAGCTGCTATACAAATTAACACGCAGTTCCTTTTATGTCACTTTTTTTTTCTCGAGAATACTTTATGGCTTACGCCTTTCTTTTGTTGCTTCATTCCCTTGGCAATTGCTTTTCCCTTCAATTTATCCACTCCAGGGGTACTTCCTACATGCAATTCTGCTGCCGAAGCAGCTGCATTAAGCGCATTTGGTTTCAAGCCTTAGCCTATTTACCACATCGTAAAGCCGAGTGATTTAAGTGTTGTTAGCCGGCACTTAAACTGGCCACAGAAAATAAAGACGCCTAACATGGTGGCCTGGAAAGTGTGGTGTACACAGAGTACCGAGTGCGCTGCTATAATCTGTTTTACGACCACAATCAACCCTTACAGTCAAAAGCATAACAAGAAAAGTAAAAACAAAAATACTGTAACAAGTGTGGTATGCTGCTTATGAATTATTTATTGGTTTCAAAGCTCATCAGTAGAGATTGTGAAATACCCCTGTTTTATGTAACGATTTTAACTATTGTATTTTGCGGTAACTGTTAAAAACGATTTAATGTGAGCGTATATGTTTCTAGTCACCTTGGACTTCTAATGGTAGCTGCTAATATATATGGGTTACAAGGAAATATTTATTATTGTACAATAGATTAACTTCTGGTGACGAATTAATGTAAAACCCTAAATTATTTACAACTGTTTTAGTTTAATAATTAAAATAACATTTAAAACCAAAATATTGCCTATGCTTCGTTATATTTTCACTGAAGCAACATTACCCTAACAAATTCCCTTTTTACACATGTAATATTTTGAGTGACTGCTGTCTGCAAATGAAAGTAATTCAATGGAATCATTTTCATGCACTTACTCAGTTTAGAGTTCGCAGTCCAACTAATCAATTAAATTGAGCTTCTGCTTATACTGAGATTTTCATTTACTTCTGTTTCAATTCTTGGACTGACGTTCGCAAGTCTGGGGCAAAATACAGACTAGGCCCACATAAAAATAAGAACTGGTTATTTCGTGCACTTTTGTACCCTAATGGAAAAATGGTTAAAACAGTGTAATGGGTTTTTTGATCTCTTTGTACGATTCAAGCTCCTAATAGCTTTTTAAAAAGGGTCACCGAAATGTGTAGCATAGATGAGAGTTACAAAAATTAGCTGTTTCTTGTAGTCAAATCTTTCTCATTCAGGTTTTGTTGAAGATACACGTGTTTCACATTTTATTCTAAATTTGAAAAACGGCATATTGAATGGGTTATAATAAATTCAGTTGACCTAACAGACAGCCTTTTGAGATTGATGTTCCATAGAAAGCAACTAAAGGCTGTCTTGACACCATAATCTGCCATAGCAAAGAACTCTATAACATATGACTGCTTAAATTTGATTCAACACGCAGAAACGCTATATCTTTTTGGCAACGTACAACTGTATTTTGACAGTAATAATTCGTATTTTAAATTAACAATTTGCTACACAAATATAAAAACAATTAAAGTCGTGTAATAAGAAAACTGGAGAAAATGATTTAAAGTAGCATGCTGCTTCAGGTATTTTATCCATTAATTGCCAGGCATTTGTCATATTGGGCGATTAATGCATTCGTCGCATAACAATTTTACTGCAAAAAGTATTCAACATTGAATTAGCTATTACAGTCTAGGTTCAAAACGACTTAAGACCACCCTCATTCTCGTAACACGATGCAGAATGATGTCAGTTAACTGCTTTCAAATTTCTAATTTCGCTAAGAAGAGCCTTAAAGTTACATTGAACTGTCTTATCCCTTTATTGGGGGAATTATTTTGTTATATATGCCACTCATATTCTAATGCGTATATGATATATAACAAGCAGCTTTTTGTAAACGATTCCAACGCCGTGGGTTCATGCCTGTGGTGAAGGATGGGGAGGGTACACGTAATGCAATCGTGCGTTGTACGCGTGGATGAGGGTAGGCTTACATTTGAATCCAGTTGTATAGATTTTACTTCATGTTCTAAAATCAGTACTGAAAAAATATACCATACAAAATAGGTACAAATGCCAGTATAATATGCAAAAAATAATAACCACTTTATATATTCTAAAAGTAATAATTTAATATTTGCTCTGCGATTTACAGAACAGTAAATTTAGGCCTACAAGGCATATAAATCCCGTTTGAGGTCGAAGGATTTTCAAATCCAACTTTTTGTGTTTTAAAGCAGGAACTGATTGCCTCCTTGGTCGAGTACTCAGCTAGCTGACTTCTCATCCGGAGATCCCCAGCTGGGGTGGGGATTTTTTCTTTAACCAGAATTATTCACTATACCCCACACACTCTGGAAGTATGTATGTTAGAGTGAATGTGTGTCTGTTTGAGGAAAAAAAAGTACGATTTAAACACAATGTAAAAACCTGCAGACGAGTTACTACTAACTTTAGATGTTAAAGGCCGCTGTATAAATGATAGAATAAAAACAAGCAGGAACTTAAAGTTTTGTGCACGTTATGCCAATTAAAGTTTCAAGCTTCTCTTAAACAGTTTTTAGTTTTCAATGTTTTTGTACTAAAACCACAAGTTTTAAAAATCGCATCTCCTCTTACAATTTTAATGATGAAGCCGAAAATTTTACAGAATGTATTTGCTTCCTGTAGAGAACACACCATATACATATAATATGTGCATATAAACATATAGCGTACACATGACAAAAAAAATTATGATTTAGGTAGGATATAGAATGTCAGACATACAGATTATAGTTCTTGAACAGCAAGCATCTTTGCCTGAAAATGTTAGGAGGAGATGACTTTTGGCTTCAGCAAAATGTTAAAGTAATGAAGTGGGGATAAATATATTTTACATATACAGGGTATTTTACAATTGGCGTAGCTGAATACAACAACATATATTGCAGAACCACGAAACTTCAAAATAATGTAAATTTATATATTTGATTTTTGCAAAAGTGTTATTTTTCGACAAAAGTGGTAAGTTGACACCCATTTGTCCCCATAAACAAAAAAAAAAAACAAGATATTTGAGCGACTTCTTGTCTTAAATTGCTCTCTGGAGACATTTAACCTATTTTGAGGTTAGTTGAAACAAAAGATTACCACATGAAAGACACTAGTCTGTAAGATAAAACGGACAACAAGCCATTAACATTAAGATTTCTTAAACACATCTGGCGCAATAAAAGTTAAAGAGCAAGTAAGAGAGATAGCGTCTACACTCGTATAGTTGTACATCCAGAGATTTTGTGATCTATGCAGTTGACAAACATACTACTATATGTTGTATCAGTCTACTTAAATCTGATTGATGTGTTTACAATATTACATGAAACTCCAAGAAGCACATGCAATTAAGTGAGCGAGGTGGTTGTTTTGAGTATTTGGTGAACAAGTTTACAAAATAAAGGTAAGCTAAGGGCGTCCAATCGATGCGCTTAAAGGAGAACCTTGGTAATTTAATCGTTGAAGGAATAGTAATGAAATTAGGTAAGAAATGAAGTTATCTTTAATCAGGTAGCAGATTCATTCTACGGCACTGATAAACTAATTAGTCTGATAGCCGTCTTTCGTTACCCAATATTTTTTATTATAGATGATGTTTTGAATCGCAAATTTTCTATCATTAACAAGGGATAACCTTGATCTCAATCGGGCAGAACTACAATAAAAATGATTATTAAATTGTTCTTCTCAAAAATAGTGCTCTACATCTTTTCTATGAAAAGCTTCACGACCTTCTAAAAGACGAATTGTAACAGTTAAGAGGGGAATTTGTTAATCTAAAGAAACAAGGAATGAAATCAGAAGTCCAACAACAAATTTACTGCAGCATTGTAATTTTGTTTCAATATTTTAATATAAAAATATTACATAACCTATTGATAAAAAACCAAAATACCTCAACACAACTTTCTGCCCAATACTGTTGCTATTCGGCTTTCAAATTATGGATGTATACCTATTGCCAATTAAGTGGACAATTCAAAGTGGAACAAAACATCCACATGTAATTAGAACAAAGACAGAAGGCAAAGGCAGAACATGACATTAAAATACTTGTATTTTAAAATGTAATTCAGGTGACTTTTTTTTACTTGTGACTCCTTAATGAGAAGCTGGTGTTGAATATGAACCTATTGGTTTAGTGAAAACTGGATGTTTTTTCCACTTTGAGTAATTCCTTGAAGTGTAGCACTTACATTTAATACTGATTAGCAGAACAGCAGAACATGTTTATTGTTCAGGTACCGTAATTGTTTAGTGCAGATTCTTCCACTGTGGATGGTAATACTACGTTTTTTTTCTTTTCTTTTGCTTTTTTCTTCTTCTTCTTTTTTTTTTTTTTTTTTTTTTTTTTTTTGCGCTGCCAAAGTTTCTTTCTTTATTTGGTTTAGAAAAAAGAGATTATAATTCCACTTGCAATAAGATGAAATGTTGCATTCAAAGGTCTCAGACCATTGCTGCTTTTTCGATACTGTAATTATATTCTACGTTTTCTCTGTTGTAATGTGCGAGATCAAGAGCATCTGCCTCATTCTTCTGTTGGTTGCGTAAAATTTGTTAACTCAGCGTTGCTGATATATTTGTTTCTTAAGCTTTTCATAAGATGGATAAAAAAACAACAAAGCTGCCGTCTGGATATAATTAAGGCGTTGCCGTGGTCGAAAAGTTAGACCGCTTGAGTCTCGGGTTTGGTCCCAGGGACCGCATTTGTGGTGGACGAAGCGGCGTCTAGGTGGATTTGCTCCAGTTTCCCCTACTTCATTCAACCGATTGCTGCATAATCATCGTTACTGTCATCATTTTCACTGTCATTTCATATCATCCACTTCCTTAGTTCCATTTCAGGCATAGGGCTAATTACCCATCCTGGCTTCTTTCTGATCCAGAACCTCTGCTCCTCAACAGGCGTCTGACCCCGACGTTGACTCCTGGAGGTGAAAGTCCAGCGTATGAGCAGGGTAAGCAGTAAAAGAAATAGATCATTTGTTTTAATAATGTTTCTAGCTTTATTTGATGACTACGAGCTAAGGTTCTAAATAACACCAGGGAAACTAAACATGCTTTACTATTCGTGTAGTTTCTTCTTAGTGAAAGTGAGGAGCTTTTACTATTTTGGTCACAAGGAACCTAATATCTAAAATAGTTTACTCAGTATGTAGTAGCAGTGCTTTTAAGAATACACTGATAACACCATTTTTAAAAAAAATTAAGAGTTCTATTTTACTTTAAACGTTAACATTTTGACACGCATTTGCAACATACAATTTATTATAAAACACCAAAAGTGAATTTAAGTAGTTGCCCAACAGTAGTTCTGGAGCAAAATAAGATAATTTACTACAACTAGAAACACACATTAACTATATACACGAGAAGAGAATCCCACACCGATAACTTCTAATGCCTAGCCAAGAACCGAACCCAAAAATTAGAATCCGCCGGTTATTTCCCAACTAGCTACCAAACCAGACGTTCATTTCTCTATAGTACCTGTAGTAGCATTGGTTATATCTGTGAACATATCTGGGCCTTTATTTTTTCTTTGCAAGTTCATTACCAATTTTATGTTTATCAGATTTTGGAAAGATGAAGAGGAAATGTTTTTTTACACTGAAGCATAAAAAACTAGGTACCAGTGCAGAAACTCTAAGAGCTTCTAGACATGCTTGGTAAATTTATCTAATAAAATATTAAGCGAAATCAGCAAAAATGAAACTTGTTTAAAATTAAGTTTTTAATAATTAATGTATAAAATATTACTAGCGTTGCTTTTGATTTCTTTCATAAAGCTCGTATCTATGTTTAAAATTAACAGGACCCTTACGGGCTTTCTGTGAATGTAGGGAAAGCAAACTGGCTGTGAAATATGCAGTTCAAAATTTAAAATATCTATGAGAATTACAGTCAATTTTTTCCTTAGAAAACAAGCATATTTTATGGCGTTCAGGGAGATTCAATTATTTATGTATATGCAAAGCTTGGTCTCCAGTTCCGGAATAATACTTGCAATTCAAGCGCAGTGCATGGCCAAATAAAAAAGGGAACACATTACGCTTCGAATCCTGGCAACAATCCAAGAAGGTTGATTGGAAGAGAAAAGTCAATTGTAAATGGCTGTGAAAACTTGGTCATAAATAATGGCGAGACAATAATGCTGGTACTGATCACCGACAACGTTTATTTTGCTTTCTTATCTTTCCGTTGAATTATTTTTCTTCCTTTGCTGAGTGCCAACAACCATAGGGGATGCTGCATTGTACCATTTTCAGGGATGAACAAATGCTTTATTGCGTTAGAAAGAGAGAAAAACGTACCGAAGATGGGTGGCTAAAGTCGGAAAGACACAAACCCATGAACGGGTGGTTCATAGCTCAAATCCCATAAGGACCTACTTCTCTGACATTTTTATCCATGTTTTCCTTCGTTTTCATTATTGCAAGATACCACGAAGGTACCCTAAACATTTTCTTTCCCAAGTTCGTTTACCAAATAAATTCATTCCACATTTATCAGTGTAGTCCTATGTAGAGAGGACGATCGTACAAAGTTACGGAAAACGAGGAAAGTATTTTCAAAGTCATAGGTTGTTGAAAGAAATGTTTTTATTTTAAGGGAACTAATTATCGAGCTGGCTAAATATATGAAATACTTTTTAGTTTTATCTTTAAAATTTTTTACTTGAATTAAGGTGCACTAAGTTCAACCGCTGGCGCGCCACACTTTAGTTAAGTATATTCCCCAAACTGTCGTCGTGAATACATCAACCAAGTTAAGATATACTTTATATCTTATAAGGTATATATATCTTAATTATAAGTTGTGTTCTGAATAATGGTGTTATGAATAAAGGGGTAGAGTTCTAGAATAGAATAACGAATTAGACCAGCTGATTATTGGTAGAATTTTTTCGGAAAGGTGTATATAAAAATAATTCAGTAGCTAAATATACTGCAAATATTAAAGCACAACAACCATGGGGAAATGAACATACTGCAAGATTAAGAGGAAAATTCTGCTAGAATTTACACGGGGATTGCGTCTAAACTTTAAAGCAAGTCGTAGCATTCGTGTAAAGTATGTTTCTTTCCCGATGTAATTAATAAATAATCATAAGAGCAACAATTTCTAAGTATAGACCGTTTAGTAAAATAAAACTTACAAAGCCAGTTGCAAATACAGTTACATTAATAAGTTACCAAAGTAAACAGCTGTTTTAACTATTGGTCTCACATAAAATGAGATATGCATTCACATAGTCATTTTAATTCAAGAAATGTACGGCAAGTATTATGTCATCCGTGATTAGTCAATATTCGTAAGCAGAAACTGAAAATCAGCAATTAATACTACTCATTTAAGTAATGTTGAACTACCGTATCAACAGGCATGATACAAATTAGCTATAATGTTTTCTACTTTCATGAAAGTGTTGTGAATGTCATGGAGGAGTTTTAAGTGTTAATATATAATCTTCAACACTATATAATACTTGGGATCAAGCTTATACATGGTTTTATTTTCCCACAAGCAAATTGTCGTTTCTCTTCAGTACCTTAATTTACTGAAAACGAAAGGGAAAATAGTCTGCTGAACTTTGTACTAACTATTACCTTGATAATGCGAAATGAGAAAGGTGATTTTATTTCTCTTTTAAGAGCAAGCCGATTGCGAATATGAGAGTAAAATGGAACAACTACCTAAGATCTGGTACCTCTCTAAGTAATATATCTGAAATAAAAAGTAAATTTGGTTTGTTGATTACTTTTTAGCAAATCAATTAATTTTGTGTTTATGGCCACCACCACAATTTGTGTTTCTTTCAGTTTTCGAAATAAATTACAAAGTCCCGATTTAATGTTTAATATTTATAGAGATCTTAATCAAAATTATAAAAGATACTGAAGTTGAAATGTAAACACAAAAACAACAAGCTAATTAATTAAATCTGATAGCAAGAAATAAAATGTAAAGCATTCTCCTCGCTGATACACCGCGAGCTACTCAGCTTTGTTTAGTAAACAATAGTGCCATTCGATTCCAAATATAACGGCGATAGAACTACTGCATGTATTATATTAACATAGAGTTTCAAGGCGAATCAGGCAATAACATTGTCGGGGCTCAAACCACCATTATTCATTTTCAGATTCTATGTTCAGTCGCTGTGCTTCTATACAGAGATTACCTTAGGGACGTTAATACGTTTTGCAACATAGAACCTTAGTGCGGCTGGTGCGAAAAAAGGAAATATCAAACACGAACTGTCCTCACTAGTGGCAGAGTAACTATACACTAGGTAACTCTGAGGCAGAATATTTCAGGACATTTGATAAAATATAGAAGATGCCCTTGTTAGTTTACCGTGATACCTGAAACAACTGAGAAATCATACTGCCCTTACGAAATATTGCTGCACTGGCAGTACATCGATATGATAGTCGAAAACGCTGGTGAACTCCTGTACGGTAATTTGTTTTCTAGAGTCTGATTCAGCTTGCCGACACAAGATTAATGTGTAAGAACACTTATCAGACATTTACACTGCTTCTTCATATTGATATTAGTTCAAGTCACTATCTAGAAGAGACTAAAGCACTAAATAGTACCATAGTAATACCTTTGCACGTTCCATTTATTTGTCTAGGGTATGTGTACTTGAATATAATCTAAAGCGAGACATATTTAAGTAAAGGTTTTATTCAAGAATAAAAAAATAACAAACATACTTATTCCAAAAGCTTTATTTTAAAATTCCACACCCTTTGTATGTTTCTACACCACCATCTGGTGGAGGATTTGTAGGTTAAAAAGCAGGCAAAAGGTTACTGAAGATAGGCAAAAGTAGCTTAAGGTATGCAAAAATAATAAATACAGACGATAATAGAGACACCTTCAATTAAAAGTTTCAGATATTTTATACTCTAAAACTTTCACTTAAGTGTAGCTACTGGATTAATTAATGCTTAAAACTAATGAATGCAACATATTTGAAAAAGGAAGTAGCATGTTAGCTCATATCTTGATAATGAAAAAGTTATAACAATAAAATTGTTCATTCATTTTTACTTTCTCTAGCCCGCATGTACAATATACATCCTGGATAGAAAAGGTATTGTATCCCACCCAAAAATTCTATGTCAAGATTTCAAAGGAAATATATGTTTTGTGGTCCCCTGAGTCCGAAAAAAAATCATTTTTAGAAAAAGGTGCGTGTGTGTCTGCGCACAGCATAGTTCAAAAACGAAAAGACCGTTCAATAAAAACTTCGTATTTAAGTTTAATATCTTCCAAGGATGCGGCACGAAGATTTTAAAAAAAATTCGGCTCACCACACACACTACCCTTTACATAGAAATATTTTCGAAAATTTTGATTTCTCAAAAATGGCTTTAACGATTTTGATTGAAATGTCGTATACTAACTCAATTTACATCCCAAATGAAATTTATATCTTGAATTCTCTGGATATAGCCTCTGAAGACCTCTTTATTCTGGATTAATTTTGCCGAATTTTGCTTAACTGATAAACCGTAAGAGATGGACAATAACTTACCACATAAAACGTAGATCTCATAAAAACACACAATATATGTCCTTTACGTTTTTGTTCTGGAGGTAACCGTTTACGAGATGTTCCTTGTTATTGGTTTCAATTGAAAGTACTTATACTTTTCTCAGACAGAAAATGTCCGTTTTTCTTTTGTTCTACTCCTGGCCACGCAAAGAAGCGATTTGCAATGACAATCGCATAACGATAATTTTTGAAACATTTGACTATCACTTAACCTAGTACATTCCTTTAGTGCCCTTCTACTTTTAAGGAACTAAGTAATAAGAACCTTCTACTAATATTTATCTCCTTTAGCATTTGTAGAAAGAAGCTTAAGTTTTTGTAAGAAGTTTATAGAGCAGCTAGACAAAATCATGTAAGTGTAACACATAAGATTTTTTGACATTGGAACGTTGATATTTTCTGTTCTAGGCCTCTTCAATCATATCACAGTGAATAAAAACACATTTCTGTAAATTTTCTAATGTATTCTAAATGTATTCTGAAACTTCTCTGCACTTCACATGTTGTGAGAGGGCAGTGTTTGAATGATGTGATCTCTGCTACGAGATCGTTAATAGGATAGCATCGCAGCACCAGATTCGTCTAAGAGAACCGTTGCAATTTCCTGTATGGGTTCCTCGTCATATTATTTTGAAATTTGCATTGCAATGCATCCTCCAATGGACCTGGTATTTCTTGATGTCCAGTCTCAATCTTTTCCGTTAACTTAACTCTAGTCACAAAAGGAACCTAGTTGACAAAAAGGAACAATGCCGTTTGTCATAAAGTAAGGAGTGCTGCATGTTTGTCGCCCCTGATTTCGACATAGTGAACTGCTAACAAAACTACCAAAATATCTGCTGTTCACTGTAGATCGCCAAGAAAACATGAAATTACTCCTCTCCAAAAATCAGTACACAGAATTTCTATTGATGTTTACTTGAAAATCCAACGATAGAGCGCTCTTAACACCAAAGTGCATAATTTTGAAGTAGAATGCGCTATTTTGCGAGTTTATCTTAAACTACACAGTCTTAGATCAGCCACCAAGGAGACAAGATCCTGATCTAGTGTTCAACATTTGTACCAGAATGCTTAATATGATGCTATAGGTACTAAAACGTGAGAAGCAAACAAAGCTCTATAAATATTTAAAGAAAGGCAGGAAAGGGCTATAAAACTAAAATATACCAAATTAAAAAAAAATAGGCATGTCCCACAAAATTAGGCAACCTAAACATATGTGTATCAATTCAAAATGATATAAAAACGTATGGAGACCTACCGCCGTTCATTTTAATTAAAAAAGGGCAAAATATGAAAAATCCTCAGCCTGATAATTACTTACCCTGTGCATTTATCATATCTGACAACTACATTTTGTATACCCTACTCAAAGAAATTCACGCCTCTGCGACAGTAATTTGTACTAACCTTCCTGTCACGTCAAAGTCTTTGCTCTCAAGTTAGTACAAGATCAGATTTTCGCATCAAGTGCATTAACACACTCGTCAGTGATGACAGCTAGCCGCCCTGAGCGAGGTTCGTCATGCATCCTATGTAAGACGACATGCCTCATCTAGTCACGAAGTTTGGTATTTAGCAATAAAGGAAAATTATTTTTAAGTTGGTATACACTTGTACAGCTTTTAACCATTTTGGTAACCACAGTATTCAATTTTAGAAAATATACACCCAATAATTTCTATTCCCTGTAATGTGAACTGTATTTTAGCTGAAACTGTGCTCATGGCTTCGGGCCTCCACTTCTGAAGAGAATAGGAATGGGGTCAGTATGTCAAAGAGGCGAAACAAATGACAAAAAGTATATGCAACGGTTTCTAAAGAAGAATGATAGACATCAGTCAATAAAAATTCAATCGGTTTGTAAACATAAACGTTTTCTAGCTCTAGAATATGGAATGAAACTGAATTGGGGTAAAACGGCATATAAGATGAAAGGGGATATCAGGAATAGCAAAGTTTGGGCTTGGAGGCTGGAGGCTCCAAAGAATGACTGACAGTTCTGGTAGGAGAATCCTCCCAATCTGGTGTTTCGATTAAGTTCGGACAATTATTGTAGTGAAATATGCACAGTGGGATAACCAGCCAAAAATTAAACTCAGAACTTTTAACTCCTGCTATAACGTGAATTGCTTGTTGTGAACTAGAGGAGGACGAGAAGAAAACAGTGCCAAACTTGGGTAAATTTCTGGCTAAGGTGCGTTAAGCCAGATCGATTTTGGTCAGTTAGTCAGAGGCAATTTATCTATTTTTTTTCTTGACTTAAATTTTCTCTTTTTTCACTTTTAAAATGTATTTAAATGACGGTGAAACAACAATTCAGTAAGTATTTGTGTAATAACCCTATATATTATAACCTTATATATTATATAATAACCTTATATATTATCTTTAATAATTACATTCCAGAGTATCTATTTTCAGTCATTCAAGGTATTCACTCAAATTTGGCTTAAGGAAAACCCACGCGTCGATGTTTGGGCTTAGAAATAACGTTCAATATGTCTTTTAAATATTAGAAAGTTTAATATTTCTTTCAGGCCTTCCAGTTCTTAATTCTCTTCCTGGTAACTCTGATTTAAACGTGTCATTAATCACTCTCTGCAGCTACTCCAGGATACATGTGATTAAAGTCCTTTATAATTGCATACACTCCACGATAGATGAACGCAGAACTACTCTTGTTAGCGATTTTGGTCAAAAATGCGGATTTTTCATTTATGACGCAAAAAAATGCAACATACTTTAACTTACATATTAAAGTCACTTAGGGTGGATGTAACTGTTTTGGATGCCATTTTATCGTGTTGCGCTGGTTAAATAACAATGCCAAGCTTAAAAAGCCATGTTATTTGGGTTCACTTCTTTTTTTTTTTATTTTCCCATATTAAAAATGTATCTTCGCTCACAAAAACACAGCTAGAAGTGTAAACATTTACCCCCATACACTACAGAAATGGAATTTTTGGTTTTGTTTTCGTAAATTTTTCATAACTTAGTTTATAACAATTAATTAATATAACCATGCGTTGTTTTTCTTTTATTTGCCGTTTTTTGTACGTTGCGACTTTTTATAAGACACTGCCCTCTGTGGAAAAATTTTACCAGACAGTATAAAGGTGTTCCACAATGTAATTTAAAAAATGGAGCATATATATATATATATATATATATATATATATATATATATATATATATATATATATATATTGCCAGTAATGTCGGCACACAAAATCTAATTTGTTGGACTCACATAACTTTTTCTAGCTGTTCCATGCACAAACTATTCTTATAAAAGTTTATTCTTTCTCTACTTCATGCTAATCGCAGAAAAACATTAGGAGTATTGCTCTTACTACCTGCTTTCTTGTAAGTAGAACGGAAATAAAGAAAACATGAGGCTAAAGTGATAGTAATTTTTCTAAAAGCTCATCTCTATGTAAACAATTGAAGATCGGTTCAATTTGCTTGAGAAAAGTTGGATCGTTTAAAATTTAAACCGATAACGACGAACGGTCAACTATAGAAGAAAAAAATTATGTATCACCTAACTTATGTGTTTTAAGATATCTATATTTTTTGGGTGTTAAAAGGTTCTGTTTTTCTCCTACGGTTTACCGTTAAATACAATTTTACAAAGCTGTCCAGAATAAAGAGGCTTTCAGAAGCTATTCCCCGAAAATTTAAAGAATACATTTTATCTGTGATGTAAACATATTTAATGTACGGTATTTTAATTAAAAATCGTTAGAGCTATTTTTGAGACAAACAAGATTTTCAAAAATTTCTCACTGTGAAGGGTAATTTGTGAAGGGATATTTTATTGAAATACTTCTTGAGGAATCCTTGGAGGATACTAAATTCGAATACAAAGTTTGGTATTCAACGGTCTTTTCATTTTATGCTGTCCACAAACACATACGCGCGCGTATGCGTACTTTTTTCTTCTTCTAAAAATTCACTTATTTGACCCAGGGGTACTGAAAACGTATATTTCCGGCGAAATGTTAACATCGTACTATTAAGCCACTATCTGCATTATATGTGCATATGGGCTAGAGAAAGTAAAAATTGAAGCTCTAACTTTAATTACTTATCACCTCATTAGTATAAGAATGTGCGATCTGACATTGATTTGCGTAATAACTAGAGGCATTAATTCGCATAATAATTAGAGCAATTAATTTGCATATCACAAAATTTGCATTTAAAAACTGAATAATAATTAGAGCAATGTATGTGCATATCTGACATGCTATGAATAATTACTGCACATTAATGGGCCGCGCGGACGACACCCCCACGGAAGATTGCGAAATATAGCGAAACGCTAAAAGAGTATCACTCTTGGAATTGTTGGGGAATATGGAACATTGACAGCTTATTTTCAATTGAAATTTAAGAAGGATTTCAATTATGCAATCAGATTTAACCTATCGTTGCACAATAAATATTTTATACAATGCTCGATTTAAATATTTACTCTCGTTAATTTAATGGCCATGAATAGTCATTTCAAGGTGCACAATATGGCATCATATTTTTACCGATCTGTGCATGATAGAATTAGGGGTCCCGTGACAAGAAAGACCACAACAGCAATTTAACTCTACCCCGTTCTTCCTTTGGACATTATGATCGAGGCCAAGGACACTAACAAATAAGTAGTACTATAAACAATCTCACACCTCCCGCTGCCACCTGCGATAACAATCAGAATTTAAAGTATGGTCGCATCCCATTACCCAGCAGCTCTTTAGAGAGCCTTTTGACGTTTGTAATTTAAAGTAAGGTCGCATTCCTTACCTTTATTATGTATCTATGTCAATGACAAGCTGGAACCTGCAGCTTTTACCAAGACAAGCGTGGAAAACCACCTGCTTCTCCACGCCCGCTAAATCAAGATAAGACGTCATCCCCACTATCTCTTATTAATGAAAAAACAGATTTTAGCTATTTAACTATATAAGCAACTCAATAGGACCAGACCCACTATTCAACTATGTCTACTTTTAAAGTCTTCGCTAAAAGTGAAGTGAAAACTTTCGAGGATATGAAGACTTCTGAAGTAAGAGTGCAGAAGAAGCACGCCGTTACCCCTACTTCCACAATGAATCGTGCAATGGGCTGATGTACACAATTGTATGTGCCAATCCGTCGTATAACGATCAAATGTCTTCGTGACCTGTTTGCACTGAGAAATGTCCTGTCTAAGAAAGAAAGATTTTGTAGACAGCAACCCAATGAGTGCCCTCATTATGAGATGAATCAAATTCAAAATAATGCTCTCATTGAAATCAAGTTTGAAGGAAGATTGTCTATCTATATATACCACTAAAATGAGAGATCTTCAACCGACTAGCATACATCTTTGTATCAATGTTGCTGAAAACCTTTTCGCTTACAAGTATAGGTCTCTGCCCTATTTTTGTGACACATTCTTGCTGATCTTGCGATTCTTCCACTTTCCTTACATTAGCCCATTTCGTTTAACACCATTATTTCTTTTTAAGTTTCTCTAATATTAAAATCAATAGCGATCGAATTAATTGCCAATAATCATGTTCTCTTTTTCTTGTGAAGATCTTTTCCTTCTGCTTCCACAGCTTTGTTATGTCTTGCTGTTTCTGCAATTTGGTGGTTTGTAACTTTTTTTATTTCTTTTTTATTCACAAGACATGAAATTTTGGCTGCAACAATTGTTGCGGCGATAATAGGGGTGAGGGGTAAAATTCAACTATGCTTCTTCATCTTATGGTCAGCTCCAAGTGAACCTTTTCCTTTCATAATGCTAGCTACAAGTCTTGCAGCTAACTTTTCTATTATGCTCGAATCAGGTGATTGAACTGTGCTCCAAACCATCTCAGCCAATATCATATCTGCAATGCTTCTGGAGGCAGTGTGTTTGCGCTCAGCGTAGGCAATATGGTGAAGCTTACTAGCTGCATCTAAAGGATTAATGTCGGGATATTCTCTCTTTAGAGGTTTTTCCGATTTTGTTCCTGGACCACAGTATTCATAACCTGGAAAATGTACTTCAAATGATAGCCAATTAGTGACTTTTTTAATTAAACCAGATCCGCTTTCTATTTTAGAACTTATAGCTCTCACTGTGTACTAATCTCAATTGTCATTGACACATACTGTTATACAGGTGGATTTATAGCTTAGTTCATACCATGGGGGAAGGGGGTATATATTTATTAACTGTTCCATTAATATTTTTGTTTACGAGATGGGGCATATAAAGCAAGAGTGCTCACTACCGATAAAAGCTCTAGATTTTGAAAGTGATCTAAGATGTGATCGTAAAGGGAAGTTGTTGCCACGAAACGCCAGAGTTCTTACCTTACGAGTTTCCAGCGCAGGAAAGACAAATATATGACTCAATATGATTTTACATGAGATTGGCCTGCGATTCGAAAACTAGTACATCTACTCAGTCTCTCTTTCAGCCAAAGTATCCTTAGCTCATTAAGCTACTGGAAAATATTTAAGAAACAGGAGTGAATACTTTTCAAGATGGAGAAAGTGTCCGACACCAATTAGACGTTAAGGTAAATTAAATGTTTATATTTAATAACATCATAAATGAAAAGCAGGGGAACATTGCTTCCTTGTATAGTATGGACAGACATCCAAGTGTAGTCTCGTTATATTTAGCACAATCATATGCCAAAAGACCTCAGCATTTAACTCAAGATAATACAAACACGACCATCCTATTTATACAAAAAATGTACACTTGAAGCATATAATGAGGATTGTGTACACACAGATATGCCATTCAAAGAACTTAAGGGGACCCTGTAAGGCAAATTTTTGTGAGGATACATTTTTTGTTTTTTGTGTGTAAAAATATTACATAACTTTTTGAGTGAAATTCTTCAATTTTTATCCTAATATCACAATTCTAAGAGTTTTTTTACAGAGTATTTGCCAAAGAGCTGCATTCGGTGGCCGTGGTCGGTCAATTTATTGACATTTCTTTTTGCTGTGAACGGAATTAGCATATTTTAAGTTTGCTTTTTTTAGGAGGGAAATGTGGGAAATGTTTTAAATGGCCATACTGATTACTGATTCATCATAGCAACCTAAACTAGCCAGTTGGTTTTGTGTAAACATCTTAGTTTGTTATTGATGTGATTGTAGATATTCTGTTGTTGTGTTCGGTTATTTCAATTTGTTTACAATGCCAGGACGCAGTATTAGGGTTTTCAGAAAGCGGAAGAGTGTAGGAAAACCAAAAGATATCACTGCAAATAATGTTGATATTACAAATCCACATATGGATGTTGAAATAAACTCTGATGTAGGTAAAAGTAATGGAGTTTTTGTGAAGTGTAACAGTTCTTCTAAAAGAAATTGGAGATGAATATAATAATGTATTAAAAGATTCTGATGAAAATACTACTAATGAAATAACAAATGCTCAGATATTATCAGATATTCTTCATAACTATGTGCAGTGCGAATTGTGTGGTGGTAAATGTATTGAGAAGGATAGTTCTAGCTTTGAAGCTCTATACCTCAAGACTAATTTTTTTATACATAAGGAACATTTTCTCAGAAACTGTTGGACATAGAAGGCCCCTACTTTCAGGTATTATATTTATGTAAATGATAATATTTTAGCAGCCCCATTTTTTAAAATTATCTAGAGTTTTGAAATTTTGAAGTGATTAATATGAAATTTTTTATGAAAAAATTGACTACTGTAAAAAATGATTTACCATTCAAATAATTATTCTACCAAAAAACAATTTAGAATGTGTACAAAAGTCCATATAATGTGCTGTAAAATTTTTAAGAAGATACAATAATAGTTTCTGAGAAAATAAACCTCGAAGTCTTAAATTTTAACATTGTCATTATATGCCTTGCCGGGTCCCCTTAAAGATTTATACAAAATTGTTTGAAATAGTTTTTCAATAGGAAGACCCCTTGTAGTGATAGTTACCGAATTTCACATAAATAGTGGTCGTTAATGGAACGGATTTGATGTTCATATAAAGATACCAAAAACGACACTTATCATTCTTAGTTCAGAATGAGTATTGACAGGTTCGGAAGTTCTTCAGTTGAAAGAGTGTTTAATAATTTCATCATAAACAGAGACGGAAATGGTAACTACCAGGTCAAGAAAACCAGATTGCGTAACATACAAAACACTGAGGATGAGTGTGATGCAACATCTAAAGAATATGCTGATACGCTTTCGTCGTTTACTGAGAAACACCTGCAAGATTTTGCCCAAAAAAATCATAACAGGGTATGGGTGAATTTGGGGTTGTGCTAATGAATCCCATTCAGAAATCGCTAGAAGCTCAGTATGATGACCTAATGCCATACCGAGCCAAAAATATTTTGAAGAGGGATGCTGAAAACAACATAATACTGGACACTATAAGAATGCAGGCATTATTGCCAGCTGAAAATTATACTGATATGCCTAATATGAAGTATATGCTAGACTTCATAGATGCAAAACACCATTAATCGATTCAAATGATGTTTTTTTTTTTCATTTTAAAAGAGAAGGATAATAGAAGTAGCAGATCCTATACACGATAACGACGCTGCAACTCAGAAGTTTGTTAGACATCATATTGCAAAGAATTGAAATGAAGCACAAACAAGCTTAAACACAGTTATAGTTACATCAACTAATTATTGCTGTATCAGTAAGTAAACATTTGGAGGGCATAGGAAATAGTCAGAGTTCTAGAGATAAACGCTTGACATCATCAATGGATGGCATCAGCATTCTTAAAACCCAAGTTAATATCATAAAGTCATTAATAAATTGAATGCAAGATCAGCTCATTATTACACTACAAGCTAAACCATAAAAAGATGGCTCTTTAAGATATACATTAGCGTCTGGCCTCGATTCCTATGAGGTTCCTTCGTATGGAGAACACATTCAATGTATTATTTATCTGATCCGCCGCCTCCATCGCAGACAATTACAACAGTCTAAATAAATAATAAGAGAATTTATAGAGCCTAAACCAATCAAAATAGGTGATACATTCTAAATATGACTCTTAAAATTGCATGTAGCCGGACATGCATAGAAAGCATACTATAAATTAGTGTCAATCGGCCACATTTAATTAACTTCAGCATAGATAGCCAAAGGAAAATCCTTAGAGAATCTGTAGCCAAGCATACAAAGCATTAAGAGAAAAGCCGCGCAAGCTAAAGGGACAGAAGTTTGAAACCCACAGAGTTATGAAATACGCTCTTAAACATATGAGAGAATCGCTTTGTGATGTACTAGATATTCAGAATAAGAAGGGCTCCCTCCCTCCTATATCGACTAAAGACGAGAGAGACGAGAGCATATTTAGACACCTGTAACAAGACCCAAAGGCAGACAAGGATGAAATAGATGCGTTATACGGAGTGCAATACAAGAATGGAAGATACACTTTAGGAAGTATAATGATAGATTTCAAGCATAATTAAATAAGAGTAGGGCAAGAGAAATGCAATGCTACACCATGATTGAACGAGCTCATTTTTAAGAAATTTTCTGAATTAAATATCTACACCAGGGAGGATCTGGTAGCTTATAGAAGGATTCTAGAATCAAAAATGTGCACCGACAAAAGATTGTTAGTCAAGGACGTCAGAGACAGAACAAAGCTTATAAGTATTGTACGCCCTCTACTAAAGAAGCACATAGGATTGAGATTGTAATGGAAAGAACATTATCCCGAAAGAAAGCAAGATTACAATTATTAGAACGTCTCAAATATATAATTGAATTTCCAGAGACAACTCATTGCATCTAGAGAGGCTGGAAATAACAACCACAACCAGGAAATCAAGAACTAAAATCATTTAGGATTATACCATGCCAGATATGAAGAAAAATAGCAGCATAGCTTGACGCACCTTCAAGAACAAATGTCTTGCGTGCAAAGTTTACCAGCAAAGGACTCGATCTTGTACAGATTGATCTGATTGAAATGCTCACTCATGCTAAACTAAACAAAAATTCACAAGTTTATAATTGTCGCTGCTCTCTGCTCCAAAATAGAATATGCAAGGAATTCAAGTTTGAACCCATTTTTATCAATCATAAAATCATGAAGATAATAATCTAAGGTCATTATTAATATAATTAAACTAATGCGTATTTAAGTGAAACACGGCATAGTTATAGGGGAAGAGGGAAAAGCAATAGTGTATATTTCGGCGAGTCTATAAGCGCTGTGGAACGAAAAGATGAATACACTGTTTCTCGCTGAGTAGTAAACTAGAAGTTTTGCAAAGGACAGGACATGGTGTGATCGACCGTTAGTAACAAGGTCTTATGAAATAAAAAATAAATAAAAAATTCACGTTTTCCTGTTGTCCTGATTCATACAATTCTGTGCAGTGACAGGTTAAATATGATTGCATAATTATTGGAGTTCTCATTAAATTACAATTGAAAATATTCCTCTAAAGTCCCATGTACCTCAGAAATTGCAAAAATAACACCACTCTTAGCGTTTCGCTATATTTCGCGATTTTCCGTAGGAGCGTGGTCGGCGGGGCTCATTAAAATGCTTCAATAATTGATAGATGTTATATGTGCGAATAAATTGTTCTAACTATTATTGACATTTTTGGATATGCAATTAATGTCTCTAACCATTATGTAAATTAATTGGTCTAATTATTACTCAAATCTGTGCCAGAGCGCCTCTTCTTATACTACTCACTTCGGTGCCGAATTAAAATTTACAAGTGCAGCGTGACTGGTGTACTTTGTGTTTTCTGAGAAAATCTTGCCCAACAAACTGAGGATTCATTTGTGTGGTTGTTACAATAAACCTCTTGTTTATTTGCTTTTTCTGGATTCAGCTTCTCTTTCTCTTGAGTTGATAGCCAAATTGATGCTGCAAAATCTTTCACTAGATTACAAGGAGTTATTGATATCCTTTGTGTTTAAATTTAGCATTGAATTGACCAAGTAAATTATTTGTGACCTGTGATAATTCTGTGACTTTGCACTGATCCACTGATTCGTATGTTTTATATCTAGATAATATTGCAACATACTTCCCTTTCATCGCTAGGGCTTTACTAACGGTAGTTTTGCATCTACTTGGCCTCAGCTGTCACTTTTAATTCCAAATTTGAGCCGGGAAGAGAAAAATACTTTCTATTGCCATAGCGTATTCCCTTGCCTATTAAACATTTCGAGATTTCGGTCGTCTTAAAAACCAGCAGGCAATACAGATCAGTTAGGATTCGATTTTTCTTATTTCATAATAAATTAGAGATTACTATAGTCGTATTACGAAGCATAAAACCCGGATGAATTAGCTAGAAAACTGGAAAACGCGGAAGGCGCATGTGTTACTAGATAGAGAATCACACAGTATAATTTGATAACATTCAATATACAATTTATAGGTATTACAAATATATATCCAAGACCCAAAGATTTTATGTATTAAAATAAGACTTCTTTTGACCATTTGAAACTCTAATGTGATGTTCGCAGTACTTCTGTTTACACATTTCTGTTTACATTACTCTAAATAAAAGTTTTTTCAATGGGTTCATTGTTTGGGTATCAGCTTCTCCTATCCTTCTGAGAAAAAGAAAATTCAACATTGAAGATAACCGGAGAATATGAATTCCAGACTTTATGATACAATTTTCAACATCGAGCCTACGAAATATCCTAAGAAAACAAAACCGACGCTACTAAAACGTTCAAAATAATGCTGGTTTTAGTAAGGCAACAAAAGGCATGTTAAACGTCAAAGGACTTTTACTTTCTAATTACCTAAAGAGCACTTAGAAAATGTCAGCGCCGGCGTTGTACCCCAATTAATAATTAAGAGGAGCACTACATAGCGAGCCGAGCTGGAAGTTTTCTACATTCTCTGTAACAAATTTGTAACACGTATCTTTGCCATGCATTAGACAGCAGACCTGAAATATCTACGGAGCAGATCAAATAGGCATTTATAAATAAAATAAGTTTTCTCAGACCACAAAAACTATCTTTGAGTGAATTGGCCATTGCAGATAGGTCACGATTCCCTAAACTCAAGTTTTATAGGAGATGAGAAAAAATACAGGATAGAGACAAATTAATTATTTTTGGTTTATTCAATGTCGTTGTTAGCAAGAGTATATCAAGTTTGGAAAACTAGCAATACCTTTTATATTTAGTTTTGTTCCTTTTCAGAAATGCACTTTTAGTTTTACAGACTAATGACATTTGCAATGAATGCGCCGTTAATAAAAGTAATCCTATATAGATTCTATATAGCATTTGTATTGTTTGGTTTTGAAAAGTAGTAGCTTTTTACTTTATAACATACTTGTTACATTTACAAAGTTTCAACTGTTCTAGAAATATACTTTGAATTATTTACTTTATTTTTGAGCTCGTTATAAGCCTTCACTAATAAATTCAAAAAAAATTGTTAATAAATATTTTGGTATCCTTTCAGGAAAGTTTGAAAGATCAAAACTGCAAATTGATGTGAAATCTTATATTTTCCAACATATTCATCCTTAGCGGTTTCCGCTGGCCATTGTAAAATCTTTGCTCGACTAATTCTGGAGCAACGCAATTTATCCTGTAATTGCGTTCTGCATTTTCCCCGCACTGTTACCCAATAGATATGCAGGCTTTTGTACGAAGGCTTCGTCTTAGACTAACAAAGTGAAAATATCTTTTAGCATTTGTCTTTTAACAATGCACATAAGCGTATCCATACATTTTATGCATAAAGCTCATTTTCGTAAAACAACTGACTCATGACTAGAGCTCGGTTTTGGGTTCCGAAGCGCACACAACTACGACCTCACAGAGCCGTTAGCGGTATAAAGAGAGAGGTTATGTAGCGTAAAAATGCGCACGTTAAGGTATAATCGGTTCAAGACGTAGATGTTATATGTACTGACATTATATGCATCGTTCTAATTCATAAAGTAGCATAATAAAACAATTATTTCATTATATGACTAGTAAATAAAAATGCCTTGTACTTTTACAAATAAAAGTATAAAGCTGAAAATAAAAAAAAATCAGAATAATGATGTGCAGAGACACTGAGCATAAACAAACCAACGAAAATTCATTCAGAATTTATTGCAGTGAATTACAAAATACAACTTTATCGAAAGAAGTGTTTCTCCTCCTTTCACTAAAATATGTCTGAATCAACTGCAGGTTTGTTCAGCGTCAAGCATCTACCCTTTCGTATTCTCAACATTTTATCAATCTGCGCTACCTTTCAATGTTTACTGGTTTATCTACTAGCATGAACTGAACGAGCCGGCAGTGAGCAATACTTTGCAACACGTTTTGAAACGGGCTGTAGAGGCTGCATTCTTCATCACGACATTGTTATACTCTGTGTGCATCGAACTTCAATCCGGGAATTTCGAGACCCCGGACCGATTTCTACTAATGACATTTTTGCCATTACTGATTTAAATGTGTAACTTATCTCCAAGAAGTAACATACGCTGAACAAAAGACGAAACGTTGAAGAACACGTTATTTTTTTGTAATACTTTGTAATGTCCAAGTGGTTGAAATAAAGCTCCTGGTAAAACCAGTCTATTGTAATGGTTTATTATTTTTCCTTTCTCTCCTTACACTTAAGCCTGTTTGAATGAATAGAATGTAAGAAGATTAATATAGCAAGTGGCTTTGGCTTGCCTGGGCTCTTTGTCAGTTTTCCACTTAAAGGAACACCATTATTACTTCAAATGCCTTGAGCTTCGCACAGGTTATTGCGAGGTTATTACATTAATTGAAACCTTCTGTTTTGGAAAAACGGATGAACAATACAATAGAACGAACCATTAGCAGATAATGAAGAATTGTTTAATTCTTGTTGTTTAAACCCAGTGAGTATAGGAGATTTAACTAAACTACCTAAGCTGCTACATTTAAGAGTAGCTAACATTAAGCTTTTCCTTTTATAGTATAGTTTGTTTGTTTATATTTTTCTTTCTCCTTCTGAAAGCACATTTGTGCAGCAGTCGGGAGCTCACATTGGATCTGCCTTCAGGAAGGCTGCCGTTCTATTGACAAGAAAGAAATGTCGTTACCTACAAAAGATTGATGATGTTCAAAGTGTTTCCCTTCGATGCGAGATAGGCTTTGTAACGCTAGAATAGTGTAATCTCTCCCAAGCAATATCGGTCTTGGAATACAGTCTATTTCAGTTGACCCTTGCTTTGCAGTTGTCCATTGAGCTTAAAAGGGCTGCTTAAAATGAAATATGAGCTGTGGTAATGCATTTTGAAGGTAAATCCCTTTAAAGAAGGAGATAAGTCTTGTACAACAGATGGCGCCACATGATGGTACATCATATTGCGCCACTAACTTGTATGCCATCTGGCATACGTCTAGCATGGACGTATGTACACACGGCACTACTTAAGTGGCAATTTGTTTTAAGAAAAGGCTGACACAGAAACTGCAAATTCTGTAGCTGCTGCTACTGTATTTTTTGTTTTTTTGTTTTGTTTTGAAATATATAAAAAATTTCTCACATATCTGCACTTAAAATGGTCATAAAATTTTCATAGATATGCACATAAAAGTCTAAGAAACGAATATGTCTCTAAAAGAAATTACCCTTTGATCACAAAAGTAATTAGAATGGCCGCGTAGCTCAGTCGCTGTTCTGCAAGTGGTCTCAGGTTCGATTGTCGGTTATGGGCAGTAATTCTTATTTTGTTACCTATCCTGCCCATAATATAAGCATATATAATATATTTTTAAACAATATTTCTACTGCTGAGTGCTCTGTTGCAACGCTACATTCATTTGTGTTAATATAGGTCAAAGTTATATGAAAGTAATTTATCGTGTTATCTATTTAAGTTTTCCCTGCCTTATTTAGCCATAAAGTTGCACTGCATCAAAGTGTATATTGATTGACAATTTTTATTGTTAAAAAATTTGAGAAATTGAATCTTGAAGGTTTTCGCAAGTTAAGCGTTTCTGTATTGGCTATTGCCTTCTTGTTTTCATTATGCATTTCCTAATATTTTCTCTTTCATTTTTTAACCGTTCACAATTCCACAATGTGTATTGTACTGACTGTTCATTTCCCTACATATGCATGCTTAATCTTCCATAACCTTACATCGGTGAAAATAGACCCCCACCAAGTCTTGTGAGTTGGATTAGTTTGGTCCTGAAGCACGGTCTTGAATTATGTTTGTGCATAAATACGTGAAACATTACAAAGATGTACATGGAAGCTATAATATATTAAGCAAACTTAAGCATTTAGCATACATAAAGTCCAAACTGGAGTCGGAGCTTCACTTTCTGGCATGCCATTTGGAAGTAATATCATGTTATGCCACAGATGTTATGGAAGACCATGCACACACGGAGATATTTTCTATATGACGCCGTCTCCTGTACAAGAATTGTCTCCGTCTGTAGAGGGCTTGTCGCCTTCCGTTGTGTGATGGTTACCATGCTAACTTCATATACCCAAAGTCGCGGGTTCAAACCCGGTGGAGGACAATGAATTTTTCCGGCGTCAAAATCCTTAGCATGGCTTCCTTAGTAAGGCAAGTAAAGCCGTCGGTCCTGTGTTGTAATGTTACGACCCGTAAAATAACATCTAGTCCGATAGAAGAGGTCCCTGAGAAAAATTAAGCGGCATTTCACGCCCAGTGTAAAATGGGACGTAGAGAACGGCTAAAGAGCCTCTATAAATAAATTCCCATTTTATTTTGTTTAGGGTTTAGATGAAGTCGTTCTTCAGGAGCTAATCGAGGTGAAAATTCGGGATTACAGTTGCCTTGTTAGACAAATGAGCCGAAGCATCCTGTTGCAGTTGTATTAAACTATGCAACAACAGTCTTGATCTCGGTATTGTTCAGTCCTGTAATTTTATGTGTAAGGCGAGGATTCTCTGTTGTTCAATATTATTAATCTGAAGATTAACCCGGACAATCAACCAAAACCGTTTTCAGTAGTCAAACAAAGCTATAAATCGTGTTTGAACCTTTAAATATTTTCCAAATATTATGATTCCTCTTCCCGGATTAGCAGGCAGAATTCAAAATGTTTCGATGATCTCAAGGCAACTTAGAAGCTTATGGAAACATGCTGAGCACGGTCATATCCCACCTGTTATGTTAACTTTGCAAGACATATTTACTATAATTGTCATTCTCAAGAGAAAATAACATCCAGGTTTTTGTGTGTTAGCAATGCTGCCCGACACTTTGCAGTTAAGCATTGTTTCAAGAAAGGTTACATTTTTCAGATGAATGAAACTCAGGAAAGCTTTTTTTTTAATTAATTTGTTTAAAATTAGTGGCTTATTGTTTTTAAATCTTACAAAATTCACACATTTCTTACCTATTCAACACAGTAACCATAGCAAATATATAGAACTTAACATTCAGTGATTTGTCATTGCCCTGGAAACTAAAATGCGCTAAGTTGTATCGCATTCGACAATATGGCAATATTATCCATCACTTCGGGCACGATCTTCGCAGGAGACACACATCAAAACCCAAATACATCCAATAAAATCACTTACTACCTATTCCTAGCTATTTATTACAATTGGACTGTTGAAAATCTAGTTTCTAAGAATGGTTTGATCTATCGAAATATTTGTCGATATATTTCCTTCTCCTTTCTCTCCCTGTATTATTCATAAGCACACACGCTCACACACACATACACACACAAAGATGAAATAACTCCCATAACTTAACGAATACATCATGATATACTCAATGAACATCTGTGTTACCCTTTTTCTTTCTTTCTTTCTTTGAGCACTTGATTTGCCGGAAGTAAATGAGTTTGTGTCGTAAATCAATCAAACAAATATTTGGTGATGCTGTGAACATAAAAGTGAGCTCGCTACCATAAACATCTTCAAAAGAAATTGAACAGCCACTTTTCTCTTAATGTTTTTGCAAATGTTTTGTGTTCGCACAATTTACAAACTGTTTACAAATATTATATTTATTCTTAATTTTCTTAGCGTAGTACTTCTAGCAATACGACACGGACTGACTCGTTTTCTCGTTGTATACTCTCCTGATTTTTAAAGAATAACTTGATTTTAACCCATAATGAATGACAAGTTTTCTGTCCAAACAAGTAAATGCAGTGAGCTGACGAAAGATTGCGTGAATAAATCATCAAAGAAAGCTATAACAAATCGGGGAACGTTAAAGCTATCTCTATATTACTATTAACCAGTCTGCCCAGCTAGAAATCCAAGTGAAGCTTTATCAACAAATTCTACCATTAGGAATATCTCTACATAGTTGGGTGGATCTTCAACTAAACGCTTAACGTAACTCCCTATATTACACCACAGTGCCTCAAAAATCCTGGAAACAAAAGAGAATATACTGCAGTTAAGAGAAAGAAGTAAAAAAGTGAGTAAGAAATTGGAGTTTATCACTGGGTTGTTTACGGTTAATTTACGGTTCGGATCTAGTGAAAGCAATTTCGAACCACATAGGGCATTTTGCCTGTGGAATTACATCGCCATATAAATCAGATACGATGTTATGTGACAGTTTCAGCACATTTATATTCCGTTTTTGAAACAAAATATTTGCTCAGAGGACACTTAAAATCGAAGAGATATACGAGTCTTCAAAGCAATTTGCTGAAAAGTTCATTGTGTTAATTTTTTCTCTTTTTTTATTTTATTTTCAGAGTAGTAAAGTTAAAAACCAGAACGTTTTTGTATCACCACACACGTTTTGTACAGCACTTCTTTACTTGTCCGGAAATGCAACTGAAAAATTCAAATACTTTGTACCCACGATTTTCCCACTATCCCTGCCGAGGGCAGACAAACCACTAGGAGATAGGAAAGTATTGTGACAGATATGACCCAAATTTTATGGGAGGTTTGTACCAGGTGGTTGGAGAAATAAATCGAGATAGGTTACGCTCTCAACCAGCGTAAACACCAGAAACGCTATTGTTAGAACTTCTTATAGAAATTCCCTTCTCCCTGTCTCCAGAAAGCTCTGGAATATTAAGTGGCAATTTCTAACGGCTATATAACGAACGTCCTCGCCGGAGCAAGTGCTTTTCTGGTGCAACTTCAAATGATGTTCTATAAGTAAACTTGTGTTGATAGCGGAACGTACATGTGCTACTACCAAGGAAACTTACAGACATTCTGTATTCGATTTCTCCGCGAGTAATCCGTCCGCGCATACTTCAATAATATTGTTGGAAGTGCTATATTAGCAAACATTGCCATTGTTGGTAATAGCTTACGCTGAAATTCTAGTTCTGGATTTGAACCGTTATATTACGTGATAATAGAGATATAACTAGCGGTTACTATATCTCGGTTTGTCCAGTGGTAATGCTAAGTTTCACCATTTGTTAACTGCATGACTTGCGAAAAAGATCCTGCGCGCTTTCGCTCATCGCCCATCACTAATTTAACTCTAGACAAACACTTAGTACTAGACCAAACGTCCGTATTTATTTGTTTTTCCTTTCGAAAAGTTATATTCGGTAGTTTATGAGAATGTCTTCAACTCTGTACGTAACCTGTTGTTTTAATTTTAAAAATAAACGTAGTAATGCAATGTAGAACCTAACTGTACAACTCAAAAGGTCCTCTGATGACGTGGAAGACAGTGATGGGTAAAGAAAACCCAGCAAACATGCAGGAACGTCAGACTTAGTTAAAATTATTATTGTTTTCTTGATACTTACAACTCATAATTTTGGAGCCTCGCTACTAAGTCTCCTATTAGTTGCTTAGGTGCAGAGATCTGGCAATATTCTTACCTGCAGAGAAAAGAAAAGGAAATGTTAATTGACAGAATAACTAAACTGCAGGAAACCTGTGATTCATAAAAAATCTTACAGATTTACATACCACACTTAGCATTACCAAGACCAACAATGCCCATTAACTGCTTCCACTGAAAATTGCTGATTTGTTAAAAGGAAGTTTCAACAACCTATAATTTGTTTCCATAATGAGGAATGTCTCTTGAAAGCACACACCAACTTATTGTTAATTTCTGTTTATTGAGCTAGTTTTTGCGATTATTATTGCTGTTTCCTCAAATACTCTCCAGTTTAGGTAAAGGGATATATCACAGTCGTATTTCCAATAAAGATATTCAAATGCCTTTGGAATCGTCAGAAAAATCATATAATGCATGACATTGTTTATTTGGTTACCACTTTCGTCTGGAACACAGTCGTGCAGTAATTCTGAGTTCATATAAGTATTATTTAGTTTGACACTTTGTAGTTGCTGAAAATAACGATATTTTTGTATAACATTTAAACTGATAGCCAGTTTTAAGCCCTTAACCATAAAGATTAAAATGAATTTAAAACATGTTTTGTACACAATGTGTTTCAGGACCTCTGTGACATCACCCTTACGTCTGATTAGATTCCATAGGTAGGTTACAAGCAATGTTGAACCACGTGAATCCGGCTTCTTCTCCCTCAGTATATCATAAGCAGCTGTTACCAATCTTCATCGACTATGCTGACTTTGATTTACCTGAGCTTACTGATTTGATATTGTGTTACGGACAGCTGTCGGAGACGGTAGAGAAGCTCTCCGTATCTAACAAGAGCGGCTGCCAGACGTCACTCACACCAAACAATGTTTGCTTGAGTTTATCAACGTATTATGGTACGTAAGGTAAGAGACAATAAGAAGCCGACATTACTTAGTTTAACATTCTTTGCAAACAAGAAGGCATTAATTGTGCTGTGCCTCTCATACCTATCCTATCAGATACGCTTCAAACAGTAGTGAATAACTCTATAAACAATGTGTTGGAGGATGGTGGTTGCTTCGCAAATATCGATCCGCAGAGTTTGTCACAGAGGTCCAGAAAGAACCAGTATTTACTTTATTCACATATATAACTGCGATTATAAACAAGTTATTTTAAAAATGGATACTCCAACGCTCGCATTGCTGATTTAATATTGTTAATTTCGCATTTTCCACAGTTAGGAAAGTCTTACTATACTCTCAGGAGTCAATTCTATTCCTCTTTCAGGGACAGGAATTGCTATTAAAACGGAGGTAAATAATATGAGACGAACGTCTTCAATGTATGTCTCCCTTGTTCTATCACGTGAATGTCAGTTATTGTTATTCCTACATATTTTATTCCTATATTTCCTAAGGCTCAATTTGTTTATTGAATAACTGGTTAAGCCTTAAAGCATTCTTTTGTGTGCAAAATGTAAATGGCGTGTTATTTATGGATGCTCCTTTAACTGCTGTGGTTCTCAGCGTCCCATTCTAAACTGGGCGTTAAAGACCGCTTAATTTTGCTCAGAGGCCTCTCTATCAAGCTTGAGGTTCTTTTACGTGCCGTAAATCTACGACACGGGACCAACGGCTTTACTTCCCTTCCGAAGGAAGCCATTCTAAGGATTTTTACACCCGAAAAAATCCATCGTCCTCCGCCGGGTTTGTACCCGCGACCTTGGGTATATGAAGTTACCATGGTAACAATTACACTAACCAGTAAAGCTGTATTTCTTTCGTGTATAAAACACAGCACAAGCGCTCAATATAACCAGCAAGCGACCCACCAGGAGATGCAGGGCGAGTGGAAAGGAAACACAAGTGCGAGCGATTGTTTCTAATCCCAAGGTCGCGGGTTCAAACCCGGCACACTGGTGACGCTGATATGATCCTGATATATGGCAGCGTCGTTAACAAACAAGATATTTATTAAACTTCAAAACAATGACTCAAATGTGAAATTCTGCACACTTCTTGACACTAAAGTTATCTTTGTTGTGTACCACTGCATTGAAACTTAACTTGTGCAAATTGACGTACCTATTTAAAGCAACGCAATTGTCGTTGCAAGTTACAAGTTTTAAATTAAAGTGTTTCTTCCAGGAAATTTAATTAACCATTAACCATTACTTACACCTGTTTCTACGTAGGTTTGAGTGGTATGCGAGTATCTATTATACTAGATACTTTCCAGACGTATTTACCTAATTCAACTTTGTATGTTAGTATTATGTTATTGATTATGATTATTATACGAGTATATTATTAGATATTATCATCATTATTATATATTATTATCATCACCATTATTATATATTTTATTATCATCACCATCATGTATTATCATTATTGTTACTATCATTATATATTTTTATTTTTAACACCATCATTATTATTACTATTATTATTTTGTCCCCGGTATATGCTGTTATTAAAATTATTTTAATGTTAATTTAAGCTTTGTTAAGTTTTTTTTTTTTTTTTTTTTTTTTTTTTTTTTTTTTTTTTTTTTTTTGAAGGATTAAGAGAACTTGTGACTTGATTTCTTTAAATATTATTTGCATTATTTAAAAAGAATTAAGAAAAGAAAACCATCAAGTATCAGCTAATGAGAGAGGATTTTAAAATGTTTATCTATACATGTGATATTAGCAACTATGAACATTTCGTTTTCTACAGTTTCTTCACACACAATTAAAGGAATCTTGTTTATGGTATTAAAGCTGTGATGCTCAACTAATGCAGTACTAGAGGAATGAGAGGTGTGATTTGCATAGGAAATCTAAAGTGACGGAACCTAAGGCATTATTTCAAACCTAAAATGTTTCCAAAATCTCTGCCAAGAAAAGCGTGAGTTGCATCTCTGCGACATACTGCAACTGAACTGTATAAGTAATTTCATAAAAAAAAATCTGATGTGTCACACTCACATGCCATTCTCTAGCTGCTCTACAAACTTCCTTCAAAATCATGCTAATCGAGATAAACATTAGCTTAGTTCCTTATAAGTAGAAGGGAACTAAGGGAATGCACTAGGCTAAGCTGCTATTCAAATGTTTTAAACACGTTTGTTATGCGATTGTCACTGCAAATCGCTTCTTTGCTTGGCCAGGAGTAGAACAAAAGAAAAGCAGTTATAAGCACTTCACAATTGAAACTAATAACAAGGAATACCTCGAAAACGGTAATCTCTGCCAAAAATTGTACATGACGTAACTTGGGTATTTTAACAAGATCTACAGTTTTTATACAGTAAGTTTTTGTCTATCTTTTACGGTTTACTAGTTATGCCAATTGTGATAGAAACGGCTTTAATATGTGGTATTTTAATCAACACCTTTACATACGTTTTTAAGAAAATCAAAGTTTTCGAAAAATTTTCCATATAAAGGGTAGTTAGGGGTGGGGGGATTTTCTTGAAAATCTTCGTGTCGCATCCTTGCAACATCCTCTTCCAAACTTAAATACCGAGTTTGTTATTTAACTGTCTTTTCGTTTTTGAGCTATGCTGTCCACAGATACATAGACACACGCGCGCGCGCGGACCTATTTCTGAAATTATTTTTTTATTCAGGGAGTCCTAAAGCGTTGTATTTCCGACATCAAATTTTTGGGTGATATACAGTACTTCACTATCCCTATGTGCATTGTACATGCGGGGTTAGAGAAAGTCAAAATGACAATTATCGAAAATATGAATACAAAAATTATAAATTGAAGTTCATGTTTATTTTTTAATTTCTTTCAAAGTTGTTCAGGAAAATAGACTTACTTTAGAGTTGTGAACCTATATTATACCCGTGCGCTCTTTCACCAGAGGTCTGTCAACAAACGAGGGCTCTAAACCGGTTTCGGAGCTCGACGTTGCCGGTCTCTATGGACAATCGCTCTCACTTGTTTCCTTTCCACTCTTCTTTTTTAGTGTTTAACGCCCGCTTTCACTGCTCTGGCACCGCAGGCGATCACACTGATGATACATGAAGATGAAACCCCGGTGGAATGTGATGGCGGGGGAAACCGGAAAACCCGGAGAAAACCCCCTCCTGCGCCGCTTTGTCCACCACAAATATCACATGCGGTAGTTTGGTATTGAACTCGGGCCATCTAGGTGAGAGGCGAGTGGTCTGCTTTCCACTCGCCCTGCAGAGCTTTATGTTGGTGGCGCGAATTCACTTTCATGCGTTAAATGGCCTGTACAAAATGGCGGATTTCATCGTAGTGCACTCAAAGACATTACACATACACCTGGAAAAAAGTATTGTAAGAAGGGGCTTTTTCGCTGCCTGTACCCGTCTTCCACCTGTTTGCTATGCTCTTAAAAGCGTATTGGCTAGGCATGTTACCGAATGGATGGGGATGGACATGAAACGTAACTTGCAACAAATTAAGTATCTAAATTGGAAACTGGCGATCCTCAGATTCTCTGGTTGGACAATATTCAGTTTCTCTCACCATATGACAGAAAATGAGGTTAATATTCTCTGTGTACCACAAACCAAAGTTCTAATACCAAGGCAATTCGCGCATGTGGTTGACAAAATTAGAACACTGCATGTACAAGTCAACCTCCTCTGAGGGAGAGTTGAGCGGGATTGGGAAATGAATGGGTGAATCGCCCAATCGGTTTTGCCTCTTTTTACTCGCCTCGTTTGATGAACTAGAATGGCACCCATGAAAATCATCGTTAACACACGAGTCTCCGTCAAACGTTCACATTTTCAGCAAAATCACAGCGATAGGCGTATTTTAAGTACCTTTGAGTGCAGCACGATGAACACTGTGCTGCAGCATAGTGCTTAGCATCCCTGTTTAGCTACTGAAAACTGGCATTAGATTTTCCTTGGTTAAGAATTTGCGTTTGTTTCTTTGTTCCGTTTTGTAATTTTAAGTCCAATACCTTCTATAATATATAGGTACTTATAGAGAAATACTACGACATCGTCTTGCGGCGTATCCGTCCCATATGTGTGAGCGGCGTTTCAAAGGCATAGCTTAGTATGACCGTGCATTGTTACACCTGCCTGAGTGGATTCGTGTACCGTCGGCTAGCACTTTTATCAAAACTCTGATTGCTTGAATTTGTGACACCTGCCGTGGTTTGCAAGTGCGACCATGGGCAGTATATCTGGAAGTATTTGCCACGTGTTCGACACGAAAAGGACAGAACGAGCCCCTTAGAGGGTCACTTTCAACTGGGAATCTACAGCGTGCAGCAGTTGAGACAATGTCGACGGAAATCTCGGAGCGTGTAGTAGCCGCCGCTGCCGCAGCCAGTGTCGAAAGAAACCACACGGCAGATTGTTGCGAAAGCAGTAAGTAAAGACGTTTATTTGTAATCAGATTATCGCTGGAATCAGTTGGAAGAAATAAATGTTTGTTTGACTAATAAAGAGCGGTCTTGTTATAATACAAACACGTTTTAGGCACACAAGACGAATTTACACACCACAGAGCACTACTTTAGGACGAGTTCAGGTTATGTTAGGTCTCTTTGTAAACGGGTTTGCGGAAGTTGTGGCTTATTTATATTTGTGACGAGAATTAGACAAGCTTCTGTGGTTTGACAAGCGAATACAATTACTGAATCAATGTATGTTTACTCTCAATGTGCGCGACGCGCTTACCGTCTACACTGATAAGCAAGAGGGCTTAAACAAAGGTCGCTCGCGCCAGTGCTCCACTAACGGGTTTTAACTCTTTGAATTCTGCAACTCTTTTAACGCTCGCAGAAGTATATGTACACGTCAAATACGGGGTAAGTGGGCTACCTGGTATGTATAACGAATGAATTCTGCAACTCTTAACGCTCAAAGAAGTATCTGCACACATCAAATATTGGGCAAGTGGGGCACCTGGTATGTATAACCAATGAGTTCTCCAACAATTTTAACGATCGAAGAAGTATCAGCACACGTTAAATACGAGGTAAGTGCGTCACTGGTATGTATAACCAATAAGGTATGCAACTCTTAACGCTCGAAGAAGTATCTGCAAATACGGAGTAATTAGGCCACCTGGTATCTACAACCAGAGTTAACAACGTCTAGTCAAGAACTTTAAATTCACTTACAAGTTGAGCAGAGTAATATCAAAATTGGAAGCATTTCTGGGATAAAATGTAGATAATAAACAAATTTGCAGCGATAAAATTGGTGCGTTAGACAGGAGAGCTTGGTTGAAGTTAAAAAAACTTCTATCCTGATTGTCTACTTGATAAGAGTAAAACTGTATTATAAAAAGCCTCTGCAGTCATCGTAAAAGGGGATGTGAAAGAGGACCAGACAATACTAATTTACGGCATTATGAAGCACTACAACAGTGTTGCACGTACCTCTATATTTTCTGCTGTCTTCAAATATGCATGTCGTTCCGCATACTACAGTCCAAAGCGAATGCCTGAAGCTACACACGCGGGAAGGTTTGAACCTTCCTACCCGACTCTAGAGAATCATTTTCCTAAGTCATGTGATTCATGGGAATGCGCAGAAAATGGTAATAATGTTGGTGGAGGTTGTTATACACGGCCCATACACGCACCGAGAATCCGTATGCGTATGGCCTTCTTTTACTATGGAAATATAAAAGCTAACAACTGAAAGGAACGAGGCGACAAAACCAGGGCATTTTGAAGAGCGAAAAAGACAAAGGGGATATACCAAAGGATGCATTGCACAGAGACTACATATCACTTCAAAGCAAAAAGAGAGAAAAGTATTTTGGATATGCAATTTAACAACGTGCACAGTTTCACCAGAACATAAATTACTAGCATAGAACCTGGTATAACGAAATAATGTATATAATTGGCGAACTTAAGCCCAAATATTCTAAGCTTCAAGGTCTCTTAAAGTATTACTGTACACAAATGTTTACCATTATGATTTAAATTGGGCTTTAATGCCAGACACATTCGTGTTGAAAACCAAATTTGCGACAAACTAGCTCCAAAATCAACCGCAGCATCCTCTGGCTTCATCTACACAGGATATAAATGGGCAGCAGCTCCTCTGGAAGCGAGATTGCAGATTCTACTTCAGTTTTAGACTAAGGCTCCTTCATGAGCCTTTCCTATTGGTTATAGAGACAGTATGGCTACGTGACAGGTGAACGAAAGGTTTCGAGATTTCGTCGAGGTTAGGCCTCGTTAGGTTAGGTTAGCTGTATGTAAATAAACTGGATCGAAATAAGGGGTAAAAATGGACACTCTGAAAATCGGTTCTGCATTCCAACGCGAAATACACAATCTTCCGTTCGTTCTGTCTGCTTGCGCAAGGGCAGCCATGTTGGTCAATCGACCAATGGTAGAGTCAAACCTAAAACTAAAATAGAATCTGCAATGTCGCCTTCTGGAATCCTTCAAATCACATGGTTCACTTCACCAGGAACCATTAGTTCAAAATACTTATTGCGACTTATTCAAACTTCACAGCTTCATAAAAGCATGGTTATACCATTACCGGTATAGGGACCGATCCCACATTCCCTACCTACAAAAGCTGAGGTGTTAAATGCTATTGTGAAGTGAGAAGTAAATATAAGAAATATAAATTACATTCTTTTATCAGTTTGTAGATGTTTTGTACAGTAGCTCTCAAATTGGATTTTGTTTAACTCACTGTCTGTTAGGATCCAACACCAATCCAGAGTTTTGTATCTTGTGTTTCAGATTCAATCCCAGCGTAGGGTGATGGGATTTTTCGGATTTAAAGATCCTTACGATGGCTTTCTTTGCAAGGGAAATAAAGCCGTTGGTTCCGCGTAACGTTATTTACACGTAAAGGAACTTCAGAATAAAATATCCCTGGGATTAAATTTCGCCATCTTAACGTCGGGAAGTTCTAATTACCTCCATGATGTCTTCTATGAGCGATGACTTGATCCCTCGTCACCATGTGCGTGAATTTGAAATTTGTTTGATTAAGAAACTACCAATACGCCGTCATGGGGTATTTAATTTGAATTCGATAAGCAATGTAGAAAATATGCACTACTCGAGAGGCGGGCGCCACGGTGTTGCTGAGATACTGGGAGAGTGAGAACAATATACAGTTGCACAATGAGAAGACTGCTAACCAGATGCTGTCTTTAAAGTTCTCGGAAGCAGCAGTTCTGTGTGTTTTCTTTACCTGACTAATTCCGGTGCTCCGACCGATTGTTCTATAACTGCTTAGTTCCCCTTCCTACCGAAAGTATTCATGTGGTCGTCGATTAGTAAAGTCTGGTTTACAAACTTCGATTCTGATTATATCGTTTCCATTAGGCAGTTTTTGCTCTGTTCATGTATTGAACTAATGAAAAGGAACATATAAAGGCAAATCTATCTACAAAAACTGTTCACACATGCATGTTCATAAGTTTATCTTATTGTCTTTCATCTAGTTTTATGCGTTATGGAGATATGCTTCTACAGATACGGCAGTTTTTTTAAGGAAGCTATAATACGATTAGATACGTAAATTTTAACCACAATTTATCAGAAATTATTCTGTAAATTAAAACAATTTCACTAACTTCAACGTATAAAATATTAGTATTTGTCTCCAGTAGTTTCCCACAAAACGTTCACTAATGAGAAATTATTATAGATAGATGAACGGACAGATGGATGGATGATTTATTTGGCTGAACAATCCAAAGTTTGTGTTAACGTCAACAAGTGTATAAATAACAAAACAAGTTACAAAAACATGCTATTCTTAAAACTATAAAACTCAGAAGCACTGTATAGTGGATTGGAGAGCAGAACATTCTTAATTTTTCTTTTGATATAGACAAGGTTTTTAGATTGTAGAGAAGGCTTTTAAATAGGTTTAAAGATTGTTTCAAAAGGGTTATACTTACATTTTACAATATAGATGGTTTCCATACAAAAACACTGCTCAAACCAAAATAGAGAAATAAAACTGAAAAAGAAAATTCTTAGACACATGTAAGTTGCGATATTTATCTGTGGAGCTAAGTTTTAGAGACATGCAATTATGATATTTGTGTGAATGATTGCAGAATCCGGAGTACAAAATTTCAGATACAGTAACTTTTTAAAATGTTTTAAAACGGATATTATACCTAAAATAAACTATATAACAAAGTTTTCAGTTTATAGGACTGCAAAAAACTGAATGTTTAATTTTGGTAAGTTTTATTATCAAAATTCTTCTTAAAATAAGGGTTAACAGTAATATAGAAATTACTATTTTGGGGAAGCAACGTTTAATTAGGGGATTAGAGAGTGGATTTCTCAGACAAGGTTTGGTTACTGTATGAAGTTTGCTATCTTGGTCGCAGTAGTGTTTTCCCCAGAAATTTTACATTACAAAATCTTGGCTCTAACCTCTCCCTCAACTGGTTGCTTACAGCGCAGAAAGAAATATAGAGTCGACTCTACTTCAGGGATTAAGCTCACAATAACGCTTCAGCAACTCTGAAAGAGACAGTACCCCGTCACCTAGATGTAACGTTCAACATCAAATGGAATACTAATTAACTTGAGTGAAAGCATGTGAGTCAGTACATACATAGCGAAGGTGAGACGTAACTGTAAAATTAATGAGGACACCAGTCAGTCCAATTATATACCAACTTAGGAAAGACATGTTATTACCAGAGAAATGATTATTCTTTTATAAATGTATGGTTCAAATCAGCATACTAACATCGAAATAGCAATCAGTATGTGAGAGATAAGGAAAAATAAGAAGCAGCTCAAAACTTATAAAAAATGTTGAATCATCCTTATCTTAATAAATGAATTAAGGAGTTCTTGAAAATTACTTTGCATTCCCCTAATGACCACTACGGAATACAAGATTGGTACGTACGAGGGTTGGAACTTTAATATCAGCAACCATTTATTTACAACTGTTACAAAAGAGATGCATGTTACAAAGGTTCAATGCCCTTGAAAGTAGTCACCAACATTGTGCTCAACCCCTTGCAGCGATGCGGAAGTCGTATGATACCCTTAGCAGCGTCTATTACTTTGATAGTTCGAAAAGAGCGGTCTACTACCTGACGAATCTCTCAACATTAAATCCTGAAACTAATTCAGACTCCCCTTCAGCAAAATCAAATGGTCTACGATTTGTTTCAGCAAGGAAAGAAACAAATCACACATTACATAATGGTAAACATAAAAATAAGAACCAAATACCCATTTGATAACAAAAATCTAATTGCAATTTTATTCTTTATACCTCTAACTATTACAAATTCACGACGATTGCAATAAAATCCAATTAACCAATTTATATTTTGGTTTATAGGAACAGTTCTGGAGCGAATGCCACAAACTTGTTCCTTCTTCTTCTTCTTCTTCTTCTTCTTCTTCAGAATCAGGTCAAAGTCTGAAGGATTCGCTCTGTTTTGGACTGGGTATATGGCAGAATCTGTGTCATCTGCTGTGGGATGCAAGTGACTTTATGAGAAAAATATTTGACCTTGGAATACCAAAAGGCAAACGAGCAGCAGTCGGAAACCCTGAGTTGGATCAGATTTGTGACATACTATCGGATACTGCTAGTTGGAGACGCGGCACATCAACCGCAATTCCAGGTTTTTATCCGGAAAGAACGCTGGGAGCTGGAAAAACGACTCCTCTGTCTTTGGATCTCCCGCATTTAAGGACACACTAGGAACCAAAATGTGACGTGGCCTTCAATTACCCCTCCCTCAGAAAACACGCTGTCACGTCCTGTCTATCTTAGGATTCCTCTGCAAAAAAAAAAAAAAGTTTAAGTCCGGAGAAGTCCACTTCCCTGCTCCAGCGACGAACAAATCGCGGATTGTTGTGTTGCAAAATTATGGGCGAGTTGTGGACAAAGTTTTGCCAAAGACCAGAAAGTTGCCAAATTGAAAAACCAAATATTCGTAGTACCCCAGCAATGGGAAAGTTATGGTGCTCATTGTGTACGACTGTGAAGTTGTTATTCTAACAAAATACATTCCCCCACAGCAAACCGTCAATTCGCTGAGCTACTCTTTATCTTTGGAAGCAGCGAGGTGATTCATATTTGTTTGCCCACTCAACTAATCAGTATGGGTTCCTCCAGAGAACAGCTTAATAGCGACCTACATTTGGAAGTACCAGCGGAAAAACTGAACTGAACTCCCGCTTTCCGTACGGTTTCTCTAACTGTTGAGCTACTGTGACATGTTATACCGGGTAAAAAAAAAAAAAGTTGGAAAATTAGTGGAACCGCATGAAGAGTAAAAGGGCCGTTTTCAAATTCCAGCTCTGGCACTGAATGTTTCTAAACAGTAAAAATGTATACCCATGGTACAATAAATATATAAGCATTACCAATATTAATACTACTTTGTTACATAACTTTTTATAATACATAAATAAGTGTAAGTATCATATTCCACCCAGAAATTCAATACTGAGATGTTACTAGAATTATGTTTCGAGAGTTTTTGGATAAAAAAAAGCAGTCAGAAAAAAGTCTATATGAGTTTCTTTCTGTGAATAGCATAACTCAAAACCAAATGCCAGTTAAATACCAAACTTGGTTATTTTATATTCAATGTCTTTCAAGGATGCGACACAAAGATTTTCATGAAAATCTGCTAACCCAAACTACCCTGACTTTGTAAAAAATTACTCGAAAGAGTTTGATTAAAATAACTTGTGTGTAAAATAATTTCATGACAAATTAAATGCACATCCTGAATTTTATAGAAATAGCCATAAAAGATCTCTTCATTCTGAATTAATTTTACTCAACTGGTAAACCGCAACAGACAAAATCTTACTATAGAAACAATGTATATCCCGTTAAAGAAATTTTACTCCTTACTTTTAAATTGTAAACCTTTGTTGGTTTTTGGATTGGTAGACCCAAAATTTAGGTCGTCCCCTTAGCGCGTTGGTAGCGTTGCATCTTGCAAAAAGGGAGACCTGGGTGCCCAGTACCCGCGTGGGGATTTTTCCTCCGCTGGGAGATCTCAGCCTCGTGAGGTCCCTGGAGGTGCCAATTGAGAAGCTAATTAATGGAGAAGTAGCGGCTTCAGGTCATGGGGAACGCATTAACCAGCCGGGGGGTTCGAGGCGCCGACCATGTCTCACCGTCCATAACTGCACCCCAACCCTGACGTCTGAGATGGACCGAGATGGGGGACTCAGCGGTAGAACAAAGTTCCTCGTGAACTGTCATTCCATGGCGTTATTATTGTTAGACCCAGATTGAAAAATTCAATGTCATAGCCGGGATTTAAACCACGAATCTCCTGGTCTCTAGCCGGTCGCTCTATCCATTTATCTACCATAGCAATATGCCGACACGACATTATATTAGACAACTAACCCGAATGTTCTCGGTAAACCTTAAGATGGTTATTGGTTTTGCTTTGTCCCGATCAAGTAAAGAGCATAGAATTCCAACACCATCACATACCAGCCTGCTCTTAAAAGATATGGCTATCATGTTATCCCGTATACTCCGTTATTCTTCTTTTACCTAGGGGAAACATTAAACAAAATCTACTAATATTCATCTCAATGGATTGAAGTACGTAGAATATTAAACTTTTGTAAGAATAGTTCTTCCAAAATGGGCAGAAAAATATGTGATTGTAACACACCATATTTTCTAAAATTTATTTGATAAAGTTCCTAGTTTAAGATATTCCTTTTTAAAAGCACCAAGATATATTCAGATCTTTTAGGCCTATATATGAAAATGACCATTAGATCTCTCGATTAGGGTTTAATTTCACTATAAATGAGACTCGCTGTGGCAGAAGACTTCGTCTTTGTGCATTGTTAAGATATCTCTCTTTGCTGAATCGAAAGGAGTGGCCAGTGCTTCTATAAAACTTCCTTAATCACCTTGCCACTACCAGCCAGCACAGGCCCGTATTCATTTCGGGAATGATGCTGAGCGAATTAAACCGTTTTGTCTGCTTCATATATCTTTCAGCTCTCGACTCAACAGCTAGTGCGAAAGAGATAACGAAATCAGTGGCGTTATCATCAGTTCTCGCCGTTAACTATGCATTTAATAAACTTATATTTATGCTTCAAAACTTGTAGGGGTTTAAAATCGGTCGTTTGCTGCTCTAGTTGCATTTAGAAAATAAGTGGAACCATTGAAGGTAATATATGCTTTCCATTTCTTAAAAGCAGAAACTCATAATATTCTGTACTTTTCTTTGAGATAAACATTGACGTGGTGTGAATTAATGTTACTAAATTCTTCGTAATAATATGTACATTTGATATTTAAACTATAGGGAATTTTGTATAAAACTTATGTTAAAATATGCCAGCCAAAAATTTAATTATAAACATTCGAGTTTTACGTATAATGAATATCATCTTTGTTTTAGTTTTTGTTTTATCTTTATCTTTTTTTTTTGTTGTTGTTTACTTCCAGTTTAATAGGTCACTTTGACACTGTTTGTTCCTTAGTATTGAGAGTTTGTGTATATCAGATTCGTAGCGTACTCCTGTATATTATACATAGTGGATATATGTCCTTAAAATACTTAGATATACTCAGAGAAATTTCTGTGTTTCAAACTGTAAATTTCCGCACGTTAATTGCAAACATTTATACATTTGAAAAAAAAATCTCTGAAATAAAGAATGTAAGGTATCCCGGGGCGCTACAATCCACGTTGGAACTGAGCATGCCAACACAACTACCAGCTTTGAATCCCAGTTAATCCTCGGCAGAGGTGAACTATTATCCAATCGATACAGGGAGTAGATGTGAACAGAATCAACGTATCTGCCAACCGGATAGTTCGCTTTCATTTCTGGGATGGCTGCCTATCGCAGCTCCTAACTCTACTCACGACGCTGAGTGGGCACCGGTTCTATACCCCAGACTGGAAATTCTCACCCCCATGGATAGAGTAGAACCCAGGCGCACCTTGAGGCCGAGAACCAAAAGCCCATGCACTACAGCACCACGACGCAAGGCTTTTAAGATAATATGGATGTTGAAGTACTAATGACTCATTTGTTCTTAGAAAATTAAAGTGGAATTTCTCTCTTAGTTTACTTCAACCTGCTTTTAATTTTAGAGTGTTGCATCTTATGGCTTCCGTTTAGGTTTTTTTTTAAATATATGTCCTCTAATAGTGGCACGCAAGTCACGCCCTGTCATGTTAGTCAAGTGTGTCCCCCGATGTTTGCATCTTATAAAGAAGGCAAGCTGCGTTTAACTTCGCCTCTTGTTTATTGTAGAGGCGCACTATTTGTGTCTGTGTCACTCTCCTTTACACAGTAACTCAGTCATAGGTGAAAGCGCTGTACGGTTTTCGGAAAAATAAATATTTAGTTGACGAGCTGCCGCAATATCTTGTGCATAACGGAATTTGTTTCTATGCATGGAAAATAATAAAAATTATTAGGTTGCCCTCATATTTTGTATAAACTATACATCTCGCTATTGTCCATACCAAAGACATACTTTTCAACACACGCCTAACTTAGTGGAACTACCTTTAAGAATAAAACACATGTTATAAAACCTGAAATAATGGCGGTGAAAATTATGAAGTCGTTCTACCACATAAACAAATATAACCTCAACATTAACAAAACCACAAATAAATATTTCTCAGTATCATATCCAAAGTCAAATAATACAAGAGTAGAGATGCTAAAACATATGGGAACGGGTTACAAAGTTATTACTGATTCCCATAATGTTTATGAGCTATAAAAGCTCAACTTCTGGTTAAACCAAGTCAAATATTCTTATAAACCAGTATATTTCCAACTTTTGCTATATTTTTTTTTAATAAGGATTTACTCAGCTTTTACTGAAGTAGATTGTTTGAAACGTCAATAAATCAAGCAGGCCACCAAACTAGTCAACAAATATCACTTCAAATAGGCTCCTAGGAACGAGTTTGACCTCACCCCGGCATTTTAGATTGCACGCTCCAGTCATATGTTTTGATGGTTGCATATACATCAAGGTCGTGTTGCCCCATCGTAGGAGTCTCAAGTTTGGGTCGCCTCCTTAAAGCAGTGGTAGCGTTACTGACTGCCAAGCGGAGACTTTGGTTCGATTCCCAGTACCGGCGTTGGGATTCTTCCCCCGCTGTGAGACCTGGACTGGGGTGTACTCAGCCTCGTGAGGTCCATGGGGGCCCAATTGAGGAGCTACTTGATGGACAAGTAGCGGCTTTGGTCGTGAAGACCGCATTAACTGGCAGGGGGGGCGGTCGAACCGCTGACCACGTCTCACCCCCCAATACTGCACCCTATCCATGACGTCTGTAATGGACCGAGATGAGGCACGCAGCGGCCGGGCGGCAGGCCAAGGCTCTTAGTGAGCTTGCCACGGAACATTGCATTATACTAATACAATTCATATGTGAAGTTTGAAATATCCATGATTTTAGGTGGGTTCCCTTATTAAGGTTTAATAGAATTATCTGTAAACAAATGTAATGTAAAATTCGTTCTAACGTTGTTGTTTTTGTTATTGTTATTATTATTATTATTATTATTGTTATTATTAATGCTATAAAGCTTTGAAGATTTCTCGGCGTTGGTTAATAATGACTGCACCATCATAATTAGATTTTGCGCCACACAATGGAATTATTTTAAAAATAAATAATTTACTTTATATAAATCAGCAGTAAAAATAGGTTTTTAGCTATCCTAGTATTTGGGAGAAACTTAATGATATATATAAGAACAATTTAAACAATATTAAAATTAATTTATAGCTTCACAAATAAGTATCCTAAAAACATTCATGTACTTTTTATACCATTTTATACAAAGAGTAGAAAGTTTCAAATGATTTAAACGGAAAATTATGTTGTTTGGAAACATTTGAAGGTGAGAAGGTGCCGACGATAATATGCCAGAGATCAGAGATAAGAGAGTAAAATTTATGACCTTAAAATAAAACTATTTGAAAACTGTGCTCCTTAAAAATAATTTTATTTCCCCTCCATTTTTTCTGCTTCTCTTGTAACTAACTCAGCACTCTCTGGAGTAGTGTGTGCACTTTCATATAAGTACAAAATTTTCTGTTTTACTAGAGTATTATAAGAATCTCAGAAAATGCTTAATACACACAATTCGTTATATGGCTTGCTTGAGCATGTCGTGCGGCCATAAGAAAGACTTGAATCTAGTAAAACATTTGTGGCGTTAACAGATGAATATCCTCAAGATTTTAAAATATATGCCAGAAATAAAAGGCTCAAAGGGAAACACCAAAAAATTTTGAAATACACAACGCTTTAAAAAATTTAGAGAATAATGCCAAATCTTCAACATTCTGCCAGTCATGCCAGCGAAGAAGGAAAGAAGCAATAATAAGAAGAGACAAATTCCTGGTAATGAACATATATGGAAACCGCATACTTCAGTGACAGGCGATCACAGTATATAGGGCACTACAGACTCAAGTTTTAACTGCACGTCACTGACACAATGAGGCGGAAATAGAATGGAAATAGAAAATAAGGAAAAAACTAACGTTGGGGTAATGAGGAATTTATTGGTGCGGCGGCCAAGCAGTGACGGATACTAGCTGCAAACAGAATCCCAGAGATGGTCAAAAATAAGCTAACGATTATATTACAACGGTAACCTTGTATGTACACTTATCGTTTCTGGTACTCTAAGACAGGACATCATGACTTCTTGGCAGATAGACCAAACAAAAATGCTGTTATTTGATATTTTTGGAATTACAGCAGTGATAGCTTGTTAAGCACTGCCAGTATTACCCACATTTTATGGTACACCTGATTATTCGTCGAGTAGTAGTGGACGATAGAGAAAAGGATGAAGGTATGACATTTACTATAATCTGTCTCGCGCAAGAATATTCCTGATGTCATATATGGGAGGGAAAAGACAGAGAGGGAGAGCTCGAATTGGTTTTGGGTAAGAAAACGTACACAAATGCTTGTATTTATTCGCTGCATTATGCATATATATCACTGGTGCTGTAAGCTTGTGAATGCTGAAAGAAATGTTTACACGTATAATATACCACATTAAACATACGTCAGCGTAGTTATACAATAATTTGCTAATACACGATTATACTATGTAAGATTTAACAAGTTGCTGGTAATATCTTCCTTTAGTTATTGTCAAGGAGTTAACCCTGCTACAATTAATGTTGCAAAACTTACGTGCTTATTGTAGCGCAAACACGCGATATGAATACGTCAGGATCATTCTTATTCGAGACGGGAGTGTACCAAACGTACTGAAGGTGTTTCAGCGGTCCGTAGGCTTCTCCAAGACAGCAGAAAAATCGTTAGTTCCTTGCTAAACCTAATGCACATATTAAGAACTCCATATAGCTAAAAACATGCTTTCTTGCAATCCATCCAACAATTCTGTTATTAAATCTCGAATGTGTAAAGTATACATGCACATTTACGTGGCAAGCGTGGATAATGATTACCTAATATTATTTGTGGAGCAACACCTTGTTTTAAACATTCATGTTACTAAATTGTTACAAAATTATACTTAGCCTAATAGTTATTCTTAAAATCTATTATTTGCTAAGTTGCATTACTTGACATAATTTATCCAATCATGATCCAAATCTGTAATTCAATCTACTGCAAGATAAAATACTATTTTAACAGATACATTAGCATTTATTGCTATTTATTACAGAAACTTGTGGGCAAAGATGTCAATAGTTAACTACTTACAAATGTTAATGCATAGCAAACTGGATGACCCAACTGCCCCGTATTTGACGTTTCCAGATATCTTTTCGTGCGTTAAAAGAGCTGCAGAAATTTACGGGGCTATTTTAAGTTAATTTGGTCACAGCGGAACTAGCAAGAGATACCTCCGTTTTACCCCGTGCGCGAAGGGACTTAAGTGGTCCGGTGGTTCTCTGAAATGAGACATACTGGTTGGTTGAACCGGGTAAACCACACATAATCAGTTGGAAGATTGGATGCCATACCGGCGGATTGTCACAGTAGCTCAATGGTTAGAGCAATGACATGGAGAGTGGGAGAACCGTGTTCAATTCCCGGCTGTGGCGTTGATTTTTTCAACTGGCTCTAATCAACTAATTGTATATCATTTTACCTTTCAATAATATGTGGGAGAGAGGAGTATTACAATGATAATATATTTTTAAATTTAATTTTGGAACACTACTTAAACATAGTAGTCATAATCCTATCAATTGTACAGGGTTACTACAAAAGAAATAGACAACTTCAACTGCCTGTAAAACAAAAACTATTAGAGATAGCAACCTAATTATTTTGGAGGTATGTTGAGAAACTTTCAAAGTTTCGTTTGTTACTATTAGTAACGCTGTAGTGTTTTGTTTGTTGTTGCAGAAGCTGAAATGGCGGAAAATCCTGTGGAAAAGGCATATTGCGTGTTGGAATTTGCTAGAAGGCAATCAGCAACTGTTGTCCAACGACATTTTAGAACACGTTACCACAAAAATGAAATGATGCGCTCACAAGAACCAGCATCGTCTTCATCATGTCGCAACATGTTGATGCAAAAGTCACGCCGTATGACCTTATCTTCTTCACTCAGAAACTGCAACATCTGTAATCTGTTAGGCATCATGTGCAGTCGCTTCCGCAAGATTTTCCATACAGTTTGCTGTGGAATTTGTAATTGCATGCTTGCCCTAGATGTCGATTTCTGTGGGCTTCTTATGTAGGCAGAACGAACACGTTCAACGTTTTCTTCCAAAACTCTTGGTCTTCCCGAGCTCTTCCCTTTGCACAAGCATCCCGTTGTCTCGAATTTTCTATACCAGTCGTAGATTGACTGTCTAGTCGGTGGCGTTTTGTGGTAACGTGCTCTAAAATGTCGTTGGACAACAGTTGCTGATTACGTTCTAGCAAATTCCAACACGCAATATGCCTTTTCCACAGGATTTTCCGCCATTTCAGCTTCTGCAACAGCAAACAAAACACTACAGCGTTACCAATAGTAACAAACAAAACTTTGAGAGTTTCTCAACATACCATCAAAATAATTAGGTTGCTATCTCTTAATAGTTTTTGTTTTACATGCAGTTGAAGTTGTCTATTTCTTTTGTAGTAACCCTGTATATCTTGCATCTCACATAAATTTCAATTGTAATAGATCTCAGCTTATGTGTCGACATGTTTTAATAGATATTGTAAGAAATCTGACAGTCCATCCTGTGCTGGCATCTGTATTTTGCATTAATCACTAAAGATATTTATCATTTTATCAAACATAAACATGTAAAAAAGGTATCATAAGAAAATTTATGTGCGCTAGCAAAGCTTGAATTTCAGAAGTGAATTCAATGCAGCTTATTTAGTTAAAACCACAATTATTTCATAAAAATGTGGTCGCAAATTTTGTGTTATATTTATAGTGCACATCTATATGGAGTAGAAAGTGTAAGAGAAAAGAATGGTGGTGACAGAAAATGTTGTATTTTAGAAATGAATCCAGCACATCTCAATTAGTTGTAATCACTTTTTATTTACTTATTTATTTATTTATTTATTTATTTACCATTTATTTATCTATAATCTGAACATTACAGGTTTCCCCAATTAAAATGTTCACATAAGATTTACATAATTTTGATTACAAAATAGTAACAAAAACATCACACAATTAATTACGAAATAAATTATAGTAGAACATAAAAGAGCTGCCCTGTTTCCATCTGAGGAGCATAAAAGAAGGTTAAAAGTTCTTGCACACTGTAAAAGTAGGGAAATGTGTGTCCTATTGGAGCAGTGGCTAAGTAGTAATACTTTTGAGTATGTCATTGAATCAGGCTAAAATTCACACGCCACTGATACCAGGAAGAGAGAAAGAGATGGAAATGGGAAGAAAAGGAAAACCTAACGTCCGGGTAATGAGCGGCCTATTGGAGCGGCGGCAAAGCAGTGACAGATGCTCGCTGTATACAGGAGGCCATGGATGAAAGATTATTCCAAGCTATAACGTAATTTCACCTTCAGTGTTCTCGCTACAATTTTTCAGCTTAGCAAGCGCCCATTTTCCGTCTGCCTAATGACTCTGTAAAGACTGTGGGGAAGAGGGAATCGCTTGTAATCCTTAGAAATTAACTTGAATCTCTTTCATTACGAATTCCGCTTTTCATAATTGTGTACTTTTCCCTCAAAAATGGCGCACTAGATGTTAACTTGTCCAGAGTAAAATGAAGTACATGTTTTTAGCTTCGGTATATAATATTTGAAACGGATGATTCTCGTTAATGTGGCAGCAAAAAATCAACACTAAGTGAACAAAACACATCAAGAGCACACATATAATTGGATTTTAAACAGCAATTCTAACAGCTTATCGTAAGAGTTAATTTTAGATTACCTTAGGTGGACCCCACATTCATTTTAAGGGTCCTAACAAGGCCCCTAGAGCATGAAAAATATCACATGACGCCTTCCTATAAAAATGAACATTATTTTGTATAAAAAGCAGACAATATTATATATATATATATATATATATATATATATATATATATCCAATTGATTTTGTTCACACTTACTGTGTGTGGAACAGGAGTTGAAAATTTAGAATCGGACTGAAAAATTCAATGTCAAAGCCGGGATTTAAACCACGGATTTCCTGGTTTCTGTCCACCTGCTCTAACCACTAAAGTACTTAAGACAGTTCAAGTCGCCATGTGGTATGCCATCTCAAAATAATTTGAGATATCCATGTGGTTTACCGGGAAATACAACGCGAGTAAGTTAGGGAATTTAAGGCATGTTGCCTTGTTGTTTGTCGATATGTTGCCATGATAGCTCAGTGATTAGAGTAAGTGGATGGAAACCAGAAAATTTCAGCCTAGCACGCACTAAATTGGGATATCATACTGAAATTAAATATCCTTTATGTTTTGTATGCCGAACTCATTTTTAATATACAGTTTATTAAATTATTAATACAATGCCTTTAATAAACAATAATCTGTGTCTGTTAAACACATATTAATTAAAATCCTCATCTCATTGTATGTTACCTTAAATGTTCTAGTTCATTGCTTATCAAATTTAAATGCAGATATTACTTTTGTCTTTTCAAAAAGAAGCATGCCTGTAAATATAGTTTTAAACTAACTGACTTTCCAGTTGCTCCATTTATCTCCTAGAACTTATTAAGACAAATTCTATGCTGAATAAGGGACAATTTTTTGAAATTCGTCGTCTTTGAAATCAAATGATCACTATATTCCATGTTTTCATAAACTTTCTCGATGATAAATAGCCATTACGGACTGCTACGTACAAAGGCAGTCCCTAACGAATGAAAATTGCAGTTTTGGGTATTTAGCATAGTGCATTTTAGTATTTAATATTGTAAACAAATGTATTTATTGATTCTACTGTTAGTTAAAAATAAAGTCTTTAAATCGCTTCTGCAAAATGTTCACTCGACGTTATAGTTTACAGTATATAGCAGCACGCCATCCATGGGTCGCCCACCACTACGCGAAAACACGCCAGTCACTCAAGACTCGGTACAATTTACAACACTCCACTGAAATTCTTCCTCCTCTTAATAGCGAGAAAATAACCTCACAAACTTTCTGGAAACTTGTCAAAGTTAGTAGAAACCGAAGTTTAGAGAAATATCACGAATATCAGAAGAATCCTGATGTCGTGGGGAGTCTGCCATTCTGGAGAATATTGTAGCATAGCGCTATTGTTAACCATAAAACTGCGATCTCTCACGCGCAAGAGTGAACATGAGAGCGACCACATTCCGACGGCGTAGTCACAATGTCCACAAAAAAGAAATATTTGTAAAATAGTTAATTTCAATGTCGTCATTTAAAATGTATAGATATAGATTAATAAACTAAGGGACAATCTGCACACGGCGACCCACATAGTACTATTTTGACTGACATAGACCAAGGGGAAAAAGAATTAAAAGGATTGCAAGAAGTTATAGGCCGCAGGAAGACGTGTCACAGGGACGCAAAGAAGCCCCAACAGTTCTGGGCTCGAAGAAGTGCCACTGTTTGAGCTGCCTAGAGGAGCCGATGCACAAGCATTTGCGTCATCTATCCGGACCGTAAAATACCACAAAAACTTGAAGCACACCTGAAAGATTAGAAAGTGGAGTTACAGAGAAATTATGCAAAGTTGCGGAAGATGGGGATCACGCTCGCATTCGCCATCCGAACATGAAAAACCAGGAAAAATCCAAAGTCAGAGTAGACAGTCGATGGGAATCAAACCTTCCGAACATACCCGAATGGGAAAATCACATGCTACTGCAGAGTCATCTAGCTTGATAATTTAAAATGCAACTACTATTATCATAGTTGTACAAAGTCTCCTAATTCCTTCTCATGTCCTTTGTAGACGCGGGTTTTGTGCTTCTTGTTGCAGGACGGACGGATTATACCTGCCAGGTAAGCTGCTCGTTGTACCCTAGTGCAGTGGTGTATCCAGCCGCCGACTAGTCAAAACACACGACCAGATAGTTGCATAGCTACCCAACCAATCGCTGCCTTCCCAGCAACAAGGGACGTACGCCCAGGCGTTCAGCCAGCCAAGTCCGCTGAAGTGGTTCGCATCAGCGACTATGAGTATCATATGGGACTGACCACTGTGGCCTGAAACTCGCTGCAACTTATATGACAGAACAGTCCCAGAGGATCTATGAACAGCTACTACCACCTAATATCAAATATCAACCATCATTAATAGGAAACACCCTTTGGGCTCATTGAAGTTAAGGGTCCCGTCGTCGTCAAAAAAAAAACAAAAAAAAAAAAAAACAATGCTCAACTTTTTGACACTTCGCTACAATGGACTTTACAAATTTCAGACAACCATCCAAGGCAGTACTACGAAAACATACCCAACGATTCTTTTATCTATACGGCGCAAGCTGTATGGATTGAAAAAATGCTTTGCAGCTGCTGAAACCCAGTTCAACGAACTGAGAGCTCGGAAACCAGAATTCTAGAATCCCAGATGGCCATCAACATCACATCAATAAACGCCACTCAAGACTATCGCACTATAGTACACGCCTACCTCTCCCAAGGACTATGACAAGCAATGGAAGATATGGTCGGCCTCAGAAACAACTATACAGCAACCTGCAACATCCTTGAAAGCAACACCACTTAATTCACTTCAATGGACAAGGCGGAAATGAAGCTTCAGGCATTAGTTCCAAAATCAAACAATTATTAAAGATGATTTCCTTTCCTCCTCCTCCTCTCTTTTCTTTGTGTTTTCCTATTTCCTAAGACCTCGCAGCTTCTCTACGGCTAGAGCCAGTGCTTCAGTCATGATGGTAGCCTAACCAACAAACAATCGTGTGCCGCAGCCCTTATGCCTTTAGTGGACACGCCGCTACTCATGGAGATGCATTTTTGCGGAACTCCCTAAAACTTCCAGTACTTCATCCTCGTTCACTTCCTGTTTTTCTTCTTTCTTTGTCCCCCAAGAAAAATCCTATCGGTTAAAAAGTTGTGCTTAACCGGGTTAGGGATTGACATCACAGTGCGTTAAAATATATACAGCTCATTTGCATTGACAAAAGTAGGAAATGCCATAGAGAGTCGCTGTTATCTTAACCACTCATATACCAGCAATCTCTACTTCAACAGGGCAACATGACGAGTTATTTTACTAACAGTGTCCAAGATTCAATCGGTAGATTCAAGTTTTAATAGAAAACATCATCACACTACGCAATTATAAGACATATTTTGCCGATACAACAGGGGTTTCTCAAATAATACAATTCTCAGAAGAACCTCCTATTTTAGACAATCCAAGTTAATTATATGCACCTGAAGCACATTCTGTAATTGATTTGAAAATACATCCAAAAATTATATTTGATAAATAATTAGAGCAGTTATTAAGAATTCATTTTCCTGTTTCAACATACATACGTCATTCGCCTCGTTTATATTTTTCTATAAGTCTGCAAACTCTGATGAAAGTTTAAATGACTCTTGTTAGCTTTCTGTGGAAATTTATAACGGGCCAAATGTAAATAAAGAAGTAAGTAATTTATGAATTTCTGCGCAGTATAACCTGGGTTTGCCTAATAAGAGAAATAGCCTTTGTTACTAAATCATGTCTAAGATATAAGCTACGAAAACGAGTAATATTCACATTGGTCTCAATGGTTTGTGCTTATGTAATCAATGTTTGTTACTCAGAATACTCTGCTTGTATCCGGAAGTATTTTTAAAGACTTCTATTTATGTAATACCAAATTATATTGAGCTAACAACGCCAATATTTCAGTGATGAGATTTACTTTAGATTTCTATAATTTCTGACTGACTGAAATGTTATACTAGTCTATTGACGGTCATGTGATGGAATACTACTGAAAGTAACAGTTCAAAAATGCACAGAAAAAATACCCGAATAATCGAGAGCATCAACAATGAATGTCCTTTTCAAAGGGGAAATATAACCGTGCATTCTGGACCCGTACCATAGCACAGTCCTTTAAAACACAACTTTCCAAATGTTAACGAAGATATTAACTAATAGGTTTACCACTAAAGTAGATATCTAAATACCATACAATCAGTATGATTTCAGAAAAAGAAGAAACACCCAACATGCTGTGAACTGCTTCATAGAGCAGGCTCAAAGCAGTCAAAGACATGCAGGGAAAACATATTTTACAGCCTTCATAGATTACAGCAAAGCCTTCAGTATTACTGACAGAGAAACTCTCATCAGCAAACTCAGCCTTTTAATTGGCAACACACGTCCAGTAACACAATTGCCTTCACACATCTTAGGATATAACGATATCCAAATTTCTAATGATATTACCCTATTCAAAACTTTAACTCGGAGTTTTAGAAGGAAATCCGGTAAGTCTGACACTGTTTAACATAATGATATAACCTCAAATATCATTACGAGCACTTAAGCAACACACAGACGACATGTTAATAGACTAAGAGTGAAAATATCTACAAACGGTGTTCAACAAGCTCAACACGTGAGCCCTGGAACATGAACTAAAAATAAATTATGGCTTATCTAAACAATAATTTTCAAAGAGAAGGTGAACTCACACCAAGAGAGACATTGAGCCTTGAAAATATACTACTCTACACCAAAATTCATCTTGGAGTATCTCTGCAAAAACACTGATATCCTTCTCCTTCTCATTCTTGTGAAAGAAAGAAGAATAGCAGCAGTAAAAGCAATTTACAAAATCTAGCAACCACAAAACTCTATTTAAAACTCCATAGCTTCAATAGAAGCTTATGGATTCTACATAATCTGGCACAAACTAAAAGTCAAAGTTCGAATATTAGGTATTCGGAATACAGTGCTATCAAGACTGGCTTACAGCTTAACGAAAGAAACGTTCTTCATAGAATATATTAGAAAGCAGATAGCCCTGCTGAATACAAGACCTACGAGACACACTCCAAATACTCATAGAAAAACACAACTCTATCTGGAACGATTTCTATTTAACCGACACTTCGAAGACTGAAGAATGGAAACAAACTCCAAGTGCCGACTCATGGTCAAGCGACTATGGGTTTCACCAACGTTCTGCTAAAACAATAGATTCCACCAGCCTGCATGTGAACTTTATCACAAACGCTGTGACAGACATGCAAAAATACAGAAAAAAGACAAATATCACTAAAATAACTGGGACCAGAGTGATACAAGCTTGTATTTGCGCATTGCGCGCATTTTCATTAACTATTTATTTATTATTTAAAGTATATGAATACCAATGTTGTGGAAAAGTTTAATTCTGAATATTTACGTCATAGTGGTGCGTAGTTAGAAGGTTATAGTACAGAAATAGAAGTTTTCTACTAATTCAAGGCAAGAAACAAAGCGATAAATGTTGCGTTTATGCCATTATAACGCCAATATATCTTAAGACGTTTTAATTACATTTTGCATTGTAACGACAGTAGGACTAATATCAAGTTTTAATCGCATATTACTAGGTACTTTTACCTAGCACACTGGTGTAGTGATGTTTTTACTCATTTACTGTGAGCTAATGCAAATAGATTAAACTCCTTTTAGTTTCCCTATGGATGCATACATTATAAAAAAACTAACTTGAAAGGTTTGCCTTTGATCTTTAAACAGAAAGATAAAGTATGCCTATGTAAATGAAAAATTTTATACCCTGAATAGAATGTTTGCCATTCAAACAACGCTGAAGCTTGCGGCGTTTGAAGCTAATAAAGGTATTTACGGTAACTCTTGTTAGATACTGTATAAACAAGCACCTACGTGGCAGAATAGAATATCCAGTTAAACTTCTTGATTGTCTCGAAGTTATGAAAACTCATATTTAATATGCATTAAGGTAGAGTACACTGGAATTTAGTTTAGAGCTTGGCATGTTATTTTCGGCGATTTCGAGGAAAAACCATTTAGAATTTCACCATCCTCTGAATTATTGTCTGGAATCCCTTGTGAACCCAAGCTTCTTTGATCAAAGATACATACTAAATACATAGAATAATTGTTACGGATTAGTTTCTCATAGCAGCAGTTTCTCATAGTTCAGTAAATGTCAAATTCTTCTAAATACAGGGAAACTCAATTGTTTGTATTTATTAAGAACACGGATGGAATATGTGACGCTGGAAGTAGAAGAAGGTAATGCTTTAATGCAGTATTCTGATTATTTGAGATTTTAAAACTAATTCATTTACAACTACGAAATATTATCGGAATTATTCAACCACACTTTAGTACTTCGATTCAAAGTCACAGTTAATTCCGTTTTCATTTATTTATTTTTTCATTTATGTAGAACAAACGTCTTAGTTAATAAAGGACTTCGATGCGAAGTATGTTTATAAATCATAATGATATTACGCATTTGAAGTACAAGTGCAACTTATCTGATCCCCAAACTCTGTGATTTGAGTATATTTGACCTCTATCACCAGGAGAAACAAAATTAGATTCACATTTTCTCTGCGCTACATACTGAAGTTCCAATGTCAAGGTAATACGCGCATGTGGTCGACTAAACCACACTGCTTATACAAACCACCCTGTTCTGTGGGAGCGTCGAGCGGGGTTCAGGGATGAAGGGGTAGTTTCTCCAATCGGTTTTTACTTTTCTTACTCGTGAGGGCGAGTTATACCAGAATTGCACCAATGGCAATCGTGGTAAGACTCGAATTCGCGTCCAACGTTCATACTTTCAGCAAAATCATAGCGCCAGGTGTATTTTTATTGTATTTTGAGTGTATAGGTACTATTTTCATTGGTTATTTTATTACTATTATTATTATTAATATTATTATTATTAGCGCGTAACACAATCCATCTTGACTTGTATTTAGAAGTGTCTTTAAATCAAAAACTGTTATAGTAATGCCTACTATCACCCTTCATTTGACATAGCCTGTACTATTATGTTTCACTGGTTCGTTTTTAATTATTATTATTATGATTATTATTATTATTAGTGTTGGGTAATGCCATGGATTAAGATTTGTGTTCAGAAAATGTCTTTAAATAAATGAACTATTACTGATTGCTTAACATTAGATTAATACTAATACAACGATACTTGGCTACCAAGAACATAACATATTCCTATGATTACGCCCTGACAACTTTTGAGACAAGTAAACTACATATTATGCGGCTAGAATGAAGCTTAATCAGCCAATTTTCTTCTGTCATGTGCACGTTTGAACTTAAACACCAGCACAAGTTTTCTTTTTCTTTCTTTCTTTTTTGTTTTTCTGTGGTGTTTAACGCCCGCTTTTACTGCTCTGGCACCGCAGGCAATGACACTGATGATACATGAAGATGGAGCCCCGGTGGATTTAGATGGCGAGGGAAACTGGAGAATCCGAAGAAAACCCGCCCCTCCGCCACTTTGTCCCCCACAAATCTCACATGCGGTCACTTGGGATCGAACACGGCCCGTCTAGGTGAGAGGTCAGTGGTCTGACCTCTCAGCCACCGCGCGGCCGTTTTCTTTTTATATTAATATTTACTGATGTAAAACAATACTACATGAGTGAACTTTGAAGCAGATTATCGAGTAGAGAAGAAGCAAAATTTCTGTGAACTATATACTGCAAATATATTATGGAAATGTCTCATTTTTCCTTAGAATTAGTTATATGCTAGCTTTCCACGAGAATAGCTTCTATATTACATTGGACAAATTAATGTAAGTGCATTGTTGGTTTGCTAGTTATTGGAGGATAAATGTTACCTTGGCAACTATTTTATTCACGGAGTGACGTTCATTTCGAGGTTCTAGGCTCTCTTTTTAACGAAAACCACTGTAAAAAGCCAAGTAGGCAAACCTGAGCTTAGCCAGTATGCACGGTACGGGTAAAACCTTAATTGATGTATTTATTTCTATTTTATTCTATATTCTCCAATATTGTTACAATACAAACATATCAATACTACTGGCAGGGTTACTCAGGGCTATTAACATTATAAAAATAAGTATATGGTTTTTTCTGGATATAAAAAGCATTACTTTTAATTTCGCAACTTAATAAAAAAGAATTTTAATCTTTTTAAATTATTTTTCTTCAGTATTTCTGAACCACGACTACTTGAAATGTAACTCGATATGAAACGCTGAAGTTTTTGCTCAATATCTCGACAACCATCGATATTTTTATGCTTGATCTCAGAAATATCCTTATCTCAAAGTCGTTGACAAACAGGGATTCTTCTAAAACGCACATAAATTCAGAAAATGTTATGAGTTTATGCTCATGCCAACATAGACATTACAGGTTGATATATTCGCTGAAGCACCAAAAAGCTTCAGAACACCACAATAACGTTATAGCAACTTGGTGGTTGCGTTTAGTCTTTGCAAACAAGCATAAATATCTTCATTAATGACCCAAATGTTTGTTGCACATAAACGGCCCTACCACATCTATAACAAATTTAATTCTAACATAACTACAAGAAGTGTTTGGCGGAAAACAGCAATTTTCAGGTTTGAACCTCCGCACATAAGTGGCCGAAGACATATTGACTATTCACTAAACAGCTGCAATCTGCTCATGATGTCCGATATGTATGGAAACAAAGTAAGCAGCGGCCATGTGACTGGTTATTTTTCCACAAGCGCTCCAGAACCAGGATTTTCTGTACTCATTTCTATTCAGCTTGTTCTTTAAAGTGCCTTTTCCGGCAGAGCGTGCACTTTTTGTGCAGGGACACACATTGAAAACCACTGCTCTAGATTAACACCGATTTGTCTGTATTTATCCGCATTTGCTTTAATTTTCTTCCTGACTGCGGAATTATGTGCAGTTGAAATAGGCGATATTCAAATATTTGAAAACCTAATAAATATATCCAGTCTTTATGTGTAGTATTTGGACTTGAAATGGGTGTTAAGCGGAGGTTTGATATTGTAGAAAATAATGTGTAATGTTTTTGATTGGTAACAAATAAAGTGGTTTTAATATCGGAATTGTGTGAAATTAGCATGACAAAACTGCCACATCCCTGTTATCTTCCTTATCTCTCTTAAAATCATAGGCCAAAGGTACTTTCAGCCACATTGTTCTAATTACTTAATGCTAAGTAAATACAGTATTTATCTCGCAATCCATCAGATTACATAATAGATAGGATTAGTCCACAGCAAGTGAAAAGTAAATAATTCCAACAGCAGAGCATCTAAACAAACTATACTCTAAAACCTCCCTCACCTTACCCCACAGCAAGGACAGAGAATGTGTTGGTTTTGTGCTAGGAGAGCAAAGGACTAAGGTTCTATTATTACTTAAGAAATAAGTCGAACTACCTCATGTAGGTAATTGTTAAACAAAACTTAGTTAAGTAATTTATTAAGGTTCAATCACGCCCAGGTCGGTGTATGTGGGCCACCTTTACAGCGGTTTCTTAATCAGGGAATTTCTAGTTCATGAGTTCGCCACTGTATGCACATGGTGACGAGGGATCCACTAAACGCCCATAGATGGTAAAGGATGAAATTACATGACTTTTGGACGTGATTTTTTTTTTTTAATTTAGAGCAGGGGTCTTTTCTTTCAAGCCATGGGGTTCTTTTGCGGGCAAATAAAGCTTACACGGAATCAATGGCTTTATTTATCTTCCTAAGGAAGCCATGCTAAAGATCTTTACGTCCAAAAAATGCTTTAAATTCCCTCCAAGTTTGAACCCGTAAACTTGGCTATTATAGGCCAGCATGGTAACCACTACACCACGGAGGGTGATAGTTTGCGACTTTTAAGCCTGTATATAGCACCGAAATTTCATAAACCACTGAATCAATTTTGCTAATTTTTCATTACTGAAACTCCTATTCTTGAGATGGCCATAGGCTATATAATGTTCATAAATGTTGAAAACTCTTAATGCTAGGGAAAAGTTTTCTTATTCATGTCACCAAGTTGCGATTCTTTCGTCGATTACGGATATCAGAGTTTACTTCTGGCAGTTCTATTCAAATATGAAACATTTTTAATGACTTCTAGCTCCCAGGAGGTAAATGGGAAGGCTTAATATAACGAGTGATCCAAAAACATCCGAACAGACTGCGCGATGTTTTGTCTGTCCGTTCCATAGGCGCTCGTTGCCGTCAGCCGCTATCATAGAAATGAGCGAACGAAATCATGCAACATGTTTAAAACTACTTTTAGGGCTTTAGTTATCAATTTTATTACAGGAGATGCTGAAACTGGCCACCGCCGTTGTCCATATATTTTTGGCACCTCTTTACTTTGAGTTACCCCAGAGATAGAAATCGCAGGGGTTTAGGTTGGGGGACCAAGGGGGCCAAAAATCTCTACTAATAATTCTGTCCTGAAACACATTTACAATTGTTCACATCGATAGGTTGCCTGTATGAGCTGTTGCAGAATCTTGTTGAAAATAGGCAAAATTGCGCTCCTTGTCTGTTATTTCTGTAAAAAAAGGGGCAAAATTGGATTCACGTTATGTATGGGCGTTAACTGTTGACTCGAAAAAAAATTGGGACTATAACTAATGGCGCACCAAATACCAGTTTTTTCGTCATGAAGGGGTATTACATGAACAATGTTAGGTTTCTCAGAGCTCCAAACACATTATTTTCTCTACACACATATCCATGAAGGTGGAACCCAGCCTCGTCTGTGAAAAATATTAAATGTGGGTCAATTTTGCCATTGTATACACTATTGAGAGTCAACTCACAAAATGTGAAAACCCATACGCATCAAAAATAAATACAGACTGTGCAGTAGAAAACAAATGCTGAATCATAATATACTTTGTGACTATGAACAGGACAAAAACTTAAAGTACACTGGCAATAACTAAATCACACGATATCACCGTCAGCTCAATACTGCACTCTCAGAGCAGAGAAAAACAAGTCAGCACCCTGACCTTATTTACAGCAGCTGTGTGTTATGTTTCTCTGTGCGCAGTGGAAAAACACCACGCAGCATTTCGGATGTATTTGGTTCGCACGGCAGTTTAAAATCGAATTATTTTAGGAGGATCGCATGTCTCCATATAAATTTTCCCTCATATTTCACTGAAATGTAATTAGAACATTTTGGTATGATATGGACAAACGCAGAAATATTTGAATGATTCCGGAAAATTACAAAAATAAGCTACTGATATACTCAATCAGTATTTGCAACCCGTAACAAACTAATCAGCAATGTTTGGCTTATCTGGGTGAAGCGTGTGCTTATACTGCAGAACCCAATGAAAAGCACCTACTAACTATACCTTACAAGACAAAAGAGGGCCATATTTTCAACCGCATTTTTAAAAATTTGTGCCGTTTAAGCCGTATGGACAAAATATTCCCCAATTTTACAATATGAGTTGGGAAAACTCATAGCTTGCATTTAAAAATTAAACACCCAATTCTGATTTGGAATTATGAGGTACTAGAAATACCCGCCGCTATTCGAGTCCATCTTCTTCGTCTCCAGTGATAATTTTTAAACTTACAGCATTGATGGCGTGGGTTTAGTACCCCTAGCATTGCGCTGAGTGATTTAAAATTAGTAAAATACGTTTGTAGCCGATAAACCAACTAATTAGATTCGTCCTTTACTCTATTCTACGTTAAGACAAATCACATATACTAAGGAAGCAAACTTGCAAACATTGTTTTCTCTTAACTTGCAAAAGGGGATTCTGACAACATTAAATACGCATATGACATAGAAAAGTTTACAATTTGAATTTGGGTAGAAAATTTGCACCTGTATACTTGGCAATAGAACCAAAATTACCTGCATAGAAACGCTGGTGTTTACCAAGTATAAATGCAAATATTAGAAAAATGAAATCGGTCACCTTAATTGTCGTATTCAAGACCTATCAGGCCTATTATTGGATTATACAAAGTGGGCGGAAGCAGTGGGAAACAAAAGCATTTTGCTTTAGTGGCTGGAAGACACTCGCTACATAAGTGTATCTAATATTGATTTTATATCACAGAACTGACACAGATACAGTTGCAAGCCATAAATACTTTTATCACTTGCTTACTTCTACGCAAATAAGCTTAGGGAATAAATTCATTAAAAGCCTACGTTAGCATTTAAATGCTTAATTTACAGCCTTTGCTTTCAACCACCAAAATTTCAGCGTTTCTTTTAGAGATTTGCAATGATGGGCGCTGTTAAAGTATAAGAAATGGTGCGTGAACATCCTGTAAGTAAACTCTGGCTTCCCTCGAAGCACTCACGTAATTTCTCTCTGAAGTAAAAATCCTCCAATAAATCTCATTAGGAAAACTTTAATTAGGATGCAAAACTGCGGTTCCATTAGGTGATATTGTTTGACTTTACTAGCTACATTTTCTACCATTCTCTTGACAAAGAGCTTTCCTGCTGCTATCCTTCTCACTCCTCTTTTCTCCGCTTGCTTTCTTTCTGTTTCTACCTCTAATATGACCATTGAAGTTTTACAATGCAACGATTAAAAAGAACGATTTTGTTGAATGGAATATTTGACTACACAGTCCTTTGCCTTCCATTCCTAAACCACTTCCACATTTGTTTTAATTCACCTGGTTACGTTTGTAACCATATTCTACATTAAGAGGGGTATCAATGAAATTCCGGTTTTCTTGTTTCTTTCATATACGAGGTATTTTAACACCTGAATAGGTAAAAAAAGCATGGAAAGGAGAATTAGCCTAACAGTTTTAGTTTCACAACAGTCCATTACTCATCCTCATTAAAAACCAATAGCAGTATAAATGTCGAGACAAAACTGCGTTCAGTATTATTTCATATATAGAATTGATTAAAAGCTTAAAATGAACTTTTGATGTATCATTTATTTAGTTTTTGAAAGCTACTTTTAGATGCCTTAAATCACATAAATGGCGGTGCCGTGGCTGAATTTCTCCTCTCACCAAAGTGGCCCGGATTAATCCCAGGGGGCCGCATGTATTTGTGGCGGGCAAAGAGGTATCTATATTCTACCATCATCCAACTTCACCGATATTTCATATAGTCATCCTCCTTAATCTCATACCAGACATCGGGCTGATCAAACATCCTGGCTTTTCTCTCTCTCTCTCTCTCTCTCTCTCTCTCTCTCTCTCTCTCTCTCTCTCTCTCACTCTTTCTCTCTGATCCAGAGCCTCTGCTGTTCACAAGGTTTCTGACTCCAGGCGCTGGTTTGAAATTCATGAGGGTTGGGCCGAGTGTGAGTCCTCCACACGAGGAAAAGAAGCTACACATGAAGACATAAAAATCACATGTTTTAAGGTATTGAAATTATACAAATATTTCTCTAAAGATATTATTTAATGATATATTCTCCATATTGCTTTGAAAGTTCATGTGATAGTGTAATATTTTCGGATTTCTTGCATTCAGAAAATTGAAAATCTGTAATATATTTATATCGACGCATGGATTTTTAAAAATATTTCCAATCACCTGCTTGATGTTAAACCCGGAATGTGGTTTTTAAACATTAAATCAGCAAAGATCAAATCATTTTGTGATACAGAAAAACTAAGTTGCCATATTTTATCCATTTTTTGGCTATTCCAGGCTATGTTCAATACAATCCATAAAAAATATGTTATTCTGAAACGTTTCAAACTCCTCTTCTAATGTCTCGCGAGAAAGCAGCAGGTTCAAACACAGAAACTGTAGTGGAATAAAAGATCTCCGAAAACTTTGGCAGGACTAAGCGGTTTAAAAATTGCGGAAATCTTCCGAAATTTAGCGACATTTTTGTGATCCAAAACTTTTGAGACAGTTTTGACGCAATACCTGAAGTTTTCCAAGAAGTTCAAGCATGGTGTAAAAAATGAGGTACAAACCATACTTCATACTAATTTAATTTTATTTTTCACACAAGACAGGTGTAGGCCGGCAAGTAGCCATTGCCGCTTAGTGGTTACATCGACCGGCTGCAGGCTGGAAGATCCGTGGCTCAAATCCCGGCTATAGCATTGAATTTTTCAGTCACACACTACCTACTCAAATATTATGGGCATTAGGAATAAAGAAAATGACAGGGAGAGAGAGAGAGAGGTGAAAGAAAATTGGAAATTCTCAGTGCTGTATTGCCTTAAAGGAACACTTACTCTGTCTTTAGGAATTAATCAGAAAATTTGGGAGGATATAGGCCCACCTAGCGGTCCCTGTTCGATCCCAAGCTCCCTCATGTAGGATTTGTGGTGGACGAAACGGTGTTTGGGCAGATTTTCTCTGGTTCCTCCGGTTTCCCCCACTACCCATTTCACCAACTGTTCCATCATCACCTTTCGTATCATCCATTTCGCTTGCAGTTCATATCATCCACTTCCTGCGTTCATGCCTGGCTAAGGGCCAAGCTCTCGTTCCAGGGTCTCCGTTCTGCGGTTTCGTGCAGTTGGTTCCTCGACAGACTTCTGACCCCTAAGCACCCGCTTGTAAGTTCTAGGGGAAGTCAGTCCTGCATATGGGGAGGGTAAGCCGGAAAGAAAATGAGCTAAAGGAATGCTGGATTTTTCTAACACTATGAGATTACGTGAAGCAAGAACACGGAGCTTTAATAGATTATGTGTGATGTCAATCAACAGTTGCTGATAAATTCTATAGTATGAGCATTTACATAAATATACTTTTATAATGAGGTATCGAAGCATGTCTGATATAACTTCAATACCCTTATGATACCTCAAACGTGTTAAGTTTTGGGTATGTTTCAAACACCATTGCTGACAATAATCATTAAAGCCAAAATTATTAGACCACTCATCGTGTGCATTGGGATGGTCTATTTAATGTTTACTACTCGATTTTTCTTCCGGTAAGTACATTCACAGCTTAACTGAGATTCCATACAGATTCAGTACTAATAATTGTGGTTTAATTGTTGGGTTTGTCTTTAAGTCAACCGAAGACAAAAAGTTCGAGGGTTAAGTACTGCGGGATTCATCGTTCTTGACCTCTGGTTTTAATGCATTTAATGAGAACCAATCAATGCTAATTTGTCTATATATTCTTATGACTAAATGAATGAATATAGAACAAGCTCATAAACTACATAGTGTACTACATGTCAAACTTTTAAGATACGTATACACGTTTAAAATTGCGATTTCTCTTTTTTTTTTATCTGTTTTGAAATCATACATTAACACATACATCATAGTTTCACACAGATGTATAGCTTTATGAATTTTGTTCCTCCAATTGGGTTTAAATTACACTCTTATGTACTCAAAAACAATAAAAGTACGTCTGGCGCTGTGATTTTGCTGAAAATGTGAACTTTTGAATGGTACTCGGGTCTTAACACGAATTTCATTGGTGCCATTCTGGTACAACATACCACGCGAGTAAGAAAAGGCAAAACCTATTGGGCAATACACCCCTTTACTCCTCAATCCCGCTCGGCGCTCCCTCAGAACAGGTTGACTTGTATAAACAGTGTGTTAATTTAGTCGACCAGGTGCGCAAATTATCTTGGCGTTAGAATGTCAGAAGATTAATCTCTTTTTGTAACACCCGGTAAGAGGATTCCAGTCTTGTGCAATCAGAAAGTTTAGCGATCACCAGTTAGCAACTCGCACTTCACTTGTCGCAAGTTACGTTCCATATTCAAACCCTTCTCTTCGGTAACGTAGCCTGTCCAATACACTTTTAAGAGCATTGCAAATACGCGAAAACACCCCATATACCAAGCGTATTTGTGATGTCTCTGATGTACACCCTACACTACTACTCACAGGACAATATTAAAATATCTTCAGAATAATATTTTCAACAGTTTTACCGGTTTAACCCTAAAAATTGAAAGGTTAAAATTAAGCTACAGATCTCATTCGTATAAAATGTAATACTTAACAAGCAGGAAATGGCGTGAACCAAGATATATGGCCGTAACCTAGGAACAATTCTGTAGTCACTTTAAGTCGAACTCCAAAGGGAAAAATATTACTTTTGAATTTAAAAATACAACTTTTTCTACAGCCAGTTTACTCGACATATTTTAGGTTCACATTACTATACTCGCTCACAGACACACATTGAAATCTGAGATATCTAAACGTTGCAGTGTTTAAAATCTTCTACTTTAAGTATTTATGGTTGTTATTTGTATTGTGTAAAACTGCTTAATTTACCATGACAAACATCAAACAATTTTAAAAAAATATTGGACCAAAAATATAGATTTCTCTACCCAACGTGTATGGGCACCTGAAGATGCATAAAATTGTAAGAGGAATGGCCAAGATATATTCACACTTTGAAAGAAAAAAACAGAATAAATGGGCATTAATAAAACCATATTTATCTTTCATAAGAAACAAAAAAAAAAACAAAAAAAACACCGTATGTTTATTATACCACGTGTAAAATTGTGTTTAAATAACGTACTACATTATTCAATGGGCCAACTTCCTTTCCACTGTGAATGTTGATTTACTATGTCTCTCGTATGCCAATTTATAAAACTAAATGGCTGATGAATGGCAGTATATAAAAAAGGTCATTCTATGTAGCTTTTGAAATCTTACAAAGACCATTGTATGTTAGATTTACGGTTCATAAAATGGCGCCGATTTTTTATTGGTCGTATACCCCATAAAATGGGATCAATTTTAGTTATTTTTCATTCTTCTTTATTAGATAAAGGCCTAATAGAATTTCTTGGTCAACGGTTCAACAATTCTGCGAATTTTAAGCCATTATACTCTTTCTCCAGTTAGTATGTGAACATTTCCCCTAAAATTGTATTTTCAGACATACATACACACACACACACACACACACACACACACACACACACACACACACACACACAGGATGTTCCAGAATTTGACCGCACAAACTGGCAGGATTGTAGAGGGTTCAAAAATAAGCAGTTTTAGCTAGGAAAATTATGGGCTGTGGGTTCTAAATTTCTTGATGTAGTATTAAGGTTTAGCACGGCATTGATCAAACAGAGTGGACCGTGGCGTGAGCACCTGGCTTTCGGAAAGCACAGATATAGTGACATTATTTAGTGCCAAATTTAGCCTGTGGGTGTCAGGTTAAAATGTCGAGGAAATAAAAGGTTCAAGCCTCCACAGACACATTTAATTTTATCTTGTATCGCTTTTTTGCATTTTATAATGAGCCGCTCGTATTTTACTCAATATGATTTATTCGTACTAACAAATAAATGTAATGTATGATTGGCATGTGGGTTCTATGTCGCTCGTAGGTGCAACGGAGAACGTTTCGCTAACAATTGCAGTTAACACCTGAAGGGATACTCTCCTCCGTACCCCTCGAAGGAGTTACTAAACACAACGTATCAAACATTGACGTGATATGTACATTACAGTTGTAGTCACAGTTTACAATTAACTAAGCATTTTTATCATTGTGTCAAATAAACTTAAAATCAAATATCTCAGTAGTAAAACAAGTACCTACATAAAACGAATTAAAAGCCAGTTTATAGTCAGGAAAGTGGATTCTACTTTTCATCTGTGCATGACAGGCAAGTAGAAAGAGACTTCGAGAAATAATACAATATATGAAGCACAAAATACAACAGGTCACCAGAGGAACTTTTCCATGTGACGACCAGCAAAATCCCTTCAGAGATTGCACCTACGAAGAAATTAACTTCGCACGCTGTCAAAAATTCCAAGATTGTTGTGAACCTCACCCCAAGAAACTAAACTCGTGTTAGTAATTTTTCATTGGAGTCAAAGGAAATCTGGTAAGCGAAGCTCTCAAGCATGCGCAATAGTACCACGTGGTAGCAAAAAACACATCAGCTCTGAAGTTCGTAGGTTAGATTATCCTTGTATGGAGTTCGTGTGATAGCCGCTTCGCAATATTGAAACACTTTATTTTCTTAAACATAATGTATATATTGTTGCAATATGAACCCAACGTTTAGTAATTCATGGTTCCCACTGTAGTCAGATGTAGGCATTAGATAAGATTTTCAGCGGACCAGATTAGCTCAGCTCAAATGAATAAAACGTCTTAATACTGACCTACGAATAAAACCTAATTACCGCAGTTTGAATCCTGGCGGTAGCCCAGTTTTCTTTATTCCACCGCTAAAATCATAATTCAGTTACTACGTTTCAATAAATTACTACATTACATAAATGTTTTCAATAAACCTAATTGTATTTTTGCATTGTACAACAAACCTAATTGTATTCTGCGCAGAATCCTTGACAATTATAACATTTAATATTGAACACTAAGTAGATATCGTTCAGTCTTTTGAAACTAATTTGTACTGGATAGTTTATAGTTTAAGCTTCAGAAAATGGAAATGGCGTTTTATTTATGGACGCTCTTTAACTGCTGTGATTCTCAGCGTCCCATTCCACATTGGGCGTGAAGGATCGCTTAATTTTGCTCAGAAGCCTCTCTTATCAGGCTTGTCCCACGGCTTTACTTTCCTTCCGAAGGAAGCCACGCTGAGGATTTTTACGCCCGAAAAAATCCATCGTCCTCCACCGGGTTTGAACCCGCGACCTTGGGTATATAAAGTTAGCATGGTAACCATTACACCACAGAGGGCGACGTTAGCTTCAGAAATGTAAACTAAGCGTATTAGTGCTCTTTAACAGTGTATTTTTTGAGAAAAACAAGAAAATAAAAAAATTAAAAAAATGGAAAGTTTAGAGAGCTGTGCGATTTTGTATCGGGAGATTTATAGACCAGCGCTTATTCGAATCACCTATTAGTGTTTTGCGGAGAGGTCTAGCTAACTGCGTTTGTACTGAAACCTACCGAAATCAAATGACTGGCAATTTTGCCAAACTATCGAGTCCAATAATTTTAAATATCGTATTGATTGTGCACCAATAAGGCATTGCTTCAACTACTGGCATAAGAATGAGGCATTCTGAATGAAAGAAGGGCTCACACGTACACATTCTTTTTATTTTTGGCCATTGATGTGCGAGCCAGAAAACATGTCATAACTTCGAGATTTGACAACAGAAACAATAGGATATCTATTTCCAACTATTCATCTAGGACCGCTCTAAAGTCCTGCCAATTTTTGCGGTCTAATTCTGGGACTGCATGAATGTATGTGAGTGTGTATGTGCATGTGCATGTGCATGTGTATGTGTATCTGTGTATGCATGTATGTATGCATGCATGTCTGTGTGTGTGGGTAGGTGGGTGGGTGGGTGGGTGTGTAGGTAGTTGGGTGGGTGGGTGGGTGGGTGGTTAGGTGGGTGGGTGGTTAGGTGGGTGGGTAGTTGGGTGGGTGGGTAGGTGCGTAGGTAGGTGGGTGGGTAGGAGGGTGGGTAGGTGCGTAGGTAGTTGGGTGGGTAGGTGGGTGGTTAGGTGGGTAGGTAGCTGGGTAGGTGGGTGTGTGGGTGGGTGGTTAGGTGTGTAGGTAGCTGGGTAGGTGGGTGGGTGGGGAGGTGGGTGGGTAGGTGCGTGGGTAGGTAGGTGGGTGGGGGGGTAGGTGCTTAGGTAGGTGGGAAGGTAGTTAGATAGGTAGGTAGGTAGATAGGTGGGTGGGTAGGTGCGTAGGTAGGTGGGTGGGTAGGTGCGTAGGTAGGTGGGTGGGTGGGTAGATAGGTGGGTAGGTAGGTAGGTGGGTGGGTAGGTGCGTAGGTAGGTGGGTGGGTGGGTAGATAGATGGGTAGGTAGGTAGGTGGGTGGGTAGGTGCGTAGGTAGGTGGGTGGGTGGGTATATAGATGGGTAGGTAGGTGGGTGGGTGGGTAGGTGCGTAGGTAGGTGGGTGGGTGGGTGGGTATATAGATGGGTAGGTAGATAGGTGGGTGGGTAGGTGCGTAGGTAGGTGGGTGGGTAGGTGCGTAGGTAGGTGGGTGGGTGGGTAGATAGGTGGGTAGGTAGGTAGGTGGGTGGGTAGGTGCGTAGGTAGGTGGGTGGGTGGGTAGATAGATGGGTAGGTAGGTAGGTGGGTGGGTAGGTGCGTAGGTAGGTGGGTGGGTGGGTATATAGATGGGTAGGTAGGTGGGTGGGTAGATGCGCAGGTAGGTGGGTGGGTAGATAGATGGGTAGGTAGGTAGGTGGGTGGGCAGGTGCGTAGGTAGGTGGGTGGGTAGTTAGATGGGCAGGTGCGTAGGTAGGTGGGTGGGTAGTTAGATGGGTAGGTAAGTAGGTGGGTGGGTGGGTGGGTGAGTGGGTGGGTAGGTAGATAGGTAGGTAAACAGGTGGGTAGGTGGGTAGATGGGTAGGTAGACAGGTAGGTGGGTAGATGGGTAGGTAGATAGGTGGGTATAGGGAGAGAGAGAGAGAGAGAGAGAGAGAGAGAGAGGGAGAAAGAGCAATAAGGCTGCTAGATACCCATTTTGTTGATTAAAATTGCCCAGTTTACATATTGTTTCACTCGGTTGGTTGGAGATCAGCAGTACCTAGTCATTCGAATCAGCTCAGTGCCTATTTTCTATACTACTATAGAATTTTATACGATTGAAAATTGTATATGCTGCCTTTATTTGTCTTTGCAATTATTGTTAATCTTTATATTATTAGGAAGCTTTCTGACTTTTTGTACATTATATGCACATTTGGTTACAACGACAGCCATGTTGACAGTTTACACGTAAGCGCTAGTAAGCTGGTTAGTTGGCTCAAAATATTTGGACCACTATTTCTTCAACTGATGCTAGATTCAGTTAAGAAGAAGATTTAATCCCCGCATTTCTCTATACAGGCAATATATGCAGATTGATCGCTTTAAGGATGATAATTCAGTAAATCTCTATTTTGATGGTAGGTTGAGATTGACCACCATTTCTTCACATTAGTCGTGTGCAGACAAGTACTGGAAAGAAAATAACGTAACTGTTGTTTTGGACACGTTCCACAGTTGAAATTGTTCGAAAATGTACTCGTGTTCTGTCGGTTTGGAAATATTAGTGTTCTGTGTGCTAACGCGACCATTCCATATTTTTACTACCAGTTTCTTTAGTAACGCTGTTATCATATTATTACCTTGCGTTGCAGTGCAACAGTTTCAGGTATATGTATGATGGAACTTGGTACTGAACCTGATTTCAAGTTCCTACACAGGGTAAAGCCCATTAGAAATCTTCGAGCCAATTAAATTTAATTACCTAATTAGCTCGTGGGATATACTTGCAAAAGACCGAGATAGAGTTTCGAAGACTCAGCCGCATGAAATCTCATATAGGATGATTACAATAAATTTACCTTTAACGTCAACTAAGTAAGCAGTAATTATAATAAGTATTTAGATGTAAACTGACACGCATGGTTATTAACACAGCGTTGCGAAATCGCGTGTACATGATAATGTTGGCTGGGTGGTAAAGAGAGAAGATAATGGTGGGATGTAAACTTCTGTCCCCTTTCAACATTATGATCAGTCACTTAGCGCAGCTTAAAGAACCCGATTATGTCATGTAACGTTGTATATTGCTGCTAGGACTACCTATCAAAACTCCAAACGGGATAGTTCAGGCGGTTTCGCCTGTGACCTGGATTCGGGAGGTCGCAGGTTCAATCGTGGCCGACCTACCTGACCCACGTGTTTTTCGGGGTTTTCTGGTTGCTAGGCGAGTGCTGTGTATGTACATTACAGCCCCGTTCTTTCTGGCCCACAATTTCCTGTTCACATCGCTTCATAATTATCTCTCTTTCAGGGTTGAAGAGTCAGGCGACCGTGTTCGGCGGGTTGAGGCTGTATGGTGAGAGGTTATCCTGGTTTCGTCTTCGGAAATGCTCGATTGGTACCTGTTCGGGTTTGGGTCTCCCTGAGGGGGTCTTACAGGAGGTTCCGGGTCCATGAGCCGAGACTACAGTGGCGTTGGAAGCATACCAACCATGAAATCGTGTCCATGATTGCGCCTGTCGTCATTCGATGTGGTCGCCCTTCGGATCTCTCCTCTCGTCCCTCCCTGGGGTCACGTAAGAGCCAAAGGGTCATAAAGGCGTATTTCTGGTGCTCTTCCCCAGTGTCCTAGGGCCCCGTCCGTGTCTAGTCCTAATCCACATGTCAATATCAAATGTGCATGGAAGCCTTTTAAATGAATATATAGAACCTTATACATTTTAAGTTGAAACTTTCGGAACTGTTAGAGAAAAATAAGGTTTCTGAAAACTCTAGAAAACTGATTTACCGGATGCATCATAACGCACTAGTTCTCCACTAGTCTTGGTTTGTGACATACTTAGCATTAACATTCACTTACTTTAGTGACTAAAATAATGAATCTAGGATACGAAGGACGTGTATAAGTACTTTAAAGAGGACGCAACTAGTAACACCAGATCAGCGTGTAAACTCAACAGGAATAAAATTTCGAAGAAACATGGTAACCTGTATATCGGGTGAAGTTGACAGGCTTTCCATTCTCTTTGGCCCAACAATAATCTTTTGGAGCTATTTTTCTTCTTAAAATGAGTTTCTAGCCAGCATTAGTTATGAAATAGTACACAATAAAATAAGCTGCAGTAATGCTGAGATGCTTGATCTTGAGTAGCGATTCTATGTGCTCCAGTGGATTATCGCTTGGAAACAAAGAAAGGGGCTCGAATAGCGATGGTTATTATATCCCACAGTGATTAGCTTTTAATTCTGTAATTCCCTATCGTTTACATAGCAAGGGAAATTTTCATTCACGTGCACATATAGCAACCAATAACGATAATGAAACATTCTTGCAATTTCGAAAGGGATAGGGCCCGCCTGGGTGGTGTGGTGATAGTGTGTCTGCCTCACATTCAAAAGGTCGTGAGCTCGAATCTGGCTTAGGGTAAGTTACCCGGATAAGGTTTTTTCGTGGTTTTTCCTTATCCTAAGAAGACGAATGTCGAGTAATTTTAAGCTCCATGGACCCCGAGATCATTTCACCAATTTCATTCAGCGTCGGATATGACCAACCTGGTTAAAGGACGTCAAACTACAAGAAAAAACAGGGTAAACAATAGAATTATTGCGGCCGAATACCAGGTAACGGAAAAAGATAATGTACATATGGGTGTTGGCCGTCAATAAAAGCAAACGCCAGAACAATGAAGTGCCTCCGCAGTTAAGCTCCGCGTTTGTTAACAAGAATTGCGCGCGTAAGCTCACAATGGAAAATACCGATATGGATTAAGAAGTGTTGAAATTCAGGGATCTCGTGAATATTATTCATTGTAAAAATTCAGCAGAGGCTTAATATTAATTATTTACGCATTATAGTTCAGAAACTTGCCAAATTTACGTTGCTGTGCATTTTTGTAGCAACTCAGCACAGGGAAACGTAGGAAGTTTCGTTCATGTAATTCTTCGGCAATTTCTTGTAATTATTAATTTATGTCACCAAGTGAAGCCAGTACTTGTGGTCTTCAGTGCACTATGCAGTGTTCCTTTGTGGTATTATTTATTTCATCCTATGTCATCACTACCTCGTTCATGAATCCCGAATATTCCCACGGAGATACTACCTATAATATTATCGGAAGTAGTTGAGAGAGATCCGTCGTCATCTACGAGTCAAATGTAAATAACCCACAATAAAATTAGCTCCAATGCAAGAAAACCGCGAAGGACACCATTCCATAGGCGCTGACCAACTGTAGGAAAGAACGCTGCCTATGTTGGTGTTGAAGAGGTTGACTGGTAAACCGCGTGCTTTATTAATTTGTGTACAGTTAATGTATTTCCATTTGAATGGACCAGGTTACTAAAAATTATGTTTACACCAACATACATTATGTATAAGTCAGCTAACCCCACAAAAGTAACTGAAAGGCACATATTGACCATTTATCATGCATTGTTTTAAAATATCTCTGATGTCGTGCCTTTAAGGACACTGGCGGCGACATTTTGTCCACGGTCCGTCAAGAAATTGAAAAATCATTTTATATAAATTGGTTGCTGAAATCATTGGGAATTCTTAGAGAATCAACATTTAGATGTCCCCCTTTGCTTAGGGCTGTACAGGTATTTAAAGATTGTACAAGCCACCTATTTCCTAACATAATATTTTATAAAACAGCATTTAAAAACTACATTTTTTACACTTAAACTCAATTCTTAAATAAATGAAAATAAAATTTCTCAGAAGGTGCAGAATTATCATTTTAATAATACAGGTGACAAAATTATACTAACCCCAAAAGTATCTTTTAAAATATACTTATTATAAAACGATTAATTTTAGAGTTTAACGGCAGTAACTTTTTAAAAAGTATTATAAAAACTCAGTAAGCAAGGTTATAAATTTATCATCGCGTAAAGCCTTTGTGTATTGTCAAAAACTTTATTTTAAAAATGCCAACGAGTTTTGTCAACTTTTTAAGCAGGTGAAACATTAATATACAATATACACACATAATAGAGTGTATAAAATACATACTACTTTCAAAAGTATTTAATTTGAATAACATTTGGTATTCATATTAAATAGCAATATAATCACAGTACAATTTTCAAAAACATTTATGCAAACATATACAAATTTGAAATTTTACTCCCAGTGACCTTTATTGATAAACTCGTCTCAAAACCCATACTTCTAATTAACTGTCCACCTTAGTACATGAAGAATTAATGTTATAAACGTCAGCTTAGTTGTTTATCCTTCAACACCAGATATACAGAGCGATACGTCGATCATTTGTTTTATCCACTAGCGATTAAAATGGCTGCACAAACTCCTAAGGTGGGCGAGAGATAATGACAGTAAGAATTACGCCTTGCAATGTGATTTTGCTGTAAATGTGAACGTTTGACGGGGACCCGTGTATTGCCACGATTTTCATTGGTGCCAATTTGGTGCAATGCCACGCGAATAAGAAAAGACAAAACCGATTGGGAAATCCACCCCTTCATCTCTCATCCCCGCTCGACGCTCCTGTAGAACAGGTTGACTTGTATAAGCAGTGTGTTATTTTACTCGACCACGTGCGGATTATTTTGAATCACCCGGTAAAACAGGTCGTTTACTCCAACCAGAGAATTTGGGGATCACCAGTTCGCAACTCAGAACCTCATTTGTCGTAAGTAACGTTTCATGTATAACTGCTTCCCTTCGGTAAAATTACCTGTTCAATACACTTCTAAGAGCATAGCAAACATGTGAAAGACATGGGCGGAGTTAGCAGAAAGAGCCCACTATACGGTAAGCATTTCTAGGCTATTTTTAACGTCTTTTGAGTGTAAATTGGTTATCTCTGTGTTAAATTTCTACCAATTATAGCTTTTTAATATCAATTGAAGTTGTAAACTCACATAAATTCTACATTAAATGTGTGGATGTAAGAGTATATATTGTAAATCAAATATGTCATCTATAAACAAAGCATGCATATAAATATGGTTAGCCTTTACCCAATAATTAAATTAAGAATAAATTTAGCATTAGAAATCTCCTTCTCAAAAGTAGTGTGAGCGACATTTTTCTTTAAAAATACGGTTGTAACGTTAAATTGCAATTTTGTGTCAACTGCAGCATATTCTGGAAAACATTTATGGTAGGAGCAAATGATAAATAATTAATTTGAGGAGGTAGCGATTCCATTGGGATACTCAATTATTATACTCCTAAAAAGTATTAAATCTCTTACCAAATTCTATTCTTCACTAATCTGAACATATTTTGTATATATCAATTTTAGTAAAAGCTCTTGCGCGGATTTAGAGTGATCATCATTTTATATTAGATTTGAGGAGTAGGAGCAGCCGTAAAGCAGATAATCGAGTCACTTTACTAATTTCTATAAAATATTCGTTTATTAGTTATCTTTTTTTCCTACCACAAGATTCAATAACTTTGGTAAAGTCAACGCAGAGATCCAAACATCGGAGATACTTTAAAGTCACAAAGTTGAATCAGCTCACAAGGAACCCTCAATCAATGCTATGAAAGCGATTTATACACCGCCCGAAAGAGCGAGCTGAAAAACGTGAAACTCTCTAATATTAAATCTTATACATGGGTTACAGAGTGGAAAAATGTGTGGGTGGGAATCGACAGTGTCTAATCAGAGTGAAATTCCTTTCAACCGCTGGCGCAATATGTTGCTGTGAACACTACAGGCGAGACAGAGAGAGAGCTGTGAGTCGAGTACGGTAAACCTGTTAACGTCCTACCTTTCTTAAACTGTGTATTGCATCATTTTAAATCATAGCGCAATAATCACCAAACTCATTATTAACATTTCTAAGCTTTAAAGAAACAAGTAATAACCTGCGGTTGTACTGTAATCGCGTGGTGGATAAAAATATCCAAAAATATAACAATATTAAACGTCAAATGTGCGAGTATGTACCGGCTAAGCAATTAGATACCCACCAATCAAGTGGCAGTCCTGTTTAATTCACTTCCGTATAATCAATCTCCTGTGAATGATAGTGAAAATTAGGAATAATGTTTGAGACACCAAACCTTTTTCCATCAATCATATTTGATCACAATTACTGTCGTTAAACAATTCGTAAGCTCCAGTACTTCATACTATTATTTCATGACGCCTTTGGACTCCTTTGAGGTGCTTTTAACGTCCACATATAGTTTTTTTCCTATTTAAATACTATTTAATTTATTACTGAATGTATTACATTTTTCTTTGTACAATAATTCTGTGTTTACTAACTTTGTCATACCTTACACCTTTATTTATTTTTTAATAGTTTTCCTTGTTTTATAATTTTTCACTCCTGGAATTTAATCTTTTCTATTTCGTTTGTTAGAGCTGATTATTGATGCATTGGACTAGTATGGGTTTGTTGCTTCTTATGCCATACTAAATAAAACTTCACTCAGGCTTTAATACTTTTAATTAAAATACCTTAGAGAATTTGCTTTTTACTTTTATTACATTTCCTTTCCAATACTAAATTGGTACGAAGTATTCATGAAACAATCTTGAAATTATATAAGTCTCAATTTCTATTTTCAAGTTTTACCACACCATTCTGAATAGTAATTTTCCATATTTTAAATCATTCTGCTTACTTATATTTCCACTAATACATTATTGATAAGTATACAATCCGAAGGTAGATCAATGGCCGGTATGGGATTGTGGGAGAGACCACAACCCGACCTCAGAATTCCACCAAGAATAATGGTGTTGTAATTTCTGTTCCATGGGATGGTGGTAATGTCAGGTCACACATTTAGTCCTCCCAGAGGAAGAGAAAATCCCCATGTAGGTGCCGGAAATCAAATCCGAGTCTCCCGCTCCAAATGCAGCCGTACTACCACCGCATTAACGGAAAATACTAGTAAATTTTATCTCCAAATAAATATATTTTATACACCCTTTCAATTACAAGGGTTTAAAACACTTGTGACATATGTTCTTTTCTAAGACAATGGACTGTGCTCTTTCAAAAGTTTCATTCGTGCTAATCATACCTGCTAATTTTAACCAATGTTTACGTGATAACGGAGGATGGTGAACGCTCTTGATTTTAGATCAATCACATGCGATTGATAATATTAGCACACTGTTGTAAGTTTACCTCAGCCTTATTTAGCACAATGAAATCAGATATGTTCTTTGGAGCATTGTTTTCAACATTCGGAAAAAATACCTGTCTAATGCGGCTGTTTCTGCTCGAATGCCTTGCACTTTTAACATTTCAGTTTCATAGTTATCAAATAAGTGCTTGGTTTCTTAAATTGTCTTAGTGACGTGCCCAGGAATTCAACAGAAAACAGTTTATGGATCAACGTGAGGTACAAATGTTATCTCTAGAAGTATACGGGATGGGTGTTTTGTTATTCTTTAAAATTTCGACCTTATATAAATTTGCGGTTTTAAAAATACCCTGCTGGGCATCTTGACTTCGCGACGTCTATTTCTGTGGAAGGATGAACAGACCAAAGGAGGCGTGCCATGCATGAAGCAATAATTAGCATAATTGTTAATGGATGTGCTTTTCCACTTTGTGGTTGAGTAGCACCGCTTACACTTTCTTACCATGACGACCAAATGCTCTTCCTGGTTCCAGGTTGATCTATATATATATATATATATATATATATATATATATATATATATTTTTTTTACAAAAAAATAGATCCGGAGGCTTGTCAGGACTCCGGCGCTGTATTCCTTTTTTCTCAATTTTTTCCACTTTCCTTTATTTCCTTAGTAGACCTTATTATTCTTAACATTTTCCTTTTACATATACATACACAAAGATAGACACATTTACAAACACAGAAACACCCATGCCCAAGGCGGGACTAGAACCTACGATCCTGTGCACCACGAAGCGCCAAAGCGAAACAGTTTAGCGAGCGCGGCCACCGGAATCAGCTTTATTATACACATTGTCAACACCACACTGCTCTATATTCAACATTGTCCTACTCTGCAGGAATCGAGTAAGATCTTAGTAGTTTCATATTATTCTTTTCTTGCTAAAAGCTACGCAATTTTTCGTGATCGGAAATGTTGAAATTCTTTGAAATTCCACAACCTAGTTGTACACTCAAAGAAAATAAAAATACGCATGGCGCCGTGATTTTGCTGAAAGTCTTAACGTTTGAAGTGGACTCGGGTTCTATTATGATTTTTATCGGTGCCATTCTGGTACAACATGCCACGCGAGTAAGATAAGGCAAAACCTATTGAACAATCCACCCCTTCATCCCTCAGCACCGCTTAACACTCTCTCAGAACAGGTTTCCTTGTATAAGCAAGCAGTGAATTAATTTAGTCGACCACGTGCGCGTACTATATTGGCATTAGAACTTCAATATGTAGCGCAGAGAAAAGATTGACCTAATTCTGTTTAAAACGATGAGGACGTGACCAGAAAGTTTAGCGATCACCAGTTCATAACTCAGAACTTCTTGTGTCACAAGTTACGTTTCTTGTCGATCTCCTTCCTTTAGGCACGCTTTTAAGAGTATAACAAACAGATGGAAGACATGAGCTGAGTCAGCCAAAAGACCCCGTTTTACGATACGTGCTTCTAAGCGTATTTTTAATGTCTTGGAGTGTACCTGCTTCATTGGCTCATTTTGTACGTTCATATCGTGTACTATTAAGTTATTTGAGCGAAATTCCACAACTCTGTCAACACCAACTCGAAAAGTTGCTTATTTTTGCTGTGACTTTTTAATTAGAAGAGAATGCCAATAAAATACGTTGTTCCTTAATATTCTCCTTAAGGCAGCTGCGTCTCGTGCTATAAGCGATGATATCTATTTTTCAGATTTCGATGTTAAACGAGGAAATGTTTGCTTTGGGTTGCGGTTCTTTATACTTAACCATGTGTTTATGACAATCCTTTCTTCTTCAAATGGCAAGTTTACTATACTTTTCATAGCTGTGTTGAATTCCTCTTTTGATGTTTGTTAGATTGTCTATTCTGGCAGATATTCAAATTCGTCAGTTTTTAATACCATTTCAGATACTGGTATCGATTCATTTACGTACATACTATTTGTGTACGAGACTCGATGCATCTACTGAAAACTAAAATATTGTCTCAGCTTCTTCGCTTAAAACGGAGAGCTGGGGATAATTTTTTTTAAAGTGATTAATTAACAGAATCACTACGATAAAATACTTCATTTTTTATAGGGAAAATCTTGCTATGGAACGACCCATACACGATTCCTTGTACACTGAAAGTATCTGAGGGCCCTAATAAGCACAGCTGTTTCAAGAGCTATGTTCACCCTTTCGACGGAAGTCAGGAAAAGGAAAAAGACAATGTCAGATTCATCAAATGCAAAAATAACCACGGATCTAACACCACCCGCTTTGGTGTAAAGCTAAAGTTCGGGCTTGGAATTACAGAGGTCGTGTGTTCAAGTTCTAGGATAGGAATTGTATTCTTTTTTCCGGCTAATTAAGCTATCTCTGTGCCCTTAGAAGTATATATTTGCTCTTTTGACATGCTTTTCTTATATAATCAATTTGACATATCAATGCCCTATTATCATCATTATCTACTAAGGTCAATTTCTTGCTCAGTTTGTTTCTGTTAAACGAGTTTTATTTATGGACGCTCTTTAACTGCGATAGTTTTCAGCGTTCCATTCCATGTTGCGAGTAGGAGATCGCGTGATTTTGCTCAGAGGCATCTTTATTAGGCTTGAGGTTCTTCTACATGCCGTAAATGTACGATACGGGACCAATGGCTTTGCTTTCCTTCCGAAGGAAAGTCACGATAAGGATTTTTACGCCCGAAAAAAGAAATCCATCACCCTCCGCCGGGTTTGAACCTGCGACCTAGGGAACTAGAAGTTAGCATGTTAACTCTAGACTGCGGAGGATTGTTTCTGTTAATGATGAACAAGAGGAAGAAGATAAATATTCTATGAATGCGCTTTTATGTGAAAAAGAGATTTTCATTTGTCTCTTGGTGGGCATGAGAGGTATAACGTGTGCAAACGTTTCAGTCGGAAAACTGACTCCATGTATCATAACAGTTGCTGAAATTAAGAGGTCCAATTGTCATTTTCAGCTATTGGCATACATCTACATATCTAATACCTAATTATAATTGTAATGTTTGTATTTATTTTAATTGGAGTTTACATCCCCACAATTTTTTTTTTTTTTTTTTTTTTTTTTTTTTTTTAGCACTTTCACTTTACCGTATAATCAAGACTTGACATTTTCGCTTTTAAATTGCGGGCTCGACTTAAGCACCGTTTATCATGCTTCGTCACGTATGACAGCCCCTTCTCGGAAAAGTGGAAAGAATTTATTGGTGTGCAGACAAGGGCTAAGAAGTAGAAGTAAATGATTAGATTTGGTTGTGCTGGAAGCAGGAGCCCACGAGAACTCAGTGGCAAAACGTCAGCATGGAATGTCTCCGGTTTGAATTCCGGCAATAAGTTAGAATATTTCTGTAATAATATAAAATATCCCATTGTTATTATTACTAATATTATCACTATTATTACCACTATCATCATAATTGTGAATTAAAAATGAAATACTTTCTTTTTATTTATAGCATTTAATGTTCCTTTTGACTGCACTGTTTAATTGTGTCAAACATAAAAATCAACGTTTTGGGTATCACTTCAATAGCACTAGTAGTACAAAAATAAAGATGTATAATATATCGATAGATGTTACATTTTCCTTAACAGAAATCCAGCAGATGTGAAATGGAATAGCAATTTAGCTAAAATAAAGCAACATATAGTGGTAGCAGTAGCAGTAGCAACAGCAGCAGCAGCAGCAGCGGTAGTAGTAGTAGTAGTAGTAGTAGTAGTAGTAGTAGTAGTAGTAGTAGTAGTAGTAGTAGTAGCAGTAGCAGTAGCAGCAGCAGTTCTAGCAGTAGCATAAATAATAATAATAATAACAATAATAATAATAATAATAATAATAATAAGAAGAAGAAGAAGAAGAAGAAGAATACAAAATATTGTTTGTTTTATAAGAAGATTTAATGTTCAATGACCTGAGGCATTGAGTAAACAGCTGCAGATCTGTGGTCGTCTTAGGCACATTCGTAATGTGGTTTTCAGTCCTGAACTATTAATACCCATTAATACTGGGTTACGGTCTGGAGCCTTCGTAGGCCATTCCAAAACGGAAATCTGGGTGCAGCCAAGCCTCTGTGGTTTGGCAGTGTGTACATTGTCATGCATGAAATAAATCAATCTTTTCCTCTTCCAGATTGTTTTTTTTTTTTTGTGTGTGTGTAAGTGTTTAACGCCCACTTTTACTACAAATGACACCGCAGGCGCTGAAACGGATGACATATGCAATGAAGATGGAGCATTGGTGGAATGCGATGCCGGGGGAAACCGGTGAATCCGGGGAAAATCAGCCCCTGCGCCGCTTTGTTCACCACAAATCCCAAATGCGGTCGCTTGGGATCGAACCCTGACCCTTTAGGTGAGAGGCGAGTCGCTCATCTACTCGGCCACGGCGCGGCCTTCCAGGTTGATATATTGCACCCTTGTGAGCATGCATTTATCCAAGACTGCAACATATTCCTTGGAGTCCGTGTTAGGGGAGACTTCAACGAACTCCGTTACTTCACCCAGGTTCATCCAGCCCCTCAAGAAGGCGATCCTGCCAGTCCCTGCAATGGCAACAACTTGTTTGTGGTCGGGGCAAGGGTTGTCGGGTTGCCATAAAAAGAAGTCTCTCATCCTCCTCTGACCAAAATACATTTGTCATCATATTATCATCTCTCAGAAGACTTTCTGAAGTATGCTTAAGACAGAAAGTCACACGCGTTTCTCTGTGTTCTTGCTTAAGGACACATTTTCTGACAGACCTGCGACGTTGGATATCAGCAACATGAAGTTGTTGACGGGCGTCTCAGCATTCCCTGGGAGATTTAGACTACTTGCCGTTCTCGTCTTTGAAAGGAAGGGATTCTCATTGCGACCTTTTGAACAACTCTAGGTCCTCTGCTTCTTCTTAGGTCTTCTTGCGTTGGCTTTGTCTTAAGGTCATCTTCACTTTTCTCCTGGAATCGCTCATCCATAATCACTAAGGCTCTTCTTCAGGCCCAACTGCTTGGAACATTTGGGCTACCGTCTAGCCGCATTCCCAAATTTCTACACTACGGCCCCTGGTTACCTCACTTGTGTATTGTTTAATGTAAGGAGTTTAGTCAGCATTGGTTCTCAATACAATAACTTTACATGACCCATTGCTGGCTGGTAGGATAATACAAAATGAAACAATCGGGATTTCACACTAGCGGTCTAAAACAAAACCAAGGGCATTTAGAATATTTAGTATGGTCACCTCTTTGGAGTAACGGTTAGAGTGTTGCCTAATGAAATTGGAATTATGGGTTCAGAACTCGGTTGGAGAAGAATTTTTCATAGCCTTTAATTATGTATATTTCACATTCTCATAGGAATAAGGAATAATTAAAGGCAGGCATAAATTGTTTGTTTGAATTAAAAGTATATTGCTTCCTTAATTTCACTGTGAACAAACACTCTAGAATAATTTAATATTGCTTCAAAACTCTTACTGCATAAGTAAAGTAAAAGGAAATTTGGGTACGTCCGAAATATTCAATTCACTGTTCCCCGGCCTTCCTTGTACATGGATTCAGTCCTAGACGGGAGACACTCGGTTTTTCTAGTTATCCTTATGCATTTTAAATATCTGAGATATTCTAAAATTAAGTATTCCGATATTAAAATTTATTCATGTGAAATTTCAGAGCTCAACAAAACGTAGCTCTTCGGCAGAGCTCCGGTTCTAAAACTAGAGCATGGAGATTTTAACACAAAGCGATGTTCCATTTTTTCTTTCTTTCGTTCTATCCGAATTCTATCTAAATGAAACATTTCGTTTCCGATCTTCAGTATTTTACAGTATTGGAAAAGTATAAGGTAGGATAATTATTGTTTCTTTAAGGGAATCACTGGCAATTTATTGGCTCAAACTAAATTTCTATCTGTAATTAAACTCAACTGCAACCAAAATATTGCTTTTCCATCGTTTATATACCAGGCAAGTAACAGAACATTCTGGTGTCTTACGGTTATGCATAATAACACACATGACGGTAAGGTTATTTGGACACTAATATTGTTGGAACTTCAAGCGTGTGCTCTGTTACTGAAAAATAATCAGTTTTACCATCTAGAGTCGAAACATGCCAACGGTTCTCTACCTTTTTGGTGGCAAAAAGCACCAGATGGGGACTTAAATACCCCAGTGTAACGGGCCTAGTTTACACCATAATGGTGATTTTAATTTGTTCTAGAATTGGCTGCCCTAAAGGTGAATATTCGGAACGATATTACGTTTCCTTCTGCATGGAACACACTAATGCTATTTCACTTTTTAAGGTGCAGATATGAAGGTGCTTATTTTTATATATAATATCATATTCTTATAGTCAGCGTTATTTTTTTGTTTTTTTTTCTTTGTTCTACCAAAAGTTCAAATCTTGCTCAGTTATGAATTTTTTTTGTTTTTTTTTTTAACAAAACACGTCCTTGGCGTAATAAATTGAATATAGGCTTCCAACTATTGCTTATTACAATCCATGGTCTATTTTAATATAGTGTCAAGCATATTTTTGAAACACACGAACAGCATTGCGTTGATCTAACAAAAATATGCTGTTTTGGAATGCAGCTGTCTTTCTCACTTTGTCATCGGATAATTTTTCTGGATGCAAAGCCAACGGTTCTTTCTACAATTTGCTCAAAGGATATAACTTTTTAATTGCTGCAATTAAACTTTAAACTCCCTTGGATATTAACTGCAGGCTTCTGTGGATCAGATTGCAGAATATCGCTGTCTTCTGCTAACGTGAATAATTACTCGGTATGATTGGTTTTTCATTCTACTGCGGTAGGCTGCAAAACAAAGCAAACAAAGCGCAATTGGAATCAGAACATTTAAAAATGCATATGGTAATTCAGGATATGCTGTCAGGTATATTTTTCTATCAACTGATAGATGTAGGAATTGATAAACATGATACGAATATAATATGGTTGAATATTACAAGAACTTGGTGCCCCCTGCACAGACACTTAAAAGGTACACTTTCGGTATATCACATTCGAACAAATACATTGCTAGCATTTTCATTAAAAGTATTTTGAACGTTTTTAACTTTAATATTGGCTTCCAAGAAGCCAATTAACAATATAATAATAATAATAATAATAATAATAATAATAATAATAATAATAATAATAATAATAATAATAATAATAATAATAAGAATAATAATCACAATAATAATAATAATAATCACAATAATAACAACAATAATAATCACAATAATAACAATAATAATGTTATCATATGGTTAACAATAGTTGGTGCGACAGCTAAGGCAATCCAGAGTCCACTGAATGACCGCTACATCCTCTGCCTTTAACGACAGCGGCGGCGATGAATTTTTGTGCATAAAAATACTTCGGAATGGAAGCAAAACCGATGCTCCCGTCTCATACATGTACGACACGTAAAAGAACATCAATCCTATTGAAGAATTCGCTGAGCAAAATTAAACTAGCATTCACGCCCAATATACGAGGTACGTCCAGAAAGTAAGTTCCGTTTGGTAATAAAATTAAATAGTGTACAGATACAGAATAATTATTTATTGCACAAAACTCTACAACTCAAACTACTTTTCCACATAACTTCCGAAATTTTGCAGGCATTTGTCATAGCGTGGCACAAGTTTTTGTATACCTTCTTCATAGAAGTTTGCCGCCTGTGTCTTCAAAAATTTTGAAACATTTTCTTTGAGCTCTTCGTCATTGTTGAAGTGTTGACTGCCAAGGAAAGACTTGAGATGTAAGAACAGATGAAAGTCGCTAGGAGCGAGGTCAGGGCTGTACGGAGGATGGTCAAACACGTCCCAGCCAAATCCCGGTAGGAGATTTTTCGTCACATTTGCAGTGTGAGGTCGTGCGTTGTCGTGAAGAAAAACAACACCTTTTGACAGCAGTCCTTGGCGCTTATTCTGTATTGCGTGGCGCAATTTCTTAAGTGTCTCGCAATAAACATCTGCTTTGATTGTTTGACCACGCGGTAAGAAATCAATGAGTAAGATGCCTTTCCAGTCCCAGAACACTGTGCACATCATTTTTCGGGGTGTCAAGATTTGTTTCGGCTTAACCTTTGCTGGGGATGAAGTGTGGCTCCATTCCATTGATTGCCGCTTACTTTCAGGGGTGTCGTAAGAAACCCAAGTCTCATCTCCTGTGACTATCTGTGTCAGACATTCTTCGCCGTCTTCATCATAACGGGTTAAAAACTGAAGTGCACTACCCATTCGTTTTGTTTTGTGTTGCTCAGTAAGAATCTTTGGTACCCACCGTGAGCAAAGTTTACAAAATTTCAGTTTTTCAGTAACAATTTCATGAATTAGTGATCGTGAGCTTTAGGGAAGTTCCATAGCGAGAGCACTAATTGTAAACTTGCTGTTTCCCTGGATCTTGTCATCAATCGCGTGAACCAGTTCTTCTGTAACCAAAGATGAACGCCCATGTCGTTCTTCATCGTGCACTTCACTACGTCATTCATTGAATTTTCTGACCCATCTTCTCACCATTGAATCATTCATCTCATTTTGTCCGTCAACTTCGCAAATTTGTCGATAAATTTCAATTGGTTTCACTTTCCTAGCATTCAGAAAACGAATCACAGATCTGATTTCACAAGCGGCGGGATTTTCAATCCACACCGACATTGTAAACAAGCACAACAAAGCGTATGTGGCTGACAGCGATCTCAAAATGGCGCGCGTTTCTTCTCCTTGATACAGAGCGTCTACCGCGCATGTGCGGAACTGTGATCGCAGCGCTGCAGCGGAGATAAATTGAAACGGAACTTACTTTCTGGACGTACTTTGTAGAATAGAACGCTGAGAACCACAGTGGTTCAAGATCGCCCTTAAATAAAGCTCAATTTCAATTATTTGCCTCTACTGTGATCGTTAGTAAGGAAGATAAATACAACTACCTTCAATAACGTAGGTAACAATAGCTATGAATAGAGTCCCTCTGAATATGGGGGCGATGCTTAAATTTTAGACGCTTTGAACCTTTTTTCTGAGTGATACGGTGCAGAACAGGTTTCAAGTCTGTCAGCCGGCCAGCGTAATTGAAGCCTCGCGCTTGTAAACCTGACACTATTTGTTAGTTGACGCATTACAGGGCGCATTAATTAAAAATTACTGTATTTGGGTACAGGAATTCTGCATCACAAAAGGGAAGTATTTACAATTCATAATTCCATACTGAATCTGATGCGGCCCCCGCGTTTCCCCGATTTAAACCAGCTGCTATTTTTATTTATAGGGACTGAAAGAAAATGTTCACTGCACAAATCTGCATATTTAACATTCGTCAAGAAATTGCTGCAATTTCTCTGGAGGAAATTCATTGTTGATAAGCAATTTCCTAAGTAGGTACAGAGAATGATTGAACAAGAAAGGGAATCACCTCAAATTTCTTGGCTTGAGATATGGCAACACGTTTATTTTTAAGTGTTCACTGTTTGTCGTTCTCTGTTAGAGACAACATACGCGACAAACTGTAGTGTATTTACTGCAGACGTGTGCACAGCAAGCGGCACCGACGGCCCAGAGCCGCAAAATCCGCTCTGCTCTACGTTGATCATTCAGTATGAAATTAACCTGTAACTGTTTTAAACGTATCACATATGCCAAAGCTCTGACTGAGTGCAAGAATTATACGGATTAAAATATTCAGAAGACCTTCAGTCTGCACATGTCTCTTTTCTTTCCCACTGCAGGTTGGCTCTCTTGAAGCACAGAACAATTTGGTTCCAATGTTTCCTCTCATGACATTCTCCACGTAAATGGTACAGATGTTCGGAGTTGCTTCCGCTGACTTTACTCCTTTATTAAATTCCTAAAGAATATGCAGTATGACGCTTCCGCACTTTTGACATTCCATCTTCTTTAGCACAGAAGTGGAATGAACGTTTTCATTTATGCAGTATTAAACGTCGTTTAATAACCCAACACTGCAAATTAGATGGTAGATGATAAACACTATTCTAGCAATGGAATTGCATGACATAGAAGAAAGCTATAAATACAAAAGCCAAAATGGTTGAATAACTTTATTATAAATGGTTACCAGATTGATGCTACCAAGGCAGAACCCAATTTTCGCATTTGTTACGGAGGAATCCGTTTGGCGCAAAGATGGAAATGCGTTCAAGTTGTTGTATAACAAACTTCGCCCTCGTTGATTTCCCTGGCATTGTATCCTACTGCTAACTTGCCCTTTTAGAAAGCCCAATATTTCTGATAAAGCCTAGCGCTTTGTAAAAAGTGCAAAGCTCACTTCAGGAGAGTTTATCCTCGGAACATTCATCTTGTCATTAATCTCGCATAAGCATATTGAAATTTGGCAGTTTATCTGTACTCTATTTTGAATTGTTTCTTTCAAGCCTACATTTTAGAATGCAGTTAGTACGAATTAAATATTTCGTTACTATTATTTTCCGAATGTACACGTCTTGTGACCTTTCCAAAACAAGATCAAATTATTGGAAACAGGATCGTGTCAAGACTTTACGCATATACCCATGTGCGGTTGCGAGCGCTTGCATCAACTTCACAGCTCTAAAATGAAGCGGTAAAGCTCATATTGGTGGCATTTTCTACCTTAAAATCAAAGGTGGACCGTTTCCCAAAAAGGCGACAACCTATTTCGATTCTGGCTTTCAAAAGGTAAACAAGATATCTCGGTCCTGTAGGTAATTAATGTCAATCTACTCCATATGTATAATGCCCCTTCACATTTTGTTGAGAAGTATAATTTAAGCAGCAACGTTCACTAATAATCATCTTTTCCGTTTTTCGACCAAGCTATTTAAGATAATGTGGATCTTATTTACAGATTTGGGCAACTTTGGAGAAAAAATTAATCGATTTTACAGTTTAACATTATTTGTTATGCTTCCTGTATTACCATTTTGTAGATCTTGATAATGTAATTTCCTGAATCTCTCAGAGATATTTGACTGTGTTTCTTATGTTCTGTCTTTTGTGGACGGCGTCATTGTGTTTGAAGTGCTGTTGATTTTGTTCATATTTCACAGTTTTCCTTTACTTTAATGAATGGTTTGCACAAGACATAATGCATCTAAATCTTCGTTTACCATTGCCGAGGCACTTTTGAAACCTACTGTACCAAGATTTGATCATCATTACTAACCTTCCCCGCTAACTAAGCAGTTTGCCCGCTTGCTTCTACCGTGAAGAGGTACAAACAATACCGTGGCAACAATCAACCAATTGTAATCTGTGACGCTGTCAGCGTTTCATTTACAAGGATACCAAACAACTTTACACTTTACGATGCTCTCAGAGAGCCCTTACAGTTTCGTACTTCATACTACGGGACTGAGTTGTGTTGTTGACAAAAATGCTACAGGACTGGGTTGGGTAATTCACAGTATATGCTACGGGACTGAGGTTACTGGCAACATATGTTACGGGTCTGATTGGGTTATTGAAAGCATACGCTACGGGACTAAGTTGGGTTGTTGAAACAAAAGCTACGGGACTGAGTTGAGTTGTTCACAGTATATGCTACGGGACTGAGATTACTGGCAACATATGTTACGGGACTGATTGGGTTACTGACAGCATATGCTATGGAACTGAGTTAGGCTGTTGAAACAAATGCTACGGGACTGAGATGGGTTATTGACATAAATGCTACGGGACTGAGTTGGGTTGTTGACACACATGGTCCGAAACTGATGGGTTAATGACAGCACATGCTACGGGACTGATTAGGGTTGTTGACACAAAATCAACGGGACTGAGTTGTGTTGTTGACACAAATGCTACGGGACTGAGTTGTGTTGTTGACACAAAATCAACGGGACTGAGTTGTGTTGTTGACACAAAATCAACGGGACTGAGTTGTGTTGTTGACACAAAATCAACGGGACTGAGTTGTGTTGTTGACACAAATGCTACGGGACTGAGTTGTGTTGTTGACACAAATGCTACGGGACTGAGTTGTGTTGTTGACACAAATGCTACGGGACTGAGTTGTGTTGTTGACACAAATGCCACGGGACTGAGTTGTGTTGTTGACACAAATGCTACGGGACTGAGTTGTGTTGTTGACACAAATGCTACGGGACTGAGTTGGGTTGTTGAAACAAATCCTATGGGACTGAGTTGGGTTGTTGAAACAAATGCCACGGGACTGAGTTGGGTTGTTGAAACAAATCCTATGGGACTGAGTTGGGTTGTTGAAACAAATGCCACGGGACTGAGTTGGGTTGTTGAAACAAATGCTACGGAACTAAGTTGGGTTGTTGAAACAAATGCTACGGAGCTGAGTTGGGTTGTTGAAACAAGTGCTACGGAGCTGAGTTGGGTTGTTGAAACAAATGCTACGGGACTGAGTTGGGTTGTTGAAACAAATGCTATGGGACTGAGTTGGGTTGTTGAAACAAATGCTACGGAGCTGAGTTGGTATGTTGAAACAAATGCTACGGGACTGAGTTGAGTTGTTGAAACAAATGCTACGGAACTGAGTTGGGCTGTTGAAACAAATGCTACGGGACTGTGTTGAGTTGTTGACACAGATGCTACGGGACTGAGTTGGGTTGTTGACACACATGGTACGAAACTGACATGGGCTAATGACAGCATATGGTACGAAACTGACATGGGCTAATGACAGCATATGCTACGGGACTGAGTAGGGTTGTTACACAAAAGCTACGGAACTGAGTTGTGTTGTTGATAGAAATGCTCCGGGACTGATTCGGGTTATTGACAGCATATGCTACGGAACTGAGTTGGGTTCCAGAACCAAATGTTACGGGACTTGGTTGGGTTATAGACAGCACATGCTACGGGACTGACTTGGGTTATTGATAGCACATGCTACGGGACTGACTTGGGTTAATGATAGCATATACTACGAGAATGACTTGGGCTATTGATAGCATATGCTACGGGAATGACTTGGGCTATTGATAGCATATGCTACGGGAATGACTTGGGTTATTAATATCATATGCTACGGAACTGATTTAGGTTATTGATAGCATATGTTACGGGATTGAGTGCGTTGTTGACGGGATGTTGCTTTATTAATGGCTATTGCATGAATAATACATTTTGGAAGCTGAAATTATGTTTTTTATTTGGATATTTTATTTAATAAGAATGAGATGTATTTAATTTCCGTATGTTACGGGACTGAGTGGGTTGTTGACACCATATGTTACGGGATTGAGTGTGTTGTTGACAGCATATGTTACGGAATTGAGTGGGTTGTTGACAGCATATGCTACGGAATTGAGTGGGTTGTTGACAGCATATTCTACGGAATTGAGTGGGTTGTTGACAGCATATGTTACGGGATTGAGTGGGTTGTTTACAGCATATGCTACGGGATTAGGTGGGTTGTTGACAGCTTATGCTACGGGATTAGGTGGGTTGCTTATAGCATATGTTACGGGATTGAGTGGGTTGTTGACAGCATGGGTTTTGGGATTGAGTGTGTTGTTGATAGCATATGTTACGGTATTGAGTGGGTTACTGAGATCATATGTTACGGTATTGAGAGGGTAGTTGATAGCATATGTTACGGTATTGAGTGGGTTACTGACATATGTTATGGGATTGAGAAGGTTACTTACATCATATGTTACGGGATTGAGAAGGTTACTGACATCATATGTTACGGGATTGAGCGTGTTGTTGACAGCATATGCTACGGGACTGAGTTGCGTTATTGATAGCATATGCTACGGGATAATTTGTATTTTTGACAGAATATGCTACGGAACTGAGTTGGGTTATTGGCAGCTATGCTACCAGACTGAGTTAGATTATTGTTAGCATATGCTACGGGACTGAGTTAGGTTATTGACAGCAATGCTACGAAACTGAGTTAGGTTATTGACAGCATATGCTACTGGACTGAGATGCGTTATTGATAGCATATGCTACGGGACTGGGTTATGTTATTGGCATCTAAGCTACTGGACTGAGTTAGGTTATTGACAGTATAAGCTACGGGACTGATTTAGATTACTGACAGCGTAAGCTACGGGACTGAGATGCGTTATTGATAGTATATGCTGTGGGGCTGACTTGGTATGCTGACAGCATATGCTACGGGACTGGCTTGGGTTATTGAGAGCATATGCTACGGGATTGAGTGGGTTGTTGACCAAGGTAGGTTGTTCACATCTTACGAAAATGAGTGGACCAAGTTATAACAATTAAAATGAAACAGCTTAGCGGCTGTCACTTACGTATTTGAGAATGACACCTTCGGAAGATATTAGACAAATACTTAAATTTATCATTCCAACTATGCCTTTAATTTGAAAATGTGGATTTATTTTGTTTTGTAGAACATTCCCTAACGGTTATGATGAAATATCATGTAATATAGGCGATAATAGTATAAGAAATTATGATGAAGACGTGGATATTTCCTGCAAAGCACCTAACAAGATCTTATTTATGATTTTGAAAATCAAAATTATATACTACACTTGCTATTAATTATTTTCTGTAGCACGTATGTACAGTCAAAGACATTAAAAATATGTCTGGAACTACTTATCATAAGGCGCGGTCTTTTCGCTGACTCCGCCCATGGCTTTAACCGGTTTGCTTTGCTGTTAACAGCGTATTGGACAGGACGCGTTAGTGAAGGAAACGGGATGGAAATGAAACGTAACTTGTGACAAATGACATTTTCAGCTGCGAACTGGTGATCCTTAAATTTTCTGGATGGACCCCTCTCACCAGGTGAAACAAAATAATATTGATCTTCTTTCTGCACTACATACTGGAGTTCCAATTCCAAGGTAATATGTGCACTAGGTCGACTAAATTAATACACCGCTTATACAAGTAAAACCATTCTGAGGGAACGTCCAGTGGGTGTAAGGGGGGATTGCCCTATCGTCTTTGCCTTTTCTTATTCGTGTAACTTGTTACATTAGAATGGCATGAATGAAAATCGTGAAAAGACCTGAACCCTCTTCTAACGTCCACATTTTCAGTAAAATCACAATACCAGGCGTATTTTTAATAGCTTTGAGTGTACATGCAATATGCGTAGTAGCTAGATAAGGTATTGTATTCCACCCAAAAATTGTGATTTCCATATTTCAACGTAAATATATGTTTGAGATCCCCTGAGTCCGAAATAAAGTGTTTAAAAAAAGGTTCGGATGTGTGTGTGTGTGTGGACAGCACAGCTCTAAAACGAAGAGACTGGTAAATACCAAACTATGCATTTCCAAGGATGTCACACAAAAGATTTTCAGAAAATCCCTTAACACAAACTTTGCATGGAAGAATTTTTGAAAGTTTTGTTTTTCTCAAAAATAGCTCTAACGATTTTGATTAAAAGGCCGATTATTAAAGGTATTTAAAATATAAATGAAATATATATTCTGAATTTTCTGGAAATAGCCTCCGAAGACTTCTTTATTCCAGACGAGTTTTACGGAAATTTGCATAAGGTTTAAACCATAAGAGATAGACAATAACTTATTGCACAAAAATATAAGTCTCATTAAAACAGATAATTTATGTCATATACGTTCCTCTTGTAGAGCTGCGCGTTTCCGAGATATTCCTTGTTATTGGTTTCAGTTTCAACTATCACATTTTCTCACACAGGACCATGCAAAGCAAACCGAACCTCAATGGTTTCAAATAGAAACCATTTAAAATATTTGACTCGTTTTACTTAGTGTATCCCCTTATTTCCCTTCTACTTACAAGGAAGCAAGTAATAGGGCCAATTCTCCTAATGCTTATTTCGATTAGCTTGATGCAGATAAAAGAATAATATTTTGTAAGAATTGTTTGTATATGGAACAACTAGAGAAAGTTATGTATATGGAGCACATCACAGTTTGTTTCATAAAACATTGGTTTCCAAAATTCTTGTTGCTATGGTGTTAGGTGTTTAAAGGGTAAGATATACTGGCGTATATGCTGTTTTGCCCATGACGAATATTATGGATATTTTACGAGTTATTCCAAAACATATTCGAGCATTATGGACGTTTTGTTCACTTTTCTGAAAAATCTTATAAAAAAACGTTGTAAGGAAAAATTGGCTGGCGAAGGTGGGTTAAGATATGTTATTCAAAGATACTTGAAAACTAGAAATAGTGCTGCAATTATGCGACAAGATCCGCTTTATAAGCGTATTGAATCTCAGCTCTGTATTCATAAGACGTAGCTTTCCGAAACGTGTAATCAAACGTAGACAAAATTAATATTCAAAACCACAACAGAGAATGGTCAGAAAAAGTGTATGTTTAAGTTTAAAATGGTCAATTCCCTTAGACACTATCAGAATGTAGTCACCTTTCTTAAACTTCTGCATCAATATAACCAACGGCAGATTTTACCGCAACCTTATCGCTTCCTCGTTTTACTGGCATAAAACTAACCTAAATCAACAAACATGAAGCAATCAACAATGGTATATTTGGTCTGAAAACGAATGTCAGCTTTAGAAATAGGCACTATAAATGATCTCTCCTCGAAACTTCTAGAACTAAGCAATCATGATTAGGTGCTTCAATTATTTATTCAACCGAAGCGTTACACTAACAGTATTTTTGTATATGAAACTTTATTTCTGATGAACACATGTAGCTTAAAATTAGCATAACTGCTGTCTCATTAAACTATAGGGGTGCAAGGGTTAGTGAAATGTGTGACATATCTTCAAGAAGCGAATAGTGTCATTGGAAAAGTTTATTTATAATAATGTTATAATTTCGATGCATTGGTGCCTCTATGGTGATTGTTATTAAATATTTTATGATTAACTAAACGGTACTGATTCGGCAAGCACATTGATAGGTCCTTAACAGAGTTACACTGCGCCCGTCCGTTCATTTAGTTTGGCAGCCTGAAGGCAATAAGTGACTAAAAGTTGTGCAAAACGGAATATGGAACGCTGATGCTCTTAGGTGGAGCTACAACTATCAATAGCAACTTAAAACTTCCTAACAACTTCCTAAATGGGCCACTTTTTTGCTCCAGAGCGAAAAAAACAATTCATTGGGTTCCCTTAAAGAGTTTTTCTTTATGTAATATGGGCATAATCTCATTAGCTATATTCCACACCTAATCCGCCTCTTACTTGGATTAAGCAAAGTGGCTGGAAGATGCTTGCTAGTTAAGTACGTATACCAGAAGCCTAGCACTCAAACAGAAACCAGTGAACAGAGGTCGGTTCTCAGGTCCGGAGCGAAGGACAGAGGGGAATAAGGCAAATATTATGTAGAGTAAAATTACTTGTAAACATTATTGTACATTTCTTACGTAAGCCATTTGAAAGGAACAAATAAATTGGAAAACAAACCGAAAATATACAATATTGACCTGCGGAGCTATGTGGAGTGTATTGTAACAACACTAGCAGAAGAAAGTTCGGCAACCTACATTACACTTATTTTATTGTAAAGCCCCGAGAATAAACTTTATTAAAATTACGAGGTAATTGTAAACATTAGCAGGCTCCGAAAAACTGACATTCGATGCCCGACCACTGCTCTTCCATCTGTGCTACGAAACCGATGCTGGAAAGTCAAGCCATTTTCCAAGAGTAGAACATCCAGGTAAAATACATGTCGTTCTCAGTTTCCCCTGAGATAATATTCACTACTGTCACTAACTTGCGTCATTATCGTCGAGACTGTCACCATGACTAATGAGTTAAGCTTCTCTTTTGCACATTATCTCAAGATACAGGGGATAGGCAAAATAATGTGAGCACCTGCACTTTCTTTGGATTGGTTTATTAATAACTGGCTGGACCCCCATTTGTTCATAATACAACTTCAATTCTTCTTGGAATATAATGACTGTACTGTCCCCAGTGGAATGTTATGCCATTCCTCTATCAAAACCTCTTCTAACTCCTGTAGTGCCGAGGGAGGTGGAAAGCTGCTACGTAGTCTGTTCTCTGATACCGTCCAAACTGGTTCCATAATGTTCAAACAAATGGTTGTGCTAACCAGGCCAGATGCTGTGATTGTACTATCCTGGCTGTGTGAATGGGTGCATTATCGTCTTGAAATATGGCACTGTTTTTGGGGAACAACAATTGAACCACGGGTTGCACCTGATCACCTAATATGTTCAAATACTCTTTGGCTGTAACACGGCCTTTGAGAATAATGATAGGACCAGCAGAATACCATGATATGGTTGTCCACTCCATCATACTTCCACCTCCATACTGAACCGTTGGAATCAAGCAATCAGGATTGTAGGCTTCTTTTGGAGTTCTCTAGGTGTATATCCATCCTGATGTTGGAGATAGCGTAAACGTTGACTCGTCGGGCCATACGATATGTTTCCACTGGTCAGCCATCCAGGATTTATGCTCCTAGCACCATGTTTACGCTTTTTTTTTGCGTTAGGTTTCAGTCACTAGTGGCTTAAGTAGAGCATATATTCGCTTTATGGAGTTCTCGGCGGACAGTGTCGATAGTTGCAGTCTATAAGATGACTATTGAGCTCTGCAGTCACTTTAGCCGCAGTAGTCTTGTGTTGTTTTGACACAATTCTTGTTAGTGTACGACGATGTCTGTCAGTTTTGATTTTCTCCCACTATTACTTTCTCATGATTATGTCTTTCCATGTTTTGTGTAGGCTGTCAGTTACTCTAAGTAATATATAAGTTGGCAGTCTCGGCTACTGTTGCTCCAGCTAATCGAGCCCCCAAAATATGTCCTCTTTGGAACTCTTTAAGTCTTACATTACAAGTCTACCTGTGCCTCTATCCCTTTACTACCACTGTTCACATAGTTTTGCCTATCTCCTCTATATATGTAATTCGACGTGGGCTAGTTTGTTCTGCAAACCCCTAAATGACGTTCAATAATGTGTATGTAGTTACAAATAATTTAACTAACTTGACTTAGTTTGGTGCAGTGAAGGCTCAGTTTCCCAGCTGTCATTTGACTGATAACTATACGAGTTTATCAGTGAGTAATGAACAGACAAGATAAAAAAGTACAGAATACAAGCACAGGATATGGGTTTAAAGGCACAACTGGAGTTGAGCACTGCGCCAAGGCTAGGTCCATTATTCTATTAAACCGCAGGGAGGAAGCAATGAGGTGACAGCACTCAGTTGGAGCAAACTTGGACGCCCATTGCGCATTCGATGCCCCACTATCCTCATGGACAACTTTCGATTGAAAGTTCCGTGACAGAGAAGAAACTCAAACCACATCCACCACACACCAGCTCTGCCAACGCTGAAAGATAAACGAAGTGAAATAAGGGGTAAAGATAATGAATGGTAATTTATAACCCCACGCCAGTATTCGCCTACCAATTTGGAAAACCACGAAAAACACCAAGACCAGAGTGGCTGCTATAACGTAAAGCCTACGGAATACGAACCTCATATGTACTTCCACCCGAGCTTTCTTGATCGGTACCTCAAGCTTTCTTTATACATGTGGGTTCTTGCTTTACACTGCTCCCAAGAGGTGGTTAAGCTATAACGCCCGGTTCTCAAAGTACGACACTTAAGTCACCACTGCGGTGTATCATTTGAAAGTAATTTGAGATCTCTTAGCGGTTTACTAGGAAATACGCGAATCAATTGGAAATTAAATATCACACCGGCATACTTCAATGGTAGTTCAGTGGTTAGAGCAACCGGATGGTGTGTGGGAAATCTGTAGTTCAAATTCCAGCTAAGAAATTGAATTTCTCAGCCTGACAGATGCTCTTATTTTTTAAAAGTAAAATGTTGTATGCATTTCCCTTGAACATTGAATAGAACATGACTAAGTTACTTAAAACTTAATTATTAAATGTCTAAGAGGTTGAAGAAATGAGCTATCATGTCGAAGCTATTTTATCTCCTTGAATGCGCTGCGCTTGAGATTACCGCCGTGATTTGCGATGTTTTGAACGCGTATAGCGAATCTATGGGCAGCGGAGCGCCTGCTGAGGCTTATTTGTACTGAATTACTGCGCTGCGGGGAAGGTCTATTTTCTACATACATGACAACTTGGTTAATCAGTGCGATTCTGAAAGCGTTCTCTTTCGTCGCTTTGATATTCATACCGTAAACATCGTCACTTTTAGCGAAATATGTGGTGTAGTTTCTTGCTTGCTTTCCGCGTGAGAATGAATTCACCTTTTGTCTTCAGTTTTTGTTACTTAACAGCATTAACAGTTTTCTTCAAAATTTTAATTACTTCATCTCTTACTAGTTTTCTGAAAATTTCTGCATCTAAAGTGTGTCACAGTTTGTATTTATTTTCTACTGCGTTTATTTACCTAGGTGGTCTATATTATACCCTTTTTTATCATTACTATCCCAGTTTATTCAATCTGTTGCCTTCTTATAATCCTTAATCTCTGTATTCAAACTTATATTCTGGATAAAATATAGTATCTATAAACGCTATGCTGGTTGTAGAGTCCGTATTTAGGTTTAATCCATTAAAACTTAAACAAGAAGAGTACGTGATATCAGACTTGCTCCGCTGATCGAAATAGGACACTGTGTGGCACAAATTGTAAACTAGTTCAGATGTTTAAGTTTTAAAATTACGTCGATAAAACTCATTCATGTTCTTAGATTTCTCAGCACTAACCATGCATTTGTGTTTCAATACACATAATTTAAATCTAAAAAAAAGTTTGGTTCTGTCATTTTAACTAATGTAATATCTAGAGCTCGGTTTTGGGTCCCAAGGCGCACAAAGTTACGAACACACAGAATAGTCAGAAGTATAAACGAGGGTAGTGGGGGGAGGGGGGAGTTTGTAGCATAAAAATGCACAAGCTAAGTTATAACACATATATTCCAGAAGTCACTTTCGTCCAGAAAATAGTCATTGACGTCTTAATTTTCATCCCATAGAATTGCCACAGTTTTCTGTAAATGGTTAGTGTTGACACATTGAACTTCTTACTTATTTGACGTTGTCTACGTAAAAACGTGACCACCAGAAAACAAAGCTGCAAAAACAATGGGATACGTGACAGGTACAATGCATCTCACACACAGCGTCGCTTGATACAGAAACAAAAAAGAAGAAAAAAAAAAAAAGAACGGATAGCTAACCAATAATGAACCAGGAAGCATGACAATAGCTTTTAGAAAGCTATGGGTTACACCCACTTTGTGTAAACGGTAGCGTTTGAATTTTGAAAAAAGCGGGAAATGTATGTCAAAGGCATTGCACTCGATGGAGAGTTAAAAAGAAAAAGTGCTTATCGCCTTTATGATCTGATAGGGCGATGGTAATAACCGAAATGTTTTTGTTCTTTGATCATTGTCAGAGATATTTGAAGATATCCAGAGCACATACCAGAAACGGAAGTGACAGTCAAATGTTGAAACGTGAGTCGCTATAATATATTCACTTTTGAATTCCACCACTTATAAAACATGGAGTAAACACAAATATAATAGCGATTCGAAAAATTATTAAGTATCTGAAAATTATAGAGAGCAGCAGCGAATATTTTGGAAAAAGTCAGTGTCTCAAAGGAATCAAACTGCCTGTTTTAACCTGACCTACATTAATGTGGAATACCTTTTGGCCACTTCTATGGTTTACTAGTCACACAAATATATCATACATGTGTAATCATTGGAAGACATTTCGTTTTAAAGCTAAGCTGTTCAGCACGTTCACCCTCACACCCACATGAGCACATATACAGATTTTTCTTTTTATCATTCAGGGGCCCGGGAAACATGCCTTTCCGATAAAATCTCCATATAGAAACTTTGGAGTGGAATGGTGGGTATAGTTCTTCCTGGAACCGCCAGAGGTAAACCTTTCTCCGTGGTTCGCCGTTATGACTGGCTCATCAAACTCGAAATCGTTAGAGAAATCTACATGTCTTCGGCGGTCGGTCTGCCTGCACACTATAGCCGCCTGTGTTTCTTTTCACCTCATTGGTTCCTCACAGAGTGATAAATACAAATGATATACGTTGGGTTGCGGTGCAAGATGTTCTCTAAGTTCCTCAGTCATAGGTTATTTGGGTAAAATACAATTTTTATAATTTCTAAAGCTATGTTGTAGAGAAAATAGTAATAAATGTAAGAGGTACCTTTTTCATTTAATACTAGCTGAAATACCCAGCCTGTCCGTGTTTTAACGATTTATCATTTCTACATTTAGTGCTTTTCTACGTGCTTTTCTTCGGACGTATTCAAATTATTAGAAGACGCATTTAAATAAATTGTTAATTAAAACTCAGGAAACTGTGAAAACAATATTCAAAAGTACTGTTGAACAACCACAAATATCAGTTCCTAATGATAGTTTCTTGTAACTACAGCTATGACCCTCATTTGGGAAAAACAATACCAGCTTAAGTAGTGTAAATATATCCTTGTATGTTCTCAGTATCCAACATACATAAAACGAATACAAGACACAAGAAATGAAGACTAAGCAAATGAAAACCAACAAAGTGAACATAAAAGAGAAGAGAGTAAGGTGATTCTTCGTCTAGTTTGATGGTACTACTGTTATCCACTTTCTCTTTACTATTATTTTATGACATCGGTTTTGTTTCTCTGCTAAAAAACAAACTTCCCATAGAGAAAAAAACCCGCAGATTAAAGAAAAAGCACATACTAAACTTTATAATAAGTTTATGTCCGAACATCACAATATGCTCACAGAATATGTGGATGTTAATATAGACTTATCTAATGTTGGAGCGCCACAAGACTTAGTAACCAATGCGATTATATGGAATTGTTTGTGTTATTTTACATCAATATACAATAAATAATCATATGAAGATAAATAAGGTGATAAGGATGAAGTATTATCTCTGGTTTGATGCTTTTGTTTTCATTACAGTTTAATATAATGCCATCCGAAATTTTGTTAACCTTTCAACTGCCTAACTTTGCTTTCATTTAAGCATAATTGCAGCTGTAGCTACCTATTTACTGTTTTATTACTTTCCGATATTACATTGACGAATAATGTGTAAACTCGCTGTTACTTTGCTTATGAAAACCTAAGCAGCTAACGAAGTTTTCTTATATTGGCAATGTTCCAGCTATTACAATAATCACTGAAAACGATATACTTCTACATGGTCTTGAAAGCTTTTGTAGGCATTACATGAAATGAATATTCAGAAATGGGACGGAATTTTGAATTTCAAGTTAGACAGTAATTTTTCCCTCAAGTCAAAGGTTATCTGTGCCAAGTTTGATCAAAATCGGTGCAAACTGGTAAAAACCTATAAACACACACACACAAAACACACATGCATTGACCTTTAATATATTAAAGGTGTTCTCCATTACACAGCGTAATACTACATACTATCTCTACATTACATCTCTTAACATCAAAGTGCAACTTTTCTTGCTTATTCAATTCTGATCTATATATGCAGTGTTCTATTTACATTTATACAAAGGGCATCAAAGTCTAGCGTTTTGATAAAGCTATCAGTAGTTCCACTGTCACTGGCAATGTGCTTTTCTGGAGTTCTGTAGCTTGTTTCAGATGTTTCCTTTTCTTTTGTAATTTTAGGTATCTCTAGCGAGCTACTCTACATTTACTTATGTCTAACTATATCCACTATTGTATACTATTCTCACTGCAGGATGTAGTAGCAAGTATTCTGTCTTTCTGGAGGTCCTCAGATTTTGTATGCGAATTTGCTCCTCCATAGCTTTCTGTCCATCCCTTCCTCCTTCAGCATCCAACTTTTCCACTTTTCCCTTTAATCATCTACCGAATGATCCAAAAACTTCCAAACCGGCTGCGCGGTGTTCTGTCTGTCCGCGACCTCGACGCTCGTTGACGCCTGCCGCTATCATAGAAAGGTGCGGATGAAACCATGCTACATTTTAAAACATATTTTTAAAAGCTTTACTTGCCAATGCTATTAAACACGATGCTGAAACTGGCCACCTCCGTTTTCCATACATTTTTGGCACTTCTATAGCAAACTATACATCACTCGCCCAAGTTCACGTTGAGAAATGGTGGATGGTCGAAGGCTTGAATTTCTACGACTAAAATTTGAATCGTTTGTTATTCCGTGAAGTCATCATTATATTACAAACCTTCACCTATTTTACTAATTTAATTACCTTGTTATCTTGTTATTGAATGTTTATGCTTTACTTAATACCAATATATTTAATAATAAAACGTGACCTACTTCATGCATCTCTTTCTCAATTTTTATCAATGTTCATACCAAATTTATAAATGCCGGAAACTGAGGCACCTTCATTGTAAGAAGATGTAAGTATATAATTAGTGAGCAAGATAATGTGAATAAATATATGTAATAATAGAAATAAAATTATAATATTAGACTATGTTAGCATAAGCTTAGTTATAATAGAGAATATATGGAGAAAAATGTACATGTTATAAAACAGAAATATTTTGCAAGATTTTTGGAGACAATAGCCAATGAGTTAGATTTAGATCTATAAAATAACGTCCTGAGCTAAAAAAAAAAAAGACAACGCAAGCCTTAGGGGTGATGAGATTGTGAAAGTTACTGGAAAGTTATTGAGAGTTATCTGCCTAAGTGAAATAGTAAAATCATTTCTATTAATTCATGAAAAAAGACGCTACTGGGAGCAGGAAAGAAATCCAATTAGAGTACGGCTTTAATGCTTAGGCAAAACAAGAGTGTTAGATTATATTTAACGAGATGCAGTTCTCAACACAGTGTGTTTGCAGTGTGCAGTTCCTTTAGATACAAGTGCAGTTAGTTGTTGTGCCCCTGTATTTTGCATAACAGATTACTTACGTAAGAAACGTGATTCTCGAAATCTAAGTTTCATTTGTAAGTGACCACATAATTCAATTTCAGCTATGATCGCATAAAAATACAACGTGTACATAAAATATGAAAGTTCTTGACAACAGTTTAAATAAACTGCTGAAACTAAAAGTTACAATTTTATCTCTAAAATAGTTCCTTTTACTGTTCATGTCCTGTTAAGAGATACTTTCTCGACCGACAAAACAACTGGTTGAAGAAAATATGCATAATCTGTGAAAAACGTAATTTACAATATAAAAATAATCACTGATAGTGAGGAGCAGTAGTTCCATTTAATTTATTTAAATGAGCATTTTATTTCTAGCATTTATTTTAACGTATGTTATTTATATCTCAAATTCAAATATTTTATGAGAAAAAGGTGCCTAAAAATGAAGTTTCAAGAAGTTTCAGTTTAAAAAACGTAGCATATCACAAACATATTCACATGCGTACCATACTTAAAATTACAGTTAATGGATCACAATTTATATAACTTCAAAAACGTTTAACCTTTTTTAATTCAAAGGAATGCAAATTATTTTAAAACTTCAATTTAAAATTGTAATTATTTAAAAACTCGCCAAGCGTTTGTCTTCAAATGAACAATCTCTATATTCAGAGAGCATCTTTGCATCTAGCCCACCATACAGGAGTGAACCAATTAGTATACCGCGCTGCCAACTATTATTTTTGTCTCTCAAGGTAGCGAACCTAAGTATGCAAAACTGTTTTCTATTGCATACATATGTTACGCTCATAAATGTGTGCCCATTTTAAGACGAATTTGAGAAAACTGAAGCGAACATTAAACAGCTTATAGATTTACGAAGTAGATAATACCACAATTTTTTAAAACATCTCTTTTTGGCAATATAACCCAGACGAGTAATTTGTGCAAAATACGTGATTGTTAGTTAAAATGGTTTACTGAAGTTCCAAAATATTACTTTTATTAGCACTACTCTTGGAAATATATTCTATCCTCTATAGTTTTGAACTATAAAATGCATAGAAGCCCCATATTGAACGAATTGCCAGGGCGGTATAATTCAAAGGAGCACCCTAAGAGACCAGCAACTTCCGAGAACCAGTATTGATTATTTTGTGAATTTACATATCTCTGATGATAGGAGCAAGGCTCGTCCGAGAAAATAATGAGCTTTGGGTCTACTGCATCATTTACATTATTTAGAGCCCTGCTACAAAATCTGCTCCTTTACTTTCCGTCCCGGATCCTGCTTCAGAGCAAGTTCACAAAGTTAAATGATTCTCTGGGCCTCGGTATTCGTTCGTCTGAGAAGGCAATATGAGTTTTCATTTAAATTAAGCGATTATAAATATGAAACATACAATTATTAGGGATGTTTCAGATAACCCAAGTTGTATATGTTACATTTTGTGTTTTCTGAAAAGCTATCTTCCATCCCTACATTGTTTAATCTATGCTAGAGATTACCTTGATCATAAGGTCAGTCAGTTTTATTTCAACTTTAATTGTCACTCTTATCATTTTTCTAACTGCTGATGATTTCAGATTCTAATTACAGTGTTTACTTAACCGGTTTGAGAAATTGCGCTGGTGACACATCGGATAATTTGAACTATGTGAGCGATATCTCTCTTTCTGAGAATTTGGCAACAATTGCGTCAATAGTTCATTCTCCCAACGCAAGTTTTCCCTTTCCTCTCTTTTATTCTGCTTCATGAGTTTAGTTTTATTTCCGCATTAAGAGCTCGATTCTCGCCATCTGGTCACTGGACCGACAACCCTTCTTCTTCCTTTAGAGGGTTTCTTTCCATAAGTGCGAGCTAATTTTATTTGTCTTATTTACTCGCAAATATTCAAATGTTCTAAAAAAGAAAATAAATTCTAGGAATGTCTGAATGGGGATGATTCCTTCCCTAATACTTAAATACCTTTTATAGTAAACATGGTCGTTAAAAAATAATACTGTTCCATCTGTAGTTCTGAGCTGATTAACGTTGGTTTGCTTATGCTTAACGTAATTGTTTTATGAGAAAAACAGCTGTCATTCTGTAAATATATTCATCGTGCCTCAAACTCAAAAAATCCTGCCCAAGAATAGAGCGCAACTCTAAATGGTAAGTTACCTCGTGAAGGTAGGGGACCAACAAAGGAAGATAAAAGTCGATCTTTCCATATTCAAAGCGTTCAGGTTTTCCTTGCTGCATAAAATTGCTAAGGAGGGGCTGAAGATGTTGGAAAGGAGTGAGTGAAGAATCACTTTTCAGTGAAAAGAGGAAAAAGTTGGAATTATGAAAGTAGCAGTAAGACTATTCCATACGCTTAAAACCAGTTGCACATTTGCGAAACTTTAGTAACTTAGCATCGAATTTGGTGTTGCATATAGGTGTCTATGTACAAAATTAAGCACTGTGACTGGCTGTTTTTGCTTAGTCAGAAATATCAGTACTGAATTAACGAAAGTCGCACCAAATGATATATTTATTATAACCACACATAGTTATCTTAAGCAGTTGCCTTCTAATCATCATCACTAAAACCACAACCCTTGGAAGAAAAACCAAAAATAGTGGCCAAAGTCAACAGTACCAAGATAAAAATACACACCCTGAATGTGGCCTATAAACGCAGAAAGACTGTTCAAAGAATGGGGGTGGTGGGTTACCTGCGATGTCTCTACCTATAAAGAACTCTATTTCCTTCCATTCTGGCTTAAATGCTCCGAAATTGCTATTGCTAATTATAACCCTTTCTGTCCGATATTCATTACAATGGAAAATTAAACAGAATTGCCAGAAACTTATACCTATGGAGAATTCCTCATGCCCACTAATACGTATAATAGAATTTTGCTAATTTATAGCTCTAGCTTTGCTTAGCAGAAAAACAATAAATAAGGTATTTATATTCTGATAAGGTACTTGAAAACCAATTTCTGTGTCTTTATTTATAATTTGTCTTTTTAATTTGGTCTAGTCAAAATATACGATAACATGGAATATTTTCTGTGCAATTTTCTTTGACGTTTTAAGGGAAAACCTGAAATAAAGAATAGAAAGCTTATAGCTTTCATGACAGCAATTTAATGCTCAACATACATAATACTTAACTGAAGTATGAAAAAATAGAGGTTTCAACACCATAATTATCGTTCGAATTTGTTTCTGTTTAAGCTGAAAATTTTTAAGTGATATTATAGCTTTCCATCTGAACAAATATATTTTGTAAAAGAATCATTTTTGCTTTTTGTGGAATATTTCATTTTAATTAAATATTTTCTCTCTGTGGACGATAAAATAGGCCAATTAACTATCACTTATTGCGTACTGGAGCATAAATCTACACTACCTCAATGCCAGCGAATGCGATAACATCTGTCCACCATATTTAAAAACCAAACTGAGGTTTAGGTGTACAAGTCTGATGGAAAAGTGTGGATGATTAAAAGGATTTACACATATTTCCAGCATATCTCCTTGTATACACTTTTTTGTACACTCATACATTGCCATTATTCGGTCTGTAGTTCACGCATGTGGGTCACTTATTAGCAAAATATAAGAATAATCAAATTGGTTATGGTTCCGTTATTTTATGGTAGGTTAGGTGTGAGGTAATAGTGTCCTAACAACTTAAGCATTTAGAAAATGGCAAGTTAAACCTCAGCGTGTTTTACCTTTGTTTAGGTTTACATCATGAAATTTGCTAGTAATTAGAGCACAAAAGTTATTTAGTTTGGAGGGGCGTAGATTCTTAACATCGTCGATTCCGGCCACTATTTTCTTATATACCTACCTCCCGCTTTCATGGTTTTGGAACCAATACAGAAACCTCTTGGAAAGAAAACATAAGGGATACAAAACTGTAGGAATGAAGAGAAGGCATCTGCACATGTAGCACGTCGTGTGCTTGTTTTCATTTCATATGCTAATTGAATACAGTTCTCCACTTACTACTATATACTTGATAATTACCTCATCACTAACTAAGAAAAGGTTTCTAAATACCTTCAGACATAACAGCGTTTATCTAAGCAAGTAGTTGGTAATTCAGTCTCCCAGAGTTAGAACATCGTTGAATTTTAATGAGGTTGTTGGTTGTCTTTGTGTTTGTTCGGTGTTGTCTCAGGTGGCGCGTTTACCTTTAATGCTTATCTCATCACTGTTACCCCAGTATAATTGATTCTAAAAACTTGTCAACGAGCCTGGTGAGAAGCATTTCTGACGAAGTCCGTGTCTTGTGATCCAGTGGCGTAGGAACTCTCTCTGAGCGACTGCTTCTTAATATGCATTCCGAATGACTGCTGCAGCATGGTATAGTCCAATGACTGAGCTGACTTGGAATTCTCTCAGGATATTCACTGGAGTATTCAGTGATTTGTGATTTGGACTGAACTAGAACATTTATTATGACCGCAACAGCATCTTGCGACCTACAACGAAAGCTGCCCTGGAAACCCTTTCTCCTGTTTAACTCGAATGTAAACTGAACCAAAACCATTTCATAATGAGCACTACTGGGTGGTCTGGTAGCATAGACAGTCATTAGGTCCCATCTAACAGTTACTTAGGTTGATATGTGCAGGATAGTGGTGTGCAAGTCGACGTCACCCAAGTAACATAGGTTCACTACAGAACCCCCCAGAATGTCCCACACCAGTCTTTTTCAGCTTGAATACGTGCCAAAAGAGCAGTGAGTATCTCACAACTCACAGGGGCTCTACCGGCAATAATATGTCACAGCATTGAGGATAAATATTCTCACAGAATCAAGTGCTGGAAATAAAGTGGTAGGACAAAATATTGTGGTATGACTTTGGCCAGTGACGTATTGGCCACTACGCCCTCCATCTAGCTGTTCTCCAAGTTTTCTGGTTGACTAGGCGCTGGTACTCTGACTTCGACAAGTCAGGGTTTAAATAGAGTGTCTTATCTGTGTCTCATTGGCGTAGGTGTAACCAGTACGATTCATTTCTCCCATTTCAGAATGGCCACTATTTGGTCTGGCGTGGTGACACAGTGACGTAGCTCAACTAAGAGCCGCTCAAGTTGATCATAACAGAATAGTCTGTCAACGTGGAATAGACTGCCATAGGCACGTTTCAGCAGAGTTTCCCCAGAGAGTAAACTGATACCAAAATCCTTCCAAGATAGCCATACAATGGTGGGTGGCAATTGTACAAGAGTGACCACGCAAATAATTACCGTTTTTCCCGATATGATTTAACAATTTGAGTGTGACTAAGACACTAATACTATTAGCAAATATTATTTAGTTTTCATAATATCTGTTATACAAGGAACTAACGCGAAACTAAATAACCTTACTTCTTCCTGATAATTAGATCAGCATTTTTCAAAAGTGATTTCAAGGTGCACTTTAATACAGGTACAAAGAAGTACACTGAGAATGAGAGGGCGCGGAAAAGATATAGGCCAGTCCTCTCAATGATTTTCAGAGAAACGGAAGGCAACCATCACTGACAACCATATTCATTAAAAACTTGGGAAAAAGCAAGTATAGCAAATGACGCTTTAGAATTTATACAAATGATGCTGTTTAACAATATATTTTATATGCAATATACCTCATCAAGCATAAATGTTTATTTTAGTATTCCAACATTAACAATTTGGACTAAAATGCTACGGAATATCCTAGATAAATTTTGTCTTTGAGGATTATCACCAGTTTTAAGCCTTGCTCCCGTTGTTTAATTGCTTAATTCAGGGAATCTCAGAATGCCTATGATTGGTGCAATTTATACACGTAAGTTTTGAGTGGAATTCAATAGTTCATGCACCTCAAATAAACAACAGAGAAAGTTAAAGTTAATTTATCGTGTGTGGAAACGTAAGGTATTGTGTATCTGTAAATAATCGTTTTATTTATATATTTACTTCCAGTAATTTTGTAAATTATGGCGGTGCCGTGGGCGAATGCATAGACCGCTTGCCTCTTACCAAAGCGGCCTGGGTACAATCCCCATGTGGCCGCACGTGGGATTGCGATTTCAGTGTTCTTCAATTTCCATTCATTCTACCAATTGCTCCATCATCATACTTCCTATTATCATTTTTGCTTTATTTCTTATCATTTACTTCTTCATTCCCATGCCTGGAAACTTACCGATCGCTCGTTCCAGCTGTTTATTCTAGGATCAAATGTTGTAGGTATATCGACAGTCCGATCAACCTATGCCCTACGGGGGAAGTAAACCGATTAAGTTAAGTAATTCTGTATACTGCTCCGCATTTATGAGTAAAACTACATTTCTTATTTTTATTTTCTGAATTAAAGCTCTCCAGAACAGTGCTTTCATGTTAAATTTTATGGCCTTCTTTTTGTGTTGACACACAAGTTGTAAAATAACTTAACACATGCGTATTACCGCACAAGAGTGTTGCAGGTTGTTGTAGATATCAAGTTAACTGAGAGTCTGGTTAGTGCATTGCGTTTACAAGTTGATCAATTTCGTTCTGAAAAAAATATGTAGATCCTTTCTTGTCTTCCACCAAATCAAAATCTGAATGAAAAAGTTCGATCTTCATTTCTCTCTATCAAATAGCTTGCGCTCTTTCGTGTGATGAAATGGACCATCTGCTACCTTACATCTGCAATATTTGCCCGAGAAAGGACCTCCTTCCTTTAAGAGAAATTCCAGATATTGCGTTTATCTATACCCAATATCTCTTGACGGAAGAAAGCAGCTGTCCTTCCATGGACTTATGCTATGGCCGCTGCAAATTGTTTTACACCGAATATTTTCTGTCATTAGCTTCTTTAACATATAGGAAATAAATCGCTCATAGTCAGTCACCCTCAGTGGTATAATTTTCTTGTAGATAGTGTTTAACGTCCGCTCTTACTACCGCAGGCGATGACGCTGATGACATATGGAATGAAGATAGAGCATCGGTGGAATGCCATGGCGGGGGAAACCGGAGAAGACCCACCCCTGCGCCGCTTTGTCCACCACGAATCCCGCATGTAGTCTCCTGAGATCGAACCTTAGTGAGAGGCGAGTGGTCTAACGAATCAGTCACGGCGCGGTCTCCATGGCGTATTGGTTACCATGCTGACCTCAATACCCAACTTTGCGGGTTCAAACTGGGCAGAAGGCAATGAATTTTCTCGGACGTAAAAATGTTTAGCATGGTTTCCTCTGGAAGGAAAATAACGCCGTTGCAATGCTTATTTCCACTTACAAGAACCTCAAACTATGAAAGAAAATAAACATTTTGTTAAAGTAACAATTTCCTAATAAACTGCCATTTATGGACGATTAGTTGATCCCTCACCACCATAAGCACATAGTGGCAAACTCACGAAGTAGAAATTCCCTGATCCAAAAACCTCTGCTACACTGGGCTGATATACGCCGACATGATGTAATGAAAATGACTGATGAATGTAAAGTTACGTGTAGAAGCTTTTGCTGATACACCAGTAATGGTGCCCCTAACTACGAAGTCCTTTTTTCTATTTGGTTTCACAATTATCCGGTGGGAATAGGTTTGCTAAAGTCTCGCAGTATCTAAATCATGCTGCAAACTTATTAATTTACTTGCAAGTTGTGAGTCAATTCTTTTGCGAAAAAAGTAAAATAAATAGCTAATGTAAAAATTACTACCCATTCTACGATTAAAGCCCTAAAAATGTATTTTTTGTAGAATACATTCATTAAACTATAATTATGGCATTCAAAACATAAAAAGTATTAAAAATAATATTTAATTAACTGACTTCTTGCATATACTCAGTCATATACTTTCTTTTTAATGTACCAATGCAATAACGCATACAAATAAATATATATCACATTTCCTTCACAAAAATTATATGATTATGACCTTTTAACTTAGAATTCACTCCAATTACGTTTCTAATGTCATAGATTTAGTTTTTCTAATGCACTAATACTTAGAGTTATAACAGAACCGGTACAGTGTTAAACCATTATATCGTTTCTAATTTAGGTGACTTGAAAAATTATAAACCTTTCTATAAGGCTAATAAGTATCGATAAATGATGACGAACGATAGGTTGAAGAAAAAACTTATTTGAGGAGACAAATAACTACTTATCTTTAAACGTGCAGTCTATGTTGCAGTAAATTACCTGTATATAAGGTTAATATGTACATCTAATTCAGTTTATAGCAATTTAAAGTACACGAGGAAGCTTGTTTAAAACTGTTCATAACAACTTTTAACGTCGTTTAATAAATTCCCTCCTTATCAAATGATGACTTTTTTCATTCCATGCAAGTTCCTGCGTTATCTGTTGAAGTATTTAGTTTTGTAAACACTGTCGTAATTTATGAAGGGTAGCTACGCTGAAGTATAATTAAATACTGATCAATATTTAAATTTAGTATTAATTTTCTATTTGTGTTCGAAAAACAACTAATAAAGAGATCAGGTAACCTTTATGGAAACTCTAATGAAGCGACAAAGTAAGGAAAATCTATTGTAAAGATTTGAAACTTTAAGATGCAGTAATCTCAGCCATTAAGATACAAAATAAGTAAACTGTTTTAAAAAGAAAAAGCAAAGGACATAATTTGCTAAAACCTAACCGAAGGACTGGTTGAAAGCAAACATTATTCTAAGTGATGAACTAAACGGAATGGTGAATGAGGCAATATATGAACCAGATACATTACGATAAATTGTTCACCTGCGGACATGAGGAGGTAAGCGGTAAAAAGAAAATAAATGATGCCAGTCTTAAATGAGGAGCATATATATCGTGCGCTCTCAAACTTATATCTCTTGTTTAACCTTATAATTGTTGGAGCTAATCCTAGACCCCGCAAAAGATCGGAAGGTCTAGAAAGTTCTAAATATTTGCTCCACCCTGAAAATAAAACATATTTACAATTTCAAATTATTTAGTATTTTTTCCTAAAATCTGACTTTTTATTTATTTTTCTGACAGTGAAAGTATATTAGGCATTGGAAACAAAATATATGCTAAGCTTTATTTCTTTATGTATTAATTTTCTTTGTAGTTGATTACTATATTCTCAAAATTCCCTTTAAAGGAATGGACTAATATTCCTGGCAAACGGCGTCATTCGACTGTACGTTCTCTTTTGGGAAGAAAAAAACCTGCATTGCTCTTTCGCCTTGCGTCGTTATCTGTGCAGGTCATGTGCTTTAAACTGTGAAAAAACTGAATGTTTCAGTGTATTAACTTGACTATTAAAATGAATCGTTGCTTTTATATTTCACTGCAAGTATGCTATTTTTGCTACGGGTTAAGTCTTCAAAATAGACACACATTGTGCTTCCAGCTGCAACTGCCTAAATAAGCAGCCATTCTGAAAATGGCAATTTATGGAAATCTGGGGACGAACACTGCATATTGAAGTACACGAAACTCTGCAGATATAATTTATATGTAGACATGCAAGCATGTTGCATTAGCGTATAATGCATGCATTATAGAAATAACGAAATACTATTTCTTCTCCGGAATAAAAAAAATAGAATTTGATGGAAAACGAATACGCTTTACATGTTTTAAAGCCAAATATTAGGGTAAAGAATATTAAAATGTGAACTATTTTTTGGGGGTCGGTTATAACTGTCTTTATTTGCGTTGAGAATTAAAATAACGATTGGCGTGTTTATGACTTACATTTTGATAGCAATCAGATACCATATCCCTATTACAAAGAACTGTTTGACTCAGTAACCTACTGAATTAAAGAGCCGGATCATCACCAAAAGATAAAGTAGCTTAATAGTTAAGGTTATAAACCTTCAGATTAAAATGTTACCCACTTAATATAAATTATTATTATGACCCATTGTTTTACAAAATCAAACAAGGATAATGATGAAGGAACACAGGGTACTAACAGAGTTATGCAATACTATCCATACTGTTCCTTTAATATCCGCACTTATTTGAAGTTCCTGTAGTCAAGTGGTGTTCTAGTGCTACGATATCTCGAGGAGCAGTACAATACAGTACTTTCTGTGTTAATTCGGCGAGTTAGGGGTGGTAGCAAACAGCTATCAATCGGAGTTTCTTCTGTATTCGACACCGAGACTAGATGATGTGTACGATAATTTTATAGCTATTGAGCAGCTATTAGTTGTATACGGTACCAGTTGTATTTCAAAAGTATATTAAATGATTTTATTGTTGTTCAAAATCATTAACACAATTTTGCATTCGATGAAACTCGGTTGGTGCTGTCACCCGAGATTCTCCAGAAGCCTAGGGTTTTATAATGTTCCTCTGCTTTATCTGATGGCAAAAAAGTGATTCCACGCATTTTAACTTTAGTTTTTGGTAACAAAACTAAATCAGAAGGTGTTAGGTCAGGAATGCATGGAGTTCACTTTTTCAGATATTTTGTTGTTACTTTGGCGAACATTTATTGGTTTATTTTTTTCCCACAATCGTTAAAAGAAAATTACTTGCGGTAAACAAACATCTGTATTCAAAGGGCAGTAATAGTACCTCAGTATGGCAGTGCCAATTTTGTAATGCTGTGCTATTACTGAGGCCCGTTTTATTAAAAAAAATCAAAATACAAAAACAGAAATAAAAAAAATAAATACTTACCAGCACTGCAAATTTATTGGACTTTGTAGTTAGGTTGTGTTCAAAAACTCAATTGAGTCGATTGAATTTTCTTTTCAGGATCATAAAGATAAATCCAAATAATCCTAACCATTTTTGAAGTGGCATCTTGAAATGCTTCCAGTTTCTTTTATGCACCAATGAATGCGTTGCAGGTTTTCATTGGTTATCAGTTTTTGTGAAATATATCGATAGTTTTCTGCCGCCTAACTACTGACATACAAAGCTTTGGATGTGACGCGTACTAAAGCTCAATATGGCGTGAATAAATTCATAAAGAGAACCGTCCTTTTCTTATAGCATTACTCTAATAATGCCAACAGTATAAGCGTGCTTAACTAAATTCATCACTAAGAAACAGACTCTTGAATTCGTAGAATCCTTATAAACTGTTGTCTTAGATGGGGCTTATTCGTCAAAGGAATTTCTAAACCAATCCTCATAATATTCATGCCAGGCTGTTTCTGCTTGAGAACGCGCCAAAAGAGCAGCAAGTAACTTTCTAGACACAATGGTTAATCTATAACAATCAATACGGCACAGGATTGAGGGAAAACTGTCGTTATAGCTGCATCCAATGCTGGAAATGAAGTGGCAGGACGCAAGCATTGTGTTACGACCTCTGCCCACACTTGCTTCCCTTTCAACACTACTCCGAGCTTTGTGGTTGAATACAAACGTGTACCCTTACTCTGGCGAGTCGACTTAGAACAGCTTGGTTTAGGTGTTAACAACGGTTTAAAGTAATGAAAACTCATAGCCTTCAAATGTTCTCTGGTAAAATTCATTTTGGGGTGAACAAACAATTTTTTAATAATGACAATTAATAATCTATAAGAGCAATTCGAAAAAAAAAAAATACATGGCAAACAACTCTGAAAACATTAGAAAGTAAGTGCCAGATATAAACAAATTCCATTTATTTTTTTAGAAATATAAGATTAAAAAAAGTATCACCATCGTAATTGAGGTGTAAGTAAGCTGCTAAATAAAATTGTTCATACATTCGCGCGCATCCATATAAACACTGAGAAATGGCATAGAATTAAGTTTTTGGTATGCTACTTGGTGGTTTATTTGGCGAAGTCACATTATTGATAATTAAAGATCATTGATAGCGACAAAGCGGCGCAGAATATTCTGCATCAAGGCAGTTGATTTGTAAGTGACTTTAAGTCGCTAATAAATGTTGCAAACAGTGGTTTGGATAAATAAGGTACGTTGTATCCCTGAAGTGATACACGTTAAATAAAATAAGCATGTAATTGAAAGGTAAATTCTCATTAAATACTTTCAGAAATCTTATGGGCATAAAGCGTCACTGTTAAGAAGTTAACTGAACATTTTGTGCATATATGATATTGGTTGCAAATTATCATATTTGTAGATTTCAGATTTGAAACTTAGCTTTATCTTTATAAAGTGATCAGTGGGGAAGTTTTATTGATCACACATCAAAACACCCTAACCTTTTATGTGCCACCAACAAGTGAGACGATATTTACATAAACATACAAGGTCCGATATTTTTCCTCCGTTGAGCCTCAAACCCCAATGACAAGAATATTGCGAGACAGTACTAATGACTGCAAGAAGATGTAAATAAATATGTACATAATATAGAAACAACATTATACATATTATCAGAGGATGTCAGCATAAGAGTAGTTATAAGAGAGAAGATATAGCTGAAACTGTACACGTCATAAAGAGAAATATATTACAAGATTTTGTGGACAAAAGTCAGGGAGCTAGGGTAAAATATATAAAACAATGTCCTTGGACTAAAGAGATTTACGGGATGGGAATATGAAAACAATGTGAATGTTACTGGTAAGCCGACAGCCTACGTGAGATACAAGGATAGTTTTTATTGACTCATAAGAAGAGCCACTACTGAGAGCGGGAAGATGAGCCAATTAGAGCATAGTTTTAATGCTTATGCAGAACAAGGGTGTTCAAATATATTCTAAGACGCAGCTCTCAACACAGTTCGTGTTTAGGTAGCAATGCATTCAGTTGCGTTCCACATTATGTTGGCCTTAAAGATTATTTACCTAGGAAACGTAATACGCGAAATTTAAGTTTCATTTAAGTGAACGTGCAATACAGCTTCAGCTATGATCGCATAGAAACGTAACGTGTAAATGTAAATAAATCTCCTGATAACAGTTAAAATTAATTGCTTAAACTGAAAGTTACAAATGTGTTATCTCTGAAATAGTCCCTTTTATCGTACATGTCCTGATAAGAGATACTTGCTCGACAGAGCAACCCAGCTATCCGGAGCCAATATAAATAATCTACTAAAAACATAATTTACAATATGAAAATAATCAGAGTCAACCAAGAGCTGGCGGAACGCGGCTATTGGATTCATGCAACTAAAATACTTAGTTTTTAATCTCCTCAGATATTATAAAGGATTGCCAATCGTTTTTAAAGTATTTATAATTTGCAATTTACTGTTCAGCAATAGTAATACAAAAGAAATTGATACATTAAAACGAACTGTCATGCATTAAATCTAATTAGCATTTTAATCGTTTGTCTCATAGAATTTAATTTTTCTGGTTACTAGTTTACTCTATGCAAATGTATTACATTACAGTTAGTACAGGAGTGATAAAACAGTAGAGTTACAGTTTGTGCTACTAATATATGTATCGCTATGGACCGATTATCGCATTACAATATTAACTTTACTCGTTATGAAGTTGATCTATAATTTATTCGATAGAAAGTATGATACGCTGTCCAACTGTATATCCCAATTGGTACCCAGGCAATAGAGGAAAAATAAATACATCGCTGCCAAAAGATAGTTCAGTCTTGTCAATCATTTCCTGCGATCTTACTTTGGTTAGAGCAGGTGTGACCAATTGGTTGCCCTTTGAAAAGAGTAAATTTCCTCGATGCTCTTGCGAATTGCCAACTGTGCACTGCGTGACCAAGTGAGCGGAAAGCAAGAACAGATAATTCCTTCAGTGCCGTGGACTTACACAACATTTTCCGTTTCAAATACCTATTCCACTTTTCGTAGGTTAATATGTATATTATATCATTAGTGTCATGAAACAAGCTCCTTTAGTTATTTAATACCACTGTAACCTGATTGTAACGTCAACGGTGTGAGAACTGATTTTTAGCGAAAAAAGCTTCACACTTATTTCAATGAATAGAAAAAAGGATCTTGGTAATTAATTGGTATCGAACACAATTCGAAAGAAACTTTCTTCTCCTTGGTAACGGTCCTACTTGCACTTCGATAGGTTGCATAAATACGCTGCAAACTGATTATTCCGAATGCAGAACTTTTCCGCAAACTGGATACTTATTTTGCCACTTTCTTTAAAAAAAGGATTCCTCCAAAGCAGGCATAAGCATAGGAGTCGATGGCCCGTATGTTGAATTGCTTTTTGTTCCCGATATAATAAACTAAAACTGACACACTGTACAAGGAAGGGAGAAACAATCCCTGCTGTCACATGTTTACCACTGCATGTGCGAAGCAAACCCTGCTGTTGCACAAAATCATGCGAGTTAGTAACACCTGTCTTAGACAGAGCCCTAATTTTCCATGCATTATCTTGCGATCATTTTTATAAATTAATGCACATTTTAATAATTTCGAATCGAAGGTAAGGTAGTTTTACAACCCTTGCAGCTCTTGGGAGCTGAACTATTGTGTATGTTATAAAGCGTACTATCTGGGATATAAACGAAAATATTCAACCTAGGGTAAGAGAATTAACATTGCAAAAGGAACATATAGCTGTAAATTATTTCGTTATGAAAATAGCTTACATCGAAATTCAACTTAATTATACCAGAATTTCAGCAAAGGAACAGTAAAGGGAGTACCAAAGTGGCAATTTTGTTTATGTTTAAGAGCTAAACAATATTTCTACAACGAAGTTTATTTGCACTTTGAATATGACTGGTTGAGAACTTGGATTAATTGCTCAGTCTTATTTATATGAAATGTGGTTAACACAAATATTTGTTCAACTTATCCACTATTTTCAATTGAAAGGTATATTATAACTGCAATAAATAAGGCAAGGCGTAAGAAAAATTAGTGTTTAGTTTATTGCTAGAATTCGGCATTTGTTATTTTGAGCGTATAGAGTACTCGGACAGCTTTTTATATACTGCTTCTGGTAAACCATATTGGTGTTTTACACTCAATCTATGTAAGCAGGCACAGGAATCCTTTAACAACTTGCTTCAAGTTATATACACTCACCATTATTATTAATAAAATGAACGCAAAACAGCCAAGTAGATAAAATCCTTTCTTAGTTGCTCTACAACCACAAAAAGGACGGTACGAGAAATGGGACGTCCCCACCTATAATCCAGTAACAGTTCAATTGTATTTCATTCCGATATGGCTTTAATACAAGAGGTACATACCTATAATTGGCCATAGACTTGAAATCTGAATTGGATTTGAAATGTTTGAGGCTGGGGTTTTGACAACAGTCTTTGGGTTTTTTATACTGATGCTCTAGGGAAATGGCGAGCGGGGGTCGATAAGAAGAGCTAAAAACAGAAGTGATTACAATATTTTAATATATTTTTTGTCATACTCTTCAATCAATATCTTGTTGTGGTGTTAGTATTGTGCGTATGTTTCTCTTAAGTGTATTTTTCCACTATAATAGGGTACATTAATACTCGGTTTATTCTGCGTTGTAAATTTAAGTTGCTATATTTACACATCTTTGTCCTTTTATTTTCTTGTTTACACTTATTTTTTTGAATTTGTTTTAATATGGCTTACTATTTTGTTTATTGCAAAAGCACCTGCGGTCTATGAGCCCCTGCGATCGACGAAGAACAATGTATGCATTCAGGTATTTCAATAAGTACCCTTATGCATTCATTCTGCTGAGGTGCCTTGGCGTCATCCCCATAGGCGCAAGAAGTGTTCTCATCATTTCAAGTACTGCAGTACATACACCTTTGAGGTTATCTCAAATACTTGAAAGGTGATTAGAGCAATTTGTTTAAATTCATCCAAATTAATAAAACTTAAATAACATTCAGAGGTTTATTTAATAAGTCGCCTTATATGGATAATCAGGATCTTGGGTACCAATCAACTATTTAGACAAGCATATATGAGGAGGTAGGAATCTGTCCACTTAGCAGATAGTATTTGTCCGGTGCCAAATACGAATTGCAAAAAAAAAAAAAAAAAAAAAAAAAAAAAACTCTGCCCATGAAGTCACCAGTGACGTATAATTTTAGTGCTCTAAATTGAATGCAATAACATACTTTAGTACATTATAAAACTTTCTTGACACCTAAATTCCGACATTAATACTGGAAGACAAATGGTAACGTACTGTGAATATAAGATCGTACGCATTAGTGTTGAACCATTTTAAAACCCTAAAAATCATAATTAGTGATGCTGAAAACAGTTAAAAAAGCACACTACTTACAAGATGTCATTCACACTTGCACTAAAAGCAACTGAAGAATACTCTACCAAGCTACCCAAAATTACGCAATACAAAATATCTAGGTATGTACATATATTTGCTGGTAACACATGAGCTATACAGTACTTACAGAATCGTACACATTAATAATAAAAACAATGAAGAGGTTATTTTGAAACAAATATACGTCTCCTGAAAACAGGTGAACAAATAATTGTCATACTAAATCATACATATCGGTAGTAAGTAATTAAAATATTGGTATTTGCAATGATTTCAATCTGACGACTAATGGATCGCCGATACTGTTAATCTCGACGAAGTGTCCTATATTTGGTTAGATACTATTACTAGTAAAACGAAATATAGAGAGAAGATTATCGTTTAATATATACTGCTGAATCATTTTACTTTGGTACATTATTGAAAACAGGTTTTCAAATAGGTAAGTGGGAAAAAACATGAACATTGTGCGTCCTGTGAATTCTTTCAGTTTAGGTTGTGTGTGCAGATTTAGGAATAGATATGTTTAGCTTGTGTCTTAGTTGTATATTCAGCACTAGCGTTGAAGAATCCTTACTAAGTCTCTAACATACGAGGGTCAGTCAATAAGACCTAACGCCTATTATTTTTCTCTCCTGAATTATGTGAATGATTTGAATTTGGTGTCATTTCTCAAAGCTGCTCCTTCACACTACTGCAACAGCAACTTCATATGTCAACCGGAGGCAGTTCTGCTTCCTGTTGCAAAATGACCGACATGGGGGAAACGCCCATTCGCATTCATGAATGGCTCACAAAAGTGTATGGTGATGCAACAGTGGATATCAGCAAGGCTGATGGGTTCGTCGCTGTAATGAAGCTGAATTGCCAACACCGTTGGCAGAGGAGCAGCGCAGCGGCAGACTCGTGACTACAGTGACTCCAGGCAACTTTGAGCGAGTGGACGAGATCATTCGAGCTGATCCCCGGATAAGAACGGATGAACTCTGTAGCATATCGCCTCTCGGTAAAGGCAGTGTAGTGACCATCACCAAGATCTCGCGGATACTCAAAAGTTTGGTCAGGGTGGGTACCCCGAGTGGTAACCGCAGAATAAACAATAGGATCAGAACATTTGTAGCGCTTAAATTTGGACGGAGAGGAGTTCCTGTACAAAATTGTGACCGGAGACGAAATATGCGTTCATGTTTTATGAACCATAATCAAAGAGATAGTCCATAGAATGGCATTGCACATCCTCGAAGAAAATCCACCGCACAACGAAGAAGAAAGAATTCAAAACTCTGGGTTGCACAATAAACTTTATGCAGTACATCAGCACTCTCAAAAGGTGAAAACAAACTAAAAGAGAAAAAAGGAGGCATTAGTTATTGACTGACCTCTCGTGGCACAGTGCCATAATGAAAATTGTGACGTGAGTAAAAGAAACTTAAGTGTACAGCCTCCATCCTCGTGTTTTCTTTAAGATATAATTAGGCATGAGATATTGAGGTAAAAGAATCAGCCAGACCTATGCTTACATTTTACACTCGCGGCGGTGGAACTAAACCTTTAACATTTCAAAATTCCAACGCCGAGTATTTTGGAAAATATTAATGTCAGAATTATTTTGTTACACAAATGGCATAAGTAGTGAAAGCAGCCATGCGTCTCCTTTTTGCAGATTTTATTCTGTCCTTTATGACTTCTCTGGCACATAATCAGATTTTTTGAGTGGGTCAGCAGTAACACTTTTGTAAAAAAATTAAATATTTCAATCTAATTCTGGAAAACAGAGCCGCATGACCCTAGTGGCTGTACATGCTCTTCCTGTCCCTGGAATCTTAGCAAGGTTTAAGTGGTAAATGCATGCAAATAAGAATACAGATAATTAAAAACTATGTTTATAAACTCTTAAAGCAAGAGGAATTTACTTTGTCCACATACTAAATAACGTTTATGTATTTGCATGTGTTGCATCTAAATGTGCTCCATTTTATTTTAATAAAGTCCTTAGAAAGGTTTTACATAAAATAAAAGGTATGTTCAAAGTAAAGGATGGCCTGATGTTAAGGATTTTATCTAAAATATTAACCTGGCAACTTTATATGGTATCCCAGACAAGTAAGAAGGTTCATCCAACATTGAATTTATTTACACTTCCTCTCTCCCTCCCTCCCTCCCTCCCACACTTCCTAAAGTCAGTCACTTAGCTTGTTTGGAGATTCACGACACCTCGGACTGTGTACTTCAGATGACATCTCGATATTGAGTACATATTTTGTATTGAAGACGTGCTATAAACAGCTTTAAAGTGTGAAACGCGAGATTAAATTCAAAGAAAACTTTCAAAACTTTTGAAATGGAAGAAAGAAAACTAATGTCAGTAAAATCAAATAAATGAAGCCTTTTATGTGGTACTTTCCGATACTTTCAAATCAAGCCTCAGAAAACCTCAGTACACCTTCTAAATGACTCCAAATATACGCTTCAGTTAAAGTTAAGGTTGCTGAAACACTTTAACCAAAAAGTAATGTTAACTGTGGCAACAAACACTTGAAATGGTAACGTCTGCTGTGACCTGCACTATCTCACGCTATCTTCTGCTCTGTACACCCCAGTAGCAGCAGTCTCCATGAGCCACTTGGCTGCTGAGTTAGGGTGGGGTCCATTTTACGACTCCTTTCTCCTAAGCTTCCTCAGTTTCAGACATAGCAACTGCGTCACGCATACCAGCTTCCTGTGCGATAAACTAAATTAGGCTTTTACGTGACTACACCACGAAGATGAAACGCGTTAAGGACATAATTACCTACATGGACTTAGGAGACCAACTCCTTTCATCGAATCTAGTAGCCTTAAAAGCTAATATTTAAAACCTCTTTCCACGTACATACACCAGCTTAGCATAGGTTATCTTCAAGCATTATATGGGTACCGCAGAGAGAAAGGAAGACGGAGTTTAGCTTATATTTACCCACAAGAGTGATGCACAACGGAAGAAGGCAAACCGTTACTTGAGCACCTTCTGATATTTATGGTTGCTCTCTTAATTTCCGCTGTTCCAGGTTACATAAAAATGAACTAATTAAAAGTGCGAAGTACTAATATAAGCATCTAGAATTAAATTTATGGCCGCCTTATCTGTTAATATCCAAGCTACGAACAGTGGCGGTACATGTGAATGTCTCCATAGCTTGGTTTTAAGATTAATACTTAAAAGCAGATAATCCACTGCATTGCAAACATTTTGTTATAATAAATAAATATATTACAGTAAGAATTCAAAATAATTCAAGAAGCGTTATATGACAACACAAAATTATCCCTACGATGTAAACTAGAATACTATATCCAAATTCTGCCCCAGAGGTGAATTTTTGTTTTGTAATAGAAATTATATAAATATATTAGTGAATTTAAGTACAAGAATATAATGCTTTAAACCTTCAGATACACTCTGTTGTTTTTTAGCAGGTTTCAATGAAATGTGACTTCAACTGTTTCTAATTAAATTTACTCGGGCTTTAAGTCTTGCATATATTGTGGGGTTCCTCAGGAAATCAAGGGGCCTGGTATAGAAGTTGTGGGTTGTATGTTTTGTTTCCCGCGGAGAGTGGGTGTGATTGGAGCAGGCTAATATGAAGCAAACTCTGATTGGGCTGGAAGTTGCTGACAAAGATTTAATATTGTTCATGCTAAGGAACTGAATGCTGCAGATTTCAAACCTTCCAGAAATACACCATAATACTTGAAAAGCTGGAATAGTGTTCCCGAGCTATAGTTGGTAATGGTTGCAAGATCTGTCATCAATATACTTAATTGAATTTACTATATGCTTTTGTCTAACAATTTCGAGTTGTTATGGAACGCAAAAGGAATAATGTGACATTATTCCATTTTTTGAGTTTCCGCATTTCTATAGAATTAACACAATATTGCTGCTACTACCTTTTTGCTGCCAAGTTACGCCATTCATCGGTCAAATCGGGTCTACCGAACGGATGGCTCTAGATATGTTTATAAAAAAAAAATACACCACACCTCAAGCTTTCCTCTTCCACGTCTATAGAATATAAGGATTTCTGAAATTCGCCTCCCCATCGGCGGGCCAGATATATATTGACAGCGACGTGAGACCCAAATGACCAACGGCTTTGGACTCCCGGCGTTAACGATGCTGTCAATTGCCACATCATATTAGCGCCGCCGGTGTGCAAGAACCTGCATGATGCTGTCGCAAATAAGCACAATTCAAAACCATTGTTCTGGGTCAAATTTTAATCCGCAACCTTGAGATCAGAAGCCAAAATCTATCTGCTGGGGCATCTCTTAGACCGATTTTAAGACGTGCATAAGGTGACGCGTCAAAATATCCAGGTACATACTTTGAAATCCTCATATTCACCATATATTTAATAACGTCATTCACAGCAGCTTGAAGTAGTGCTACCTCCGTTGCCACCCCACTAATGAGCCACATGAGGTGATTCTTCTCGCTTCGTGGGGCACGTCCATTGCATCGTTTATACAATAAACCAAAACATGCACACCTGCCACTACAACCATCTCCACAGCAAACTGCACCACAATAGTGCTATACAACACCAAGAAGACATTCTAAGTCTTGAAGAACGCCGCACAGAACCTCAATGAACATATAGTTAATAAGACGGCCAATCTCAGTCCCGAGGAACCGCTTTCAACAATCAATGCTGCGCACACACTCAAACACTACGCTCTCACAGACGCAATCCGGTGAAACTGTAGCTTTGGAGCTATGCGCTCAACAGAACTTTCATTCAGAAGTAAGCCTGTTACCACCTCCTACTTTCCAAACAGAAAATAGCATTCAGGCTATTCCAGAAGATCAAGAAACTTCCAAAGTTGAAAGCTCAAGATATCGAATTATGTGACCGCAAAAATCCAGAACCTCGGTTGTTTATAATATCATTTAAAGAGGATATTCACATCAACTATGAAAGACTACATTCCAGAATTTTATTCAAACTCTTGGGCAAGTTAAATACCATAAGTGCAGCGGTGAGGCGACACTACGTACATGTTGACTGTCTAAAATGCCCTCATTTTTTGTGTAGGTTACTGCTAAGACCTTGGGGCATTCTAGCCATCGTTATCCCAACAAAATTCTTCTTGTAGCGCAGAGGTGGCGAACATTGTCCCTTCCGTGAATCACCAAGTATGCAACACGCGCTACAACACTTAGCAACCAAGTGGGGGGGGGGGGAATTCAAACAAGCAAGCAAAAACAAAGTGAGTGGCGAACCACAAAGAGAGAGCAAAGTCTACGAGTCACAAATCCCATTTTTCATCACCTCTACTTTAACCAATAGTTTCCTCACGCGTAGCTTTCACCGATAAACGAAGTCAGGAGTTAATCTTAACAAACAGTAGTAACGAGAGCTGGTGCACTGTAGTGACATATCACAACAACTATGGTATTACACAGGTTTTGATCCAATAAAGCAGTTGATTAAAACAAGTACGGTTGTTGCACATCTTCATGAACTATGTGTACTTTACACCAATCGCTCTCGACTAAAATAAACAAACTGCTTAGTTCTATTTCAATGACAGAAATTTTCTGTATATATGTAGTTTTAATTATCAAAAGGCAAAGGTAATATATGTTTTATGGTGAAACAATTAAGGTTCGGTTCGCTTTGCCTGGTCCCATTTACAGAAAGTTCGGTAGCTTAAAATAATTGTAACCAATAACAAGAAACATCTCGAAAACGGTCCAATTTACAAAAAAAAAAAAAAAAAAAAAAAATCATGAGAAATTATGTTTTTTGACAGCAGCTACATATTTATGCAGTAATTTTTGTGTATCTCTTACGGTTTAACCTTTATGCAAAATTCTGCGAAACTTATTCAGACAAAACAGGTATTTATGGGCTATTTCCTGAAAATTCAAGATATACACTTTATTTGTGATGTAAATATCTTTAATACACGGCATTTTAATCAAAGTTGTTACAGCCAGTTTTGAGAAAAGCAAACTTTTCAAAAATGTCTCCTTGTAAACAATTAGGGTAATTTGTGGTGGGGGATTGTCTGGAAAATCTTCGGGTCGCATCCTTAGAAGATGCTAAACAGAAATACCAAGTTCCATATTTAACGGTGTTTTCGTTTTTGAGATATGCTGTCTACAGATACACATAAGTATTTTTATAAAAATGCTTTTTTCGGACTCAAGGGATCTCAAAAAATATTTACGGTGAAATATTGACATCGAAATTTTGGGTGGAATAAAATACCTTCTCTAGCTATTTTGTGTATTTTATATATAGTGAAAGACATTAAAAATACGCCTGGAAATACTTAATGTAGGACGGGTTCTTTTCGCTGACTCCGCCTTTGTCTTTCACCTGTTGGCTATGTTCTTAAAAGCGTATTGGACAGACCGTGTTACCGAAGAGAGGCGAATAGACATTAAACATAACTTGCGATAAATGAAGTTCTGAATTGCCTACTGGCGATCTCTGGCTCGACCATACTCGACACCTCTCACCGGGTAACACATAATTAGATTTATTCCTTCCCTGCGCTACAAACCGAGGTTATGAGTTATTAGACGCACCTGGTCGACTAAATTAATTCACTGCTTACACAAGCCGACCTGTTCTTTGGGAGCGTCGAACGGGTTGAGAGATGAAAGAGTGGATTGCTCAATTGGTTTTGCCTTTTCTCACTCGCGTGGCATGATGTACCCCAAAATTGCACCAATGAAAATTTTGGTAAGACTCGAGTCCCGGGCAAACGCTAACATTTTCAACAAAATTACAGCGCCATAGAAAATAAAAATAGCCCTTATTTTTCTGTATATGTGATTGGAAAATCAGATTCTGGATATTTTGTGTTTAATATGGCTTATTTTGTTTCATTATTTTTGTGTCTCGTTAATATCATATCTTTTTATTGTTTTAACTTCAAAAGATTCTTTCAAATCAATTAAAACCAGTATATTGGATTCGATTGACTCTAATTGCGATTATATGTGGGTATATACGTATGTATTCATAAATTTATTATGTTACACACATATTTTTGCGCTTAAAAGGTGACCCTAAGAGAACGCAGCCCTTTATGTTAGTAATGAAATATTTAGCTCCGCCCCCTGCCTGCGAGCATAATTCTAACCACTGGTAGATTAGGGCATCTTACCTTTTCCAAAATATGTTCAAACTGCCTAAATATAACAGTGCAGCTACCGAATTCATCACTAATCGGTTTTAACTTGGTACAGTCCCGTTGAGTTCTGCAAATTATTTAACGCATGAAGGAATATCTGAAAACGTGAAATTCTGCACAGTTAGGGTACCTGATACTATGGTATTTCTGGAATCAACTTATGAAATTGAATTCGCTGTCCCATTACCAAAGACAATTTTAAATCGAATATTGTTTATTAATATTGCATTCTCCCGACCTCAGTTTGCATGATTTTTTCTCATTTACTGGACACTGTTTCCATCTGCATGCGCTAGTGGGAGCATACTTAAAACGCGAGCATATTAGCCTTTGTGTATGTGGAAGTGAGAGGAAATGCATTTTGGTGTGTGTGAGGGGGTGGGTGGGTGTATGTATGCATAAATGCAGAAATAGGTGAACATTTATTTCTCCGTGGAGGTAATCAAAATATGACAGAGCTAGAGAAAATTAGTTTTAAATTGCTTAAAATAACAGGGCAGGTTTCTGTTTGAAACGTAGTTATAGCTAATCATTATTCCAATAATTATCGAACGTAACGATTAAAACAAGTAACTTAAGGGTTACTGAGAACCGTTACATGTAATTTAACTACCAAAGTAATAACCATGAAGGCAAATAACTTAATCGTTACTGGTAACAGTTATATGTAATTGTTGTCGCGCTCTAACTGTGGCAGTTATAACCGTTCCGCGAAGGTAACTTAAGTTACACCTAAGTAACGAAGTTGGATACTTTGAGGAGTAACTTCATTAACAGTTTCAAGATATGTAAATAATAGAACTTCAAGTAGCATCAATAATTCTTGGTATGATGTGTACGAAGTGTAATTCTCGTCTAACAGAAAAGTTCCCAGCGTTACATAAATTTAATGCATACCATACATTTTCTACGTTTTAATCACGGTCTATATTGGGGTATTTTAAAACTTAAACTCACTCTGGTGTCCTAGAAAATAAAATCTTCTATTCTATTTTAGACAACCGTTTTTATTCAAAGGTTTGAAGCTTTCTCGGTGTTTTATAGTGTTTAACGCCCGCTTTTACTACCAAGGCACCGCAGGCAATGATACTGGTGATACGTGGAATGAAGATGGAGCACCGGTAGAATGCGATGACGGGGGAAACCGGAGAACTCGGAGAAAACCCGCCCCTGCGGCGCTTTGTCCACCACAAATCTCACATGCGGTCGCTTGGGATCGAACCCAGGCCGTTTAGGTGAGAGGGGAATGGTCTAACCACGCGGCGCGGCCTAATTTCTCGGTGTTGATTATTACAAATATCACGGGATAGCAACCGAGTTAAAAATAGAACTGACGAAGACTACAGAGTCAGGATGGTCGAAAGCTTAGATTTCTCTTATCTCAATTTAACTCGGTTGCTATCCCGTGAAGTTATCGCTAACTGTTTGTATATTTGTCCATACTGTGACAATGTGAGTCGAATCTATTGTGATTTTTATGTATAGAAGTGAAGCTCGGACCATTCGATAAAGTGATCAAAGTATCACAGTTAATGAAATGACATTTTTAAGAAGAACTGTAAGATACACTAAAATGGATAAGAAAAGTTATAGATATTAATTATAGAATTGAAAATTGATCCAACAGCAGAAAAAAAAATCAAAATCGTCATGAGACCGTAACAGGCCACTACGCCTAACACTTGGCAGGAAGATGATGTATTGAAATTTTCTTCACATAGAAGGAAATTTAAGCATTGAGGTATTACATACGTGGAGGCCACTTTATATACGAGTTTTAGAAATGAAATAAGAATGTAGTCTATCTTTGAATTCTAAGTATATTAATATAATAGACGAGGCAAGTGATAAAATGTAAATGTTACACACAAGTAACGCTAAGGTTTAATGAGAATACAGCACTGCTTTCTATTTTCACGTTTTCTTAAAAAACTAGTTTTATTTTATTCTGAGCAGACTGGAAAATTAAACGATCTTCAAGATTTTGTGGTTAATATGTTCAACGTCTGCTGAGCAGGAGCTCCTGGGTTCCATTACCCATAATCACGGACAATGTTCTATCGTTTACTTTCTGATATGTTAAGTTCGGATTCGTAATTGCTAGAGTAAGTTAACTTCTGTAAGTTATTGGCGGTTTATTAAAACATTGAATATGGATTTATAGTCATGAGAACTTTGGCAAATTATTTGGTGAGGAAAATAACATGGGCGATATCATGTTGGAAGTTAAGAGGAGTAGAGATTGCCAGCTCGCACTGACTGCACCCATTTGATTCTTATCCCCTTTATGTAGTTGAACAGTTCTGGCATAAATCATTCGGGACAAACTTCCTGTTCCGTGACCGCTCGTGTCATTTTTTATTGCAAACCGTCAGAGGACAGTTCTCTGGCGATGGACAGAAAACGGGACGCAGCAAACCTAACAGTTATGAATTATGATAAAACAATGGACAACTGCACAGCATTTAAACACGGATTGACACTCAGAGAAGTAGATTAGTAATATATAATTTCATAAAAATATAGAAGATTGAAATTTGGGCATTTATATATTCAGGAATCACATACATTTCGCAGACTTGTAGAACCTTGCCCTTTAGAGTACAAAAAAAAAGCTACATACACTCAGGTACGAACAGCTTTGCGGTGACATCAACAGTTCAACCAATTAAATACTTATTTCCTTATTTGTAATACTCAGTTAAACTGCATAGAAATTACAACAGAAACATGTAGTTTCATTGTGACAAACCATCAATTTTAATTTAAAGATACAATCGAACCCTTTTTAGAGCATATTCGAAAAATGTAAGATGCATTTTAACAACTTACAGTTCACTCCTGTGAAGAAAGTGCGAAGTCAAATTATCGGCGATTTCGTAGCAGAAATGAAAAATATGAGAAATTAGATGCAGAAATACCGGTATTAAACCTAATTTACAATGAACCCAAAAACCCGCCTATGTTCAAGAACAAGGCTGATTCCACATCCAATATTTAACTGACTTATCTAATACGAAATAGTAAGAAAAAGTGTAGACTGTAGAAATGTGGATAAAATATAACAGAAAGCGACCGTTCAATCATATATTTGGAGATTGAAATACGATAATACCACATACAAACAAACACAGGAATCTAAGTATATAGCTAAGACCAATATATCTGTAAAAAAACCAAAAGAAACAAAAAAACAACAACAAAACTTAGCTAATCAGGAACCATCATTAACACAGATTTAGAGCAGAGAAATAATATCAGATGTCCTATACTTCATGAAAGAGGCAGAGATGAAGCAAGAAAACACTTCACCAAGTTTTTCAAAAGCTTGATTTTCGGAAATTAAGACATACTGCTGCATTGCTTAGTCACCTATCATTTCACGTGATGTTTGATGTTCTCAGTTTCCACCATCTGTTATGCCATAAAATAGAACACCACATGCAATAGAAGCCGGTCCCCATAGCCGCGGTCGCTTAAGCGCCTCACTTTGGTGCTGCGTGGCGCAGGGGATCGTGGGTTCGAGGCCCGTCTTGGGCAGGTGTGCTTGTGTGTTTTGAACGTGTATTTGTCATAAAACAGAAAACTGTAAACACAGGAAAGTTAGGGGAAAAAAAGAGGAATTGGAAAAAGAAATAGCGCACCTGAGTCCCGATCAGACTCCGGAACTGTATTTAAAAAAAAAAATAAAATAATAGATCACGAGTTCAAAACTCGCTTATGGGGAGCTACTGAGACACAGTTTTCCCCCAGGGGTTGAAAAGACGAATGTGAAGTAATTATAAGCTCCATGAAGTCCCAGATTATTATACCAATGTTATTCATCGTTCCATATGACTAACCAGGTTAAATATAAATTGAAAGAAGAAAAGAAAATCACCTGCCAGAACCACAATGGGTGCGCAAACGTTGAGGTGATTGTATTTACAAAACATCCCATGCTATCTGTCACAAAGGAAACACTGACAAAGTTTTGTAATAGAGGAAACCGATTCATAAGCTTATGTACATCATCCGCTCTTCTGTACTCAATATTCCCGTACAATCGAATTTGGAAAAAGATGGAATTGTAGAAAAGCAATTAGAAAGAATTCTCATCCAGGATAATGGTGGAGAAAATATTGATGGCAGTGATAATGATAATGACGTTTTGTAATGGAAGAAACTGATTCATAATTTTATGCACATAAGAGCTCTGCTTTATTTAATATTCTCATGCAGTAAATGAAGGCAAGAACTGTCAGGCATGGAGGAATTAGAGACAGACGATTTACATTGTTTTTATATTAGGCCATTTGTACAGTGGCATGTGTGTATGCTTCAGTTGACTGATGTCTGGTAACAGCAGATATATAACCCGTTTCCTGACTCTCATTAAGATTTTCACATGTCCAGATGTGATGCGCCAGTTATGACAGCTGAACCTGAGAAGGAAAACCTGAGTGAAAGGCAAATGAAATGATAACTAATAATAAACGAGAATTAAAGCAGGAAGGGATAAAGTGCCCAATACAGGGAATGGGTAGTGAAAGCTAAGAAAGAAAGAAATACAAAGATGAGCAGTGGATGTTTAAATATTGAAGATAACACAATTAAGGTTAATGTTAAGGTAATAATGAACTACCTTGGAATTTATACTAAATAACTATTAGAATTTCTATATTGGATGTGTTCTGCTTCAACTGATTATCCTCTTTGTAGAGCTTGTTATCTTCAAGGAATTTGTTAGCTAATCAGGTTCTTGTTATACAGCATTGATGATGCAAATAATGGTTTATTGAATTTAAGAAAGTGAGGATCATTTAGTAAATTAAGTTGGAAATTTTGTAATTGAGTCTATCAAGGAAGTAAAGATACTTATTATAAAAGAACGTTAATATTAAAATGGATAGTTGACACTTTTAAACAATAATTTTATTTAAAGAATGAAAATATGCAGATTAATATTGAAGGTTTATAACGTTTTATAATATTTAAACTTCAAATAGATTAACAAACTGAGTGTAGAAGCAATAGCTATTAAGTATATATTTAGCTAAATAAAATTCGTAGTAGAAATAAAGGGACTGAAATATTATTAAATGAATAACTAATAGCATATTAAATTGTAATACTGAAATTATGAAAATTTGGAACGAATCGTTACTAAACCGTAAGTTAAAGTTTAAATAAACTGATAAAACAGATACCAACGTACATAAAATGTAGCCGTAATGAAATGGTACTGTTTATGTCAGTACTAACAAGATCTTGCCTCACCCTCTCCAAAAGTGAACACCTTTTTCTTTTCGAGCGTAATTCTAGGCAGTGAATAATTATCAGGATATCTTACCTCACCATAAAATATGGTCGAACTGTATTTTTATGCCACAATGTGGTTTTCTTAATATCGGTTTGAGTATTCTTGTTAAATAACGCAAATAACTTTAACCTTATTCTACATGTCGCTTATAAAAGCTCTCATGCTTGAAAGCGTTGTAGCTGTGGCCAGTATAATGATACATGCAAATAATTCTTCACACACCTTCCTCTAATAGACCGTTTTCTTGTGCACCAATCGTAGCGAACCCCATCCACAGAGACACATTCCTTCATTTCACAAGGGTTATATCATTGTTCATAGGTAAGTATAATATCCGTAAACTGCTGTTTAGGCCAGTAACATACAGATGATGATAGTTGCTGTTTAAGGGCACTCGACTACATGCTCACTAGTGACCTAGTAACACAAAGAACTAGTACTGCCTGGAAAGAGTCAAACTTTCGTTACCTGAAGGTATAAATCTTACGGAGAGAAAAGAACTCATATTGTAACCTATAGAAATGGGCATGCAAGGTACAATTTGGTTAGAAGGAATACTGTTTACCAGATACAAGTTAGATGCTTAAATTAGATTCAAACTAAAGAGTAGAGATACCAGCTAGCAACGAGGCAGAAGAGTTGTTGGTTTCCAGTAGTATTCTGTAGTAGTCTTTTGAGACAGCCTAAAGGACAGTTGCTTGTGCCCAGGTCAGTTATATGTCGGTTTTTTTCGGAGTAGCACCCGGCACCCTTATCTTCACCCCGTATATTAAAATACTCGGCTCAAAGCATACTTAAAATTGTTCCACATCGTTTAACTACAAAATGATTAGTAGGTTCTCATTGGCCGTTGTCGTGGAAAGCACTGTTATGCGGTACAAAATAGTTATTTATTTAATCTGGTCATTTATATTAATATGCCAAAGTGAATTATCATGTGTACATTGATATAAAACAGACTTTAATGGAGGATTGGCAAAAAGAGTGGTAAGAATTTGAGATGGAAAGAAGAGTTTCCGAGTTCTTTCCAAGCATAAAAGAAGGAATAAAAATTACGGAACAGATATGACTAAAGGCAAAACACACTTTCTATTGGATCATTGACCTTATGGTACTTATTGGAAGAAAATAAAGAAGAAAATTGATGATACATGTGGTAAATGCAGTATAACTAATATCCCTGAGCTTTCATTTTTGAATGCAGCAAATATAATAACAGGGCCAAGAAGATCGCCAAGTTCCGAAGAGACAATACATTTATTATATTTCTAGACACCAACATTTATACAAACAGCTGCTATAGTTGGCAAATACTACCAGTAAAGTGGCCTGGGAGGAAGAAGTAGTTCTAGGGCCAGATATTTGATAGGAAATAATACGTTATTCAAAGAAGACCAGAAAGAATTTTAAATAGAGGCAGGGAATATTTAGAAATTGCAAGAGAAGCAGAAGAAGAGAAACAACATAATCTGGAACCTGATTTTAATAGAAAATATGTTTCGACATTAGCAGGAAGGGTTGGATGGGGAGAAAAAAGAAGTGAGTAAGAATGAAGAAGAGGGAGGGTATCGGCAGCAGTAGATGAGAATGGTGTCACTGATCTAGAAGAAGAAAAAGAAGAAGATAGTACAGAGGCGTTTATTTTTTCCTACGCCGACAACATTCTGGCTGCTAGGATTCTGGAGGGAGAGGGTAGCAGAGTTAGTGCTGTGAAAGGAGCGCTAATAATTAATTACTATGGTGATAAGAACAATTTTGAGAAGAAAAGAAAGATAGATATGTTTAATTTTAAGTTGAAGCGAAAGAAGACCTGTGTGAAATTTGAAGGAATTTTGTGTTATACTTTAAATTTAATTAGTATAGATTAGTATGTTAAAAGAAGGGAGAAAAGGACTTTTTTGTGGTGTTTAACACCCGTTTTTACTACTTGTGGCACCGCAGGTAATGACACTGGTGAGTCATGGAATGAAGATGGAGCACCATTGGAATGCGATGCTGGGAAAACCGGAGCACCCGGACAAGACATACCAGCTCCGCTTTGTCCACCACAAATGTCACATGCGGTCGCTTGGAATTGAACCCAGTCCGTCTAGTTGAGAAGTGAGAGGTCTAACCACTCGGCCGAAGGTGCCAATCACTTTAATACCTGATTTTGTTAAATTGTAGGTAAAATAGAAAATTGAAGTACTGGCTTTCAGTAGTAAATGAAGCAGGGGATATCGCTGGTTATCAGTCATATATTAGATTAGTTTTCGAATGTTTAGTTATATGTTTCAAATTTTGTTACATTAGTTTTAGTTTAGCTATAATATAAAAATATAAAATAGTTATCAACTATATTTTAAACTGCAGATAATGCCTCTTGATATAGGAAACAAGGTATTAAGATGATCGAAAAACAAAGTTAATTATTGTATTTTATTCATCAATTTCGTTTTATTTATTTGTCATTAGCAAACACAATGGATTATCCTTAGTTTCAAAACGATTCCTCAGGATAACAACAACACGAACCCACCATGACAGTGTGTTTATATCGCCTGCCTTACGTAGCACAGGGCTTGTATGTCATCACTCAAAGGTGTCTGTTGGCTAAGCAGGGTAAGGGGAAGGTAACGCAACGCGGAATAATACTTCTCTATGGGGTAAGGTTAGGAGAAACAAGGATTAGTGGATAGTGTGCATGGAAATAAATAGTAATAGGAGCAATGCTACTTTATAATTACTTAGCTTAATGTATAAAACTCCATGGCACGGCAGCTAACAAGGAACCTTGGCCTACCGCCCGGCCGCTGCGTCCCCCATCTGCGCCATGGAAGGGGTGTAGCATTGGAGGGTAAGACGTGGTCAGCGCCTCAATCCCACCCGGCCGGTTAATGCGGTCCTCTAGACCTGGAGCCGCTACTTCTTCAGCAGGTAGCTCCTCAATTGCCCCCCCCCCAAGGACCTCACGAGGCTGAATGCACTCCGGACCAGGTCTCCCAGCGAGAGAAAAATCCCCACGCCGGTACCGCGAATGGAACCCAGATCTCCCGCTTGGCAAGCACCCGGGCTAAGGAGACTTTCACATATACGTACATATATACACATATACATACCTATATACATAAACACACACACATATATATATATATATATATAATTTTATTATTATTTACTATCCGATTTTATTTTAGTTTAGATAAGTAGGTTAAAACTACATGTCTAAGATTATGTAAGAAAACAAATTAAATAATAAGTGTTTATTAATAAACACATGTGTGCACATACCAGGATAATATAGCAGAGACACATTTTGATAACATATAATAAGCTATTAGGACAAGAAACAGGAAAATTATATATTTGTTCAAATGCTCGGCGTAAGTCTCGAATAATATCAAGTAACGCTTGCTACTTACCAACTTCCTGCATTGAATTGATCCTACTTGCTCCGTATGCAGCAAGTGGAATATGGAACGCAACATCCGCAAGGTGGAGTAGCACATTAAGAACAAATTTGCGTGCGTGGGAAACATACTCAACTTGTGGCTATATTAAAGCTAAAGCAGTGCTAATGGATGCTCATATTAGCTTGGCTGTGTAAAGCAGATATTTCGAGAATAGAAAGCACTAGAGATTTTATTTGCCTTAATTGTTACCACACCTCACTTGCTACAAGCGTTGAGCATTGAAACTCCCCAGGAAATAAACATAAAAAGGTAATCGACCCTTTACATCCTGTAACCTGTTTGGAGCAGGGAGAAGCTAACACTAACAGAAATATCATTTTACTACGAAAATTCCACGATTTCTACTGAAAATTCGGAAATGTGTTTCATGCAGTGCTCAAGCGTAATTGTTTCTGTCTTACACTTAAACGCTGATTTAGAACAAATTATATTGTTATACTTTATATGAGTATTAACAGATTCCTAAATTCTTTAGTACTACTAGTTGTTTTCGAGCTAGGTGGCTTAGACATTTCATCTAGGTCTGGCAATCGAGAGGTCGTGGGATCGGTTCCCCGCGGCCACCTCTCTGACCCATGGGTTTTTGGGGGGTTTCCTGGGTCACTAGCGAATGCTGGAAAGGTTTCTTCATTCCCCGAGCTTCCTGTCCATTCATTTCATCTTCACTTCATCCCAGCCGGTCTCTTTCATGACTATAGGTGTCGACGAAGGCTTCGGTAGAGACGTCATTTCGTGGAGGTGTCTTCGACTGGAAACATAGCTCTCGGCGGCGGGATGGTCTATCCAGGGCTGAGCTATGGACTCCTGGTACTCCCCGAGATGAACTGCTTGTGGACTATTAAGGGCCTTTCATGACGACTCTCACCCTGTCCGGATGTTGGCCGCCCTCTGAAGTCACACATCTCAGCTTTTCTCCAGGTGTCTGACGTACAATAAGCCCGCGGATGCAGTAGGAAATACACCTCCGTAACGTAAACACACACACACACACACACTACTTAGTGTTGAAAAACTTCTATGCTGTAAAGAGGCTGAGAGAAAAGTTTTATTTGTAATTAATTGGACTATATCTGCTTAAACTTTTACGACATTGCAAAGCGCCACTGGGATAGGTCATCTTATCTCAAAATAATTTCAAACCTTCTTGTGGTTTACCGAGAAACACGCGAATCAGTTGGGCGTCTTAATATCATGATGATTGCAGTCTGACTCCGATTTCCAAAGATATTTATTCTATGGGCAGAGTCTTTTGAGACAGTGGAAGAGGCACATATGTAACCGACCTACGCATGACTTTTGCACCGTTATCATTTGCGCTGTCCTAGAATACTCTTATAAAATATTAACGTTATTTGGAAAAGAATGTCGCAAAGAAGTGCACTTACTCTACAGTGTTTGATTCAGATATAAGCTGAGTGATAGAGGTAGTGAATATTGGTGAGAAACCGTTGTCTTTAAAATAGGATTATAAATATTACAACGCGATATTAACTATGGTGACGAATGTGACAGTGTATAACACTATTTTAAATGTATACACTTAACTAAACAAAAGCATTAAGCACTCGCAGAATGTGCTTCTATGGAAACATCTGTATATTTTAAAAAGAAAGTTAAGTGTATCACCGACTCACTGATATTGAATTGTACTGAAATCCTCTGTCCACCTCACTAAACAAAGACATAAACCTACTTTATTTCCTTTTATAGAGGTGTACACAAAGCCCTTTGATCACATTGTTTGTATCTCAGAGTAAGAGGAACAGGTAAGATCTCCTTTGATCTCATTGTGTATATCGCAAAATATAAGAGACGGGATATCTTTGAGACCCAAGGTTACGTTGAATATAATCCATACGAAATGCTGTGATCTGAATCTGTGTATATTACACCTCAGGTTGCCTTTACCATATAGACATAGCTGGTTTGTTGATTTAATTGTTTTTTCACCCAAGCCCTGTGTAGGACAGGAGTTGGATAGGTAGAGTCAGACTAAAAAATTCAATGCCATAGTCGGGATTTGAACCACGGATCTCCCGGTCTCTAGCCGGTTGCTCTGCCACGGAGCTACAACGTCAGCATGCCGGCATAGCATTAAATTCTCAACTGACTCATGATAAAACAATTAAATCAATACCCATTGACCACAATAGTTGGCTATACAATGGATACTGGGACTTAAAAGTACTTACAATATTGTATGTCGCCATTGGGGTTGTCGCCTCAAAATAATTTGAGATCACATTCTGTTATACCGGGAAACACAAGAGTTAACTATGCCGGCAAGTTGCCATGGTAGCTCAGTGGCAGAGCAGCCGGCTAGAGACCGGGAGATCCGTGGTTCAAATCTCGGCTATGGCATTGAATTTTTCATTCTGACTCTACCTATCCAATAGCTGGTGTAATTTGATTCGGTATATTCATAAATGTCATAGTGACGTTTCATGGTGATTATGTTTAACGAGATGAAGTGGTTGTGTTAGGTTAAAGGATTGTTCAAATGGCCGAATATTTAAAATATTATTAACCGAAGTCGTCGCCAATATATTGAAAATGTAAGTATGTTTTCAACGTACTAATGAGAAATGCTTAGAAATCAATATTTGCTGTATCTAACTTTTCCATTAACATTTTTAATCAAAATACTAAATAAAATTAGGTTTTAAAATATACAGTATAAACTATTATTTAGTTTCATGACCTCCAACAGGTTCCATTTATTTTCATACTTTTTTTTTTTTTTAAATTGGCAAGCAAGTTCACCTTTCTCTCTGCATTACGTGAAACAAGATAATGTTAACATAAATGGTTTTATTACTTAATGATGTTTTAGGTATACAGGAACATTGAGAAACATAAGCAGATGTTAACTAACGGTTATACGTTTGCTCTTAAATCTTTCATATAACTCATACCTTCAAGATAACCTTAATCGTGACAAGCACTTAAAAATTCCGACTGAAAGCAATGAAAAATTAAAACTAACAAGGAATATCTCAGTAATGCTTAATGAAAGAAACAAGTTCGACAAATATTCTGTATTTTAACGAAATCACTTTTAAATTTTCAGTAGATCTCTTGCACATTTCCAGTTTTACAAATATAAACAAAATTAGATAAAATGAGAAGTATTTTACAAAATATTTACAAAAATTTGCAGATATATATGTGCACTTTTTCTTTCATCAGTGCCTCTAAAGTAAGGTATTTAAAATTATTTGTGACATTGAGTGAATAAATAACGTAGTGTTTTTGCATTTAAACACATATTTAAGCAGAGAAACTTTGTGACATTCAGTTGACTACGCTGGAATAAAATGAAAAGGATTTTTATTCGTTCTTCTTTTTGTTTGTGGGATCTATCTACCTAAAACACGCAAATTTTTCGTCTAATTCTTTTGTTTCTCATGGGTCCTGTAAGGTTGGATGTTCCATGAGGTTTTTACACCAACTTTTTGGGTGAAATACAATAATTTCTTTGCCTATAAGTGGTGGATAAAAGAAAGTATCTAGAATTTACCATATCTATATGATTAAAAATAATTGTTAAGAATTAAGTGCAAAGCTACATTTGTGGGCGAAACGGTACAAAGTGACTCTGCCATACCATTTATGCTGTGTTTCGTGCGTTAAAAGCACTGCTGGTTATGTAAAATATATATACAGGAAGTATACCTCAAACAATGGAAGTGTGGGAAACCAAGTAAACTTTTAATATTTTTCAGTTAAGCAGCAAACCAATAAATATTTCTTAAGACCATTTAATTATTCAATAAAACAAATTAACAACGGGAAATCTAAGCAATGGCATTAACATTGCCTCTCTCTGATATCCGGTTTCCCAGATGAATATGTACCCTAGTTTACAATACAGTCGAAATCAGATCTAACAGAAAAGCATTTTAAAAACACTTACTATTAAAGAGCCTATTCATTGCAGTCTTCAACAAGCTATAGAAGTCACTTTTAAACACTCGTCAAACTTCAAATGAACATAAGTTATGAAAGGACCTAATAATGGGCTGAACAAGGACTTTTTATTAGTGCGCATCTAACGGTGCAGCAGGTATAATCCTGTACTCAGGAGTTAATTGGAATGTAAAGGAGCATTTCCGTAAATGTTCGCGGCCCTAAAGTCCAAGAATTTAATGATGCTCTGCAAAAATTATAAAACTTACTAACACTAAAACTGTGTTCAAAAGAAAGGAAAGGAGAAAAAAAACACTCGCTTATCTGGAGTAACATTCACCCTTTTCAGAGCTGCCGCGAATGATGTACAGAATGCTAGGAAGGAAGCAGAGCGGTTGAGAATTAAAATTCCGTGTAGATTTAATGATCCCTTGGAAATTCCCCTAACGACCTCAAACTAGACGTGACGCCAACAGTGGGTTTTCAGTCGCATGGAAGGACATGCACACATTTGTTCACGATTAGGATGGCAATCAAATTGGTACGTGCGATCCAATTTGTTACTCCGGGATCTGTACAGCAATCCTCAAATCTTTCCTGCTACGACTCATCCAGTCTTTCAAGGAAAATCCAAACATTTTTCTATGTCTCAATTCTGTTTCCGTATTTGCTGGATTTCAGTGTTTAAGATAGATTTCTATAGTTTAATGATCTTTCTCCATCTAAATAAATCTGTTTCTAATCAAAAATAAATATCAATAATAAAGCAAACTAGCTAAGTTGAACATATCACAGTATACTTTATTAGAAGCTATAACTTGGTTTATATTTTGACAGACATTCCCTATATCATATTACGACTTCAGGAATTGTTTTCGAGTGTGTGTTTTTGAAATATTTACTTTTTGTTTAATCAGGAGGTGAAATTAAAAAACTTATATTATTATTTATGTTAACAGCTATTCTGAAATCAAATGTGCCGTAATTCACAGGTGGAAAAGCAGATCCCCCTGGCCGCGCTTCCTGAAGTCTAAAGTGTCTAGCTTTTGTGCTTCGTGGCGCAAGATGTCGAGTTCGAGTCCCTCCTTAGGTATGAGTGTGCTATCTCAATCATTCTCTCCCTCCTGGTGGCCAATTAGGTCACGCCTGAAGGCCTACATGTGTGTAAAACAATCTGATATTTAGAATGCAAAGCGAGTAATTCCAGGACATAAGACCAATCCAAACCACCATTACATGGATAAGTTTCAGGTATTTTTAATTTTTTCCGAAATTCTTCTAATGCTTTTCATAGAGATTTAATACATTCGCGGGACAATAAAACATTTATACCTCATTTTCTATAAGTAGGCTGTGAAACTCTCAGCATTGCCGGTTTTATACAACATACGTAGAGAAAACACGTACTTGGAGAAAAACATTTTGACTACCATAACTACACAATTTGTGTCTATTAACAATAACTAGTTTATTTATATTTTTTATAGTTTATACAACACAATTGAAAAATTCAACATAGTTTTGACTCTCGTAAACTTCAGTAAAACAAGGAAGATATCCCAGACACTAATATCGGTGGCTAGAATTGGAAATTTCTGGGTTTATACTCCTGTCCCTACCAATATGGCTGAAGACTTTTAAATGTTTTTCCGCAATCTAGAAACCGTATACTGGGTTAGAATAGCCACATTAATATTTTACCCCGCCTATTGTTTCTCTATCACGGGCAAATGGATATCTGACGGTTGTAAACATCATCCCCGGGTTTTCGGAGACTGCTGTGCTGCTTTAGGGACGGGTGAAAAAGGTAGAATCAGAATCTAAAGCTATGTAATTTGACATTGGGTTATGTTATCTCCGGAGAACTTTGAGAACGCCTTGTGGTTTACTGGGAAAATTCGAGTCACATGGACATTTTTATGATACACTAACGCAAAACTCGTAACTCAGTTGGCGAATACTGGTACGGGAAGACAAAGATGGGTGACTTGCCTCCCTACATCACTGAAAATATTATTCAGATTCTACATTCTTATAATTACCTAGGAATTAAGAAAATGAATATAAAGAAGGTTGCTGACTATTTCAATTGATGCGAAATTGTGTCGTTTTGAATTATTTGCATTTTACGTGTTTCATTTCTATATATCACACTTCCATACAAATTACTTTGTTTTTGGATAGGTAATCAGAGTGAAAAATTCAATGCCATAGCTGGGATTTGAACCATAGATATCCCGGTCTCTAGCCAGTTGCTCTACCTCTGAGCTAACATGGGAACATGCCAGTATGACATTAAACTTCTCAACTGACTCGAATGTTTCACGGCAAACCACAAAGTGATCTCAAATTATTTTGAGATGACTACCTATTCAACACCTGTCCTACACACGGTTTCTGTGAGAAAACAATTAAATTGCTTTGATTTTGTTTGCGATACCAAACTTGTCGTGGTATTCCTTCCTCCATACAATTTGCAGTTTTCTGTCCATATCCTTTGTTACTTTTAAATGACATTAAATAAAGAATACAAGAAAAGTTCATCCAACCATTGCACATAGCTTTCTTATATATTCCTAAACTTTCCTTTGTTTCTAAGCCGCAAACGACCCCTGTTCACTGGTTAAGGTTTTAGTGGCAGAATTTTATATAATTAATGAAAGACAGAAAGTCTCTCACAGCTATTAAAGTAAAATGGTTCAGTTTCCCACTCCATCATTCCAATTGTTCAATCCAATAAGAGGCAGCATAGGTGTTTAACAATATTGATAAGGAGACTCTGGCAACATAAAATAAAGAAACGCACTATATGGAAACAAAAGCATCATGACTGTCTTTTTTTTTTTGCTCCCAACCGCATGTCATCCCCTGTTCACTTAAAAAGAGGGTCCTCTAGTAGAGCTACGCAGTCTCTCTAGCAGTTTTTACACACTTTTATTATATCATGTACACAGGCAAACATAAAAACTGGATCATTCCCCTAGATTGCAGTAGCGTTTTCCTCTCTCCGTATTGCTATGGACAGTGGCGACATTTCTTGTACAAGAAATGGCGCAATGGAATGCTAAAAAATCTTGCGCCACCGACTTGTATGCCATCTATCATGGACGTATTTATGCATGGAACTACAACAATGACAATGAGTTTTATGAAAATTGCTGTCACGGAAGCTGTAAGTTCAGTAGCTGCTGCAACCTAGTTTCTGCAATATATAACTAATTTATAATTTCCTCGCATTTTTATACAGTTAATAGTGCAAAATTGCCCTAAATATGCTCATTAAAGATTCTAGAAAGGAAGTATGTCAGTGCAACAAGCCACCGTTAAGATAACTACAATTATACTAGCATAACTTCGTAGCTCGACGATATACCTCTTGACTGTGATACAAAGGGTCTCGGGTTCGCTTCTCGGTTATGGCTAACAAATTTTGTTTTATCTTATTCCCCAGGGCTTTGGAGCATAATTTTTAAACACTATCACTATCGATGCGTGTCCCATGTGCAATTGTATTGACATTGTTCGGTGTTATCTTTTAAGTATTTTATAGTGTTATCCATTTACATTTCCCCAGTGTTGTTCAGTCATTCTTAATTAATTTGCAGTCCATCAATTATTATATTATTTATATTGTTCACAAATTTCAGAAATTTTATTTTGAAGGTTTTCACAAGTTTAATGGTTTTTTTATCGGTCACTGCCTTCTTGTTATCAAGACGCTTTTCTTTCACATTTAATCATGTACACTCCAATAGGATATGCTGATCTGATTGTCCATTTTCCCTTCCTACGCATGCTTGATGCTCCAAAATCTTAAATTGTTTAAAATAGATTCAAAATGTTACAGTTTCTGAGCATTGCTAATTTGATCCTGGAGTATTAATTATGTCTGTGCATATTATGACCTGAAGCACTACAAAGCTATACACAGCACCTAAGGTTTAAGAAGCAAACTTAAGCAGTCAGCATACCCATTATAAAATCCAAAGACTTGTCGGAATGGCTTATCAGATGGCATGCAATTTGAAAGCAATGGCATGGTATGCCCGTAGATGGAATGAAAGGTCATGCAAACACGGAGCTGTTTTCTATGTGACGCTATCTCCTGTACAAGAAATATCTCCGTCTGTACAAGGCTTTAGGTTTCCATATTTAAGTAACCAAATTTGTACTCCACCCAGTCCGTATCAGTTCTCTATGTTAGCGTCCTGAAATCAATTCCAGGATATAAACACGAAACAATGAAAATATGTTATAGCCGCTGTGAAATATAGGAGTGATTCGGATACCACGAGCATAAAGGGTGTTGCTACGATTAATACCAAAGAGAGACTAAACTAATTAAACATGATTCGGCCTTCCAGAGGAAGAGCTGACAAATGTGATTGAACATGATGCTACGATATTTATACGAGAGCTTTCCTCAGCGACATGCAGAGTAAGGTTAAATTTATTGACGGTATTAAGCGGAATAGGAAAATCGATATCAAGAAAGCTTTAGAATAGCATGAACATGTCTGTTTTAATATTACCATTCGGCAGTTTGGTCATATTTTGGAGAAGATAAAATACTCTACGAATCCAGTGGCTACATTTATGCTCGGAAACAGAGGTGGCCACGCAGGTGGTGGCTGAGCGGATATTTGGCAGTACTAACTTAAACAGCTTCGTTTTATTATGAGTCACATATTATGCATGTTAGTATACATTATACATATACTCTCACTGAGCCAAAAAGCTGCAACTAACTGAAAAGACTTAGCTACACACAATGCATGCTCTACAGGACACACAGAAGAGACTGAATTGGTTTTTCAATTGTGTGATGAATTGAACCTCTAGCCTTTAGCAAATTTAAAGGTTAATTATTTGTCAAATCGCTAACCAAAGTTGGAATTCCTGCTGATATAGAAGAGAATTTCCAGATATTAACCAAATTCGTCTAGTATAAAGCTGAATTGGTATTTAAAAGTCGCTAATATTCCAGGTTCAAAGCAGTTTAATAGTTATCATGCTTATTCTTTAAATGTTAAGAGACAGCATGGTTGCAAATTTTACAGATATACTTAACTTGTCTCCTTCTTTAGTGTTTATGATTTGAATATTTATTTAAATAGCATATACCTTGATGGTAATGCTGAAGATATTAAGGTTGGATGCAAATAAAAGTATTAACTGGTGATCTTCTTGAAAACCTGCGAAATTCAAAGAAAATGGTAAATAATACCAAGCACCTAATGCTATATTGTATACTGATGACTCTGCAATTTTAATAAATAATTGGGTGAAGTAATCATATCTGGTCTTCAAACAGAATAAATCACAGAAAGAATTCAACAACCGAACTCAAGGTCCACCTCAACAGCTTTCGAGCTCCTAATCACTCAACTGCATGAAACCTTAGCTGATATGCCTGCAACAAAACATTTTATTTTTCTTTCAGATGTACACCAAAATAATTATTTCCAAGTCTTCTACAAATTTATTTCATTTGTGAAAGGAAATGATATAAAGCAATGTACCATTTATTATATGTTGTCAAAAGTATTGGTGTTTTCACCTAAAGGTATAGATTACGGTTGCGAGAAACAAAACCCTACGTGTGGACAATTCACCTGAGATATCAAAGTTTATGCCACGGAATAACAATATGCTTCTATATATAACAATTTTGCAATTAATTTTCACAATAAACTAAAATACCAGTCAGCATTGGAGACAATTTTGAACAAAATTCCTAAATTAAGTCTTCCCCGAATTGCTGCTTTATTACTCTTCAGGAAACCAAAACTGGTTACAGCAGGAAGTCGCAAGTTCACCTGCGGTGGTCTGCTGTACTACAGGGCAACCACTATGTGATCTCGTAAAGAATCGGTTAAAATCCAATGACCATTAACCGCCACTGACGAATTAATGTAATATGTATGTCCAGCAAAGAAACGGAAGCGATAACTGCATGGGCATCCAGATTATTGCCTTGAGTCTGAAAGTATGAATGTGTGTGAGAATTTAGTGTAAAACAAAAATTAATACCAATGGAAGGATTAAAACCCCTATATAATCGAATGAACTCTTCTACCGATGAGCAACTGATCGTAAGCTGAGAAGCCGCCGATATGACCCGAGATATTCAAATGTAACAACCAAAATAAACCTTCACATTTGCAGAGTCTGCCGTTCAACCTCTGCTGTTACTGACAGGCAACTATGAATGTGTCACAAGCGTTTAATTTAGAATTGTCTCAATGATTACATTAGTCCTAATGGCTAAACAGCAATTACTGATATTTATTTAGCAATGATTTAAAGGAACATTCTCTCACAAGCAAACATTCTCATGGGCCAGAGAAAAATGTGACTTTTTTCTTTCAACATGCTTGTAATGTCAAAACAAGCGCTTATACAATTTTTATAACGCGAGTGCGATCACTTCGCGAGTTATTGACATATTAATATGAGTAGGGAGGGTGACGTTTGGTTTCATGTGAGAAGAAATCAAATTTTATACCATAATTGAAGCTTCTCGGGAGTACTACAGATGCTGTTATTATTCCTGAACAATATACCCTGCAGTTATGGTATCCCACAAAAAAGTGTGTGCAATAGAATTTCACTGTACACTATCCACAACAAAAAAACTGCCCTTTTTCGCATTTAGCACATAGACCTTTCAAATTCTTAAAGCAATAATCCGTTGTACTTAGGAAATGGTTTTGGTTTTTTTCTGATAGTCCAGCCAGCAGCCAAGCGTACTGGAAGGACTGTGTGATAAATGGGAGAAAAAAACAATTATCACTTCTCATTTGAGTAAAGTATTGGAACATTTAAAAAATGAAATATGGAAATATCTCGGATTTGGTTAACTCCACAAAAAAGGTATCTGACAAAGAGTTGCGTTGGTTAATAGGATTAACTCTTTTTGTGGCGGAACATTTTATTTGTTACGTGTTAACATTTATGCAAAGCTCATCCAGAATGAAGACTTTACTGGATATTCCCATAAAATTCAAGATATATATTTTATTTATAATGAAAATATTCTAAACATATGCTACTTTGATCAAACGCGTTAGCGCTATTTTTGAGAACATCAAAATTTTCCACAACTTTTCCATGTAAGCGTGGTATGGGGTGCTTTTTTTTTCTTGAATATACTGGTGTCGCAACCCTGGAAGTTTCTGAAGTTAAATTCCAAGTTGTTTATTTAAGGAACTGTGTTTTTGAGTAGTATGTTTACAGACATACAGACACACACAGAGCTTATTGTAAAAATGCTTTTTGGGATTGAGATGTTCTCAAAAAGTGCACTCATGGTGAAATCTCACTATCAAATTTTTGAGAGGAATAAAATTTTACCCTACTTCCTCCCTAATAATTTCCTTCAACTTGCTAATTGTTTCTGTCCATGACTGGTTTAGAATAAACTCAAAGAAACAAATATGGACTACTGAGCAGTGTTATATTCAGTGCGCAAAATTGCAGTGAGAAACAGGCTTCTAGATGGATTCCACTCTGATTAGCCTATATCAGTTTAATGCAATTGAACTTTACCAGACTGTTTTACCTGTTGTGTTAGAGCTACATAACAACTACAATATTTATGACAAGCGTTTCTTCCCAAGTAAACATTGTAAACTAAGCACTGCAGTCTCGGAACAGTTAGTAGAGGTTCTAGGGCTATGTAACTCATGGCGAACAACGCAACCGATCATCGCGTCATCGTCGGAAAAAACAAAGAGAGGCTGTTATTTCTATGTGTTTGTAAACTTCAATTACTAGTTCGTTCCTAGGCGTATATAAATGCAACCACCCATTTGCTATTATCCATAGGGAAGCTGTAAACTTAATAAAACGGGGTCGTTATATAATAGACTATTCTAGTCGTGTTTATAAATATTATTGTGATTAATGTTAATTGTTTTTCCACGCAAGCAGTGTATAAGACAGGAGTTGGATAGGTAGAGTCAAATTGAAAAATTCAATTCCATGGCTAGGATTTAAACCACGGATCTCCCGGGGTCTATCCGATTGCCGTAACCATTGAGCTACCCTGGCAATATGCCGACACGACCATTAAATTTCACTGACCCGCATTGATTATGATTATGATCAACTTCACCTAACTAAAAAGCATAGACTACCTTACCCTCTGCCATCTTTTGGGATGCTGGATGTTTTGAACTAGCTAGAATTATACAAAACGAGAGATAGAAGGCCGAAGCTTGAAGAGGGCAGAGCTACACCTTTCATTATCAACACAATTCACCTTTTGGCTAACTGAAGCACATTCTGCACACAGATATATGTACAAAAATTCTTGCATACTTCATTTGTTTGTTTCAATTTAAAATTAAGGATACTTATAACATAAGAAAGGGTAAACATGTAAACAAATTGTCCGTGCTAATCGAGGTCAGTTTTATAAAATTATTTAACGAAGATGTATTTCGTGCTCGGCTATAGAGAAAATTTGCAGATATTGTGGGGGCTACCTTTTAAGATTTAACTCCACTACAAGAGCATTTGAACACTTATGAAAATGTAGAAGATGCATTTTAAACTTCACGCTTTGAAACAAATGTAGTAATTCCGTATAGCACTCCCAGCTGAAATTGAGAAATATTTTAGGATGCATTAATCCACTGTATTCGGTTTACAAAAAAACAAAACCAATGTTATCATTTCTGTGAATATCGTTCTCTCATAAATATAAAAAGATGAATAAACTTTGTAGTATTTTGTTGCGCTCAGAAAATTCATTTTAGGGCAATTTTGATTTTCTAACTAATTATGTATTTGAGTTTGAGTTATGCCTATAATTAAATTTACTATTTAAATCGAAACGCAAAAAAAAAATCCATTTTTCTAAGTCTTTAATGTTTGCGACTTTATTTAAAGTCAATCCTTAGATATCCTCAAACATTGTATTTTTGAGTACATTAAAATACAATATGAAGTATTTAAAATAGATTTGTGTATTAGCGAAATGCCAGAATAAGAAAGATCTGGATGAAGGAAGTTTAACAGGGCAGCACCAACCACAGCTAACCCTCTGAAACAAAGCGAAATCCAAAACCAATGTATGCCCCCCTCTGCTAACGTTCACCGCATCAATGGCCGCAGGGCCGACCTCTAGTGCCCAATGACATCGCAATAGTGCTCACCGCTAACCATAACATTAAATCTTTTCTACGGTCCTGGAAAGGTCTTCTAGACCGTTTACTACGCTTCAGGGTGTACAAAATGCTTCGCTCTTACAAGAAGAGCCGATTTTTGCTGATTTATAAGACACAGTCCATCTTTTATATGAAAAAAAAAAAAAAAAAAAAAAGAGACACACACATCACTGCGTTACTGGAGAAGGTTGACAAGTGCAACTTAATGTGCACACATTAGCAACCAGGGAATGAATATTCCTCTCAGTAAGAAATATCAACGTCTAATAACCGAAATTGTGCTCTGTTCTAGAGTAGTACATTCCAAAAGCTTGTGTAGTGGTCGTGGGCTACTACATAATATCAGTGTCATATTGGTGCTATTCATTTCATTTTTATTGTTGTCTAGAAGCATTATACAGACATTGATGACGTTTGGTAAAAACAGTACATTAACATTGTCACAATAAAATGGAAAATAATATTACAAAAATTATCATTAAAATATTCATGTATAAAATAAAAAGTATGTTTGATTAACCATGTATGTACTCTGGATTTAAAATTCTTCATGTTTTAACATTTAACAATATCAGGCACTGTTATTGACCAAGCAGTTTTTTTAGCCAAAGCAGATAGATATAAAAATACCAATGGCTGAGCTCTCTCTCTCTCTCTCTCTCTCTCTCTCTCTCTCTCTCATTGGCCCCTGTTTGACAAAAAGAAACTATTGCAAATTAAAATTCACTAATATTACTTAATTACTCAATCTGTGAAATTTGAACAAAAATTTTGAAAAAAATGCTTCATAATAAAATTATATGAATTCTAAAATTTAAGAAAACATATAGTTTTTTCACTTGGCAAACGTGAACTGTCAGTTACTGAACCTCTAAATGGGTAGGCGCATGCTTATTATTAAGCACCGCAACTTTACAGCTTATTTTCTCGCAAAATATAAAAATTATTTTCCGCACTCAAAATATGCAAAGCAATGTTTCACTAATTTGTTTCAGAAGTTATATACCGCCGCTCAAAAACACTTTAAAGAAAATGGTGATAATACCTAATGCTGAAATTTTTATAAATACATGATTAATCTCTGAAAATGTCATGATTTTTTTGGATTACGAAAACTAACAGGTTTTCTACATTAATTACGTCTAATATAAAAATATAAAAATATAAAAATACAGAATATTTGTAAATAAATTTTCTTTAAAACTGGAATTTTTATATGAATATTTCTAAAAATGCATTACGTGGCTCATTCTTACTAGAATAATGAATTTAGACAATTAAACATTAGTTTTAAACAAAACATGTAAGCTAGAATTCTGTTACATGACAAACATATGCTATTATTGTGTACAGTAATTCTTTAAAGTTTCCATAAGATATCTACATACTGTAGATTTTCCAAATTTCACAAATGCACCATTTTAAATATATATTTCAATGTATAAAATATTAAAATAAGAAACGCATAAAAAACTGGTAATTGATCTAGTTTTTTTTTTCTTTCTTTCCTCTTAGAGACATCCATCGCTGTGAAAAATTAAAACTTCTATGGCCAATATTCTTTACGCTAAATGATAATGTTATTTAAATTAGGTTCATTGTGGTCTTGAACATAGATACTTTTGGTCTCGGTGCTGATAAAAGCTCGTTATCAGCACTTCGCATAGTAGCAGGCAACTGCCCATTGAGCGCAGGACGAACCCAAAATTAGCCATTGCAGCTTAAACACTTTAAATTTTTTTCTGACAAACAGAGGCTTTATGCGAGAGAAAGCCGAGATACCGGCATTTTTTCGATGTATTTTCACTATAAACAATTGCAGATCAATCCGCAACACCAATGTGACAATGGCCACTTGTAAGTTTCCATAAGCGTACAACACGGAGATTTTTGTCTTTATTATAAAGCATCGCCCCTTTTGTTTAAAGGAACGTGTTTTTCAGTAGCGACACTTCCTGTAACATACTTCATTTGTGTCTAACCAGATTTCCATATTAAACATTGCATAAATACATATATGTCCCAGCAAACTGAAAAAGTAGTAGTTCTAGGAGTATCTTTGAAGATAATACCGAAGTACCTCATTTTGATTGTTTTGTTTAAATAGTTGCTCAATATGGTAGATAGAATTATTACTCTGCAAGAAAGGAGGTTGGCTTGAAGAGCATCGACTGGAATCTCGTACCATACTAAGACTTGCTTACCTGTTACTATTAAACACCTTAGTTTAAGAGGTTAAAACAAATACTCGTACTAACTTTGGTCACAACTATTGAGGTACTGTGGGTACTACACTCGTTGCTATGAAAGAGGCTAGATTCATTTAACGGAGTTATTCATAATTCAAGACTTATACCACAAATATCACCAATCCTCATATAAAATGTGTTTGTCTTATGATAAGGTTGGGTATCATGCGAATGCGTGCTCCGTGCACAGTCAATTACAATGCGCGTTTTTCCATTCAGTAGCTCCCTTGTTACACACTCATGAGTAGGTCACATATATGTAACGAGTACTAACTAACCTTCTTGTAAGTGTTGTTAATAGTGGTGTTCATCTGCGCGAAGACATGTTTGAAATCGACGGATTAAATCACCGTTCACACACATACGTTCTTCTCGCGTAATTTTCATAATTTCTGCACTATAGCCATATGGTAGGGTTTCGGTTTTAAACTTTTAGTACCTGTATGAATACAACTTTATGAAACATCCACCTGCTTTGCAACACGGCTGCGAGATTTATTGGGTGAGAATTTGAATGCAACACCAATTTCGTTTAGCTTTTCCTCCGTTAGAACATGTCGTTTCTTCCTTCTTTAGTTTAGCTCTTCACGACTCCATTGTTCTAAACTTATTTACCAAACATCTCATAGTGTCTCTACCCGGTACTGAATAATAGTAAGTTACTCTGAAACTATCTACTCACTGTCTACATGATTCAATTTTCACGTATGATTATACATAACAATACGCTGTTCAAGCGGTCGTTTATTGGCAGGCATCTCCGAGAACTAATAAGAGAACAGAATTCCTATGGAAATCGCACACACTCACGCACACCACGTAAGCATGCACACACACGCATTGTCGAAGCACTTCACACCATGAAGCGAAAGCAACGACCGACAGAGCTCATAGCTGATAAACGTACCATTGACAGGTCCTGTGTCGCTTTTGCGCAGTGGCATAACACCCAGGTCACTGTCGTGTCGGCCGATACACATATAAGGAGGTTGCAGCCTTGGCATAAAACGAAAGCGGGTATAAAAATCTCAGATACACTACCTTGGTGACATAATTATTGTAATACTGTACCGCATTGGTTGTTGTAAAATAAGATTATTCATTTTACGAAGTTATTTATAATGCGGGAAGAATACAACAAATATAGCACAAACATATATAGCATAACAAACAAATGCAGCTTTCATACAATGCAACAATAGAAATGCACCGTCCTTCAGCCCAAAGAAAGAAAGAAGAAAGAAAGAAAAGAACGAACGAAAGAAACAAAGAAAAGCTGAAAAGAATAGTTAAGCTCCTGTGTAAAATTCAAACCCATAGCTTTTTAGACACTTCAAGAGATGCTGTTATGAATGCTACATGGAATGAGCATACTGTAGTGCATTTAGTTCACTAGAAAGGGAATATTAAGTATACTTTGAGTGACGTTATTGCATCACAGTTATTTTGGGTATTGGTTTGCCTTTTATTTGTCATAGCCTATTGTTTATTTTCATAAATGTTTCACACTAGACCCACATGATAGGTGGTTAGCTCAGTTGAGGTTTTAAAGGTCGGTGTTCGCGAGAAGGTTTACAAAATAATTTGACAAATCTATGCATCTATATTACAAGGGTCTAAGCCTCTAAGGCTTTTGATATATATCTCAATCGAAATAACTTACGTTCCTTAAATATTTTTTGTGCGGAGTGTGAAGCCCTTATAGGACAGAACTAAAATTGGGGAACGAGACATATCTAAGACACAATTTTTGTCTTTAACATTGACCCAAGAAATTTTCTGATGTGATTGGTGTAAATAGCTATGGAAAGAAAACTCACTTGGTACTAAAAATACACTTCTACCAGTACTATTTGTTCATCTGTAAGCAACAATGTGAGCGCACTTCAGTTTAATATTGTAATCTCACCGCACATCATATCATTCATCGTCCATTCACAGCCATATTTAATAAGTATTGCTCATACCATAATTATATTCTCACACAAATTTAATCTCTGACTGTTGTAGGTCTGGATACTTTCATCAACATTATGCTATTGTTCCTGTAGTTGCAGAATCATTAAATATATTTCACGTTTTGTAGGTATGCAATTACAAAGGGGATTGGCGCTCACAATACTGAGGGTCAAATCACATGATTTTTATGTATAGAAAACCTTTAAAATATTGTTTGTAGGTCAAACCCTCAAACATTAAATGAGCTGCAAGATAACATGAATAGCAAAATTAGCTCTATTTTGAACATGTAACTACTGCGCGGAAAGAGAAGCTCCTAAGAACAACCCAAGTACATATCGATGGATAAGAAATATAGGATACCATCGGAAGGGACTCGCACCGAGTATGAGGTTATTGAATTGAAGGGTGCTCCGATAGGGAGGGATGAGGTGAGAGCTCCTGGTTCCGAGCGGCCCGAACTGAGTGACGCACAGCAATGGCAGGTTCTCAAAGTTTCCAGATTGAAGCAAACAGACAGTTGGACAGGTAGACCGGGGCACGCGCCCCACCTAGGGTCCAAGGCCCCCGCCAGGAGCGGTTCTCATCCCGGCAACCATCCGAAGTCGGAGGACGGAGATAGTCACTTTGAGCATACTTTTACCGTGCCACGCCACCAAGCACCATCACTATCACTTCCAACCCTGAAAGAAGTCAATGGGAAAAAGGATGGATGGAATGACGATGACAACAACTTGGAGGGACAGGACATTCGGGGGATGAAAGAAATCTAACTCGCATTTGCCTTACGACCCGGGGAAACCCCAGAAATCCCATAGGTTAGGAAGGCTGTTCACGGAAAGCGAACCTGCGACCTACCGAAAGCGGGACACAGACGAAACCACCCGAGCCATCCCACTCGGTGTGAGGAGGATACTTCCAACATGTGTTGTAAAAACCTATGGGCTTATTTTCATTGTAAATTGAGCTGCAATTGAGATGCTGAAACATTCAAAAGTTAATGATGTCTAGCTGCAGAGTTATCTCATCCGATAGTTCGGGTGCTGCGAGGTCTGACTGTAGGAGTCTGCGTACAACTTACGTGTGGCGTTAAATTTCTAATGCAAATGGTAAATGAATGTGAAATGTACAGTATAATGCCCTTTTTTTGCGAAACCATAACCTAGATTATGAGTCACGTTTACTTTAAAGTAGTTCTTTGCCGCATTTTAAAGTTAGCGCTAGTGCTGTTATTTGAATGAACTGCTTATAGATTTAGCGTATTTACAGACGGAAAGACTGCGTCTACGTTAGTTCGTACTCCACCACTTATGTGATAGGGTCTGCATCCCCTATGTATCTAAATCAGCCATTACCAACTTACTTGATTATGTTCCAGGGCAAATAGCCTAGTTCCGTGAATGCAGTGTATAAAATGTGGCAGCAGATACTGTCTCTTTCCTTTGTATAGTGCTTCATGTGCCTGTTTATAATGTCGGGATCAGAAAGCAATCCAACATACAAGACATCGAATCATAGGCCTAAGAGGAATCTTTCTTATTTATAGAAAGTGGTAGAATAATTACTTAATTTGCGGCAAAATTCTACACTAAGAACATTAAATTCGCAGCGTCAAATTGCAACCCATGCAAATGAGAGCGATAGTTACCAAGGGCAATAAAGGATAGTTACCAAGATGCCTCTTTTTATATTCACTGCTATAAATGTGGAGGTTGATGGGTAGAAATTAATAACTTAATGTTGGAGTTACAGTGCACTTACAGCGGTATTAACCATGTTCAATAACTTACTGTTTTGTTATGTTAATACTATACACAATAACTTCCAATGATTTATGTTGACTACCAATTGCCACCAAACTTATCAACATATGTGCTACCCGAAATATGAGACATAATACAGCAATTTCTCTACAAGTATTATGTAATTAGTGTACACAGAAAGAATTGTATTCCATCCAAATATTTTTGAAGTCCCCTGAGACCAAAAAGGCATTTTTAGTAAAAGCATCCCGCGCGTGTTTTTGCATAGCTAAAAAACAAATAGACCGTTAGACACCAAGCTTGATTTTTAAGTTTGGTTTCTTCCAAGGATGTGACAGAGAATCCGTCTCCTCAAATTACCCTTTGCATGGAAAATGTTGCTTATCTCAAAAAATGGTTCCAACGTTTATGACTAAAATACCGTATATTAAAGATATTTGCACCCAAATAAAACTTATATGTTGAATTTTTAGCGAATAGTTCTGGAAGACCTGTGTTATCCTGGATGAAATTTACTAAATTTTGCATAACTGATAAGCAATAAAAAATAGACAAAAACTTACTCCACAAAAAATGTAGATCTCGTTAAAACATAACATTTGTCATTGGCGTTTTTTTTTGTTTTTTTTTTTGTAGAGTTCGTCGTTTCCGAGGTATTCCTTGTTTTTTGGTTTCAATGTTAAACTATGTATCCTCTCAAACGGGGCCACTTTTCGTTTCCATCTCTCTTATGTTTTATAGGCAATGCAAAGCGAACCCAAATTCAAGTGTTCACATATTGACCAGCTTTTAAAACATTTTACTCTCGCTTTAGTTTAGCGTATTGCTTTATTTCTCTTCTATTAACAGGGAAGCAAGTAATAAGGCAATTTCTGCTAATGCTTATCACAATTACTCAGATATTTTTTACAACTCAATTAAATGTATTAACCACTGAAAGGTGATTGCATATTTCAAACGCAAAATGTTGCATACTGCTACAGCACTGAAAGAATTATCCGCAGTTGGTAGAGGATTTGCAGAGCATTGAAGAAACTTGCTCTCTTTGCTTTATTCCAAAGGCAATCATTTGATGATATCTTATTTAAATCCATGTTTGCAGCGTGGGTCCACGCAATATTATATATTACATAGTGTGATTATAATAGTATGTATATTTCGTGCAACATACTCCAGAGAATTTTAAAACAATATATTAGGGCAATAAAATTCACTAATATAGCTGGCTAAAACTATTTAGAATTTATACAATTTATTCCCTAATCTTGTGCCTTAGAAGAGTAAACGAATGAATAGATTGACAACGCTTCTGGTTTTAAATTTAAGCTATAAAACGTTGAAATATTAAATGCAAGAAGCAGCAGTTACTTTGAAAATACATGATCAGTATAAGTATAAACACTTCGCCACAAATATTTGTTTTAAAATTACCGAAATTTTATTTTAGTCACCATTTACTATAGTTTTCCTACACAGCATTGATATTGACTACAGGTGTAGAACGCAATAAAACCAAATACCAACCCTCGCGCGCATGAAAAACCTTAGCGTAATGCGTGACGTGACAAAAGCTGCTCGAAGCCTGTTATTTAACCCCGAAGGCAATATGTGTGAAGTATTCACATCACGTGACAAGAGTTAAAGCTGGAGAAAAATCCTTATATAATATGGTACAAGTGCAGTTATTCGGCCACACTCGTAGAAAGCTTTCGCTAAGTTATGCCTTTCACCTTCAACTTGGTTCTTCTTGCATTAAAACCAAGGCTGAAGTTTCGCCATAGTAGAAATAACACCTATCTTATGCAAGTGTAAGGAATATTTAATATACGAAATATCTGACATGTGGGTGCTAGCAGCAAAGTCAACTTGCAGAGCTTTGGCAATAGGTAGGCTCTCAAAGTATTGCATCTATTGCATCTTTTTATACTTCATTAATTTTTTTTCAGATTTTATTGCTTAAGGATACAGTTACATTCCAATCTTCTTTTCTTTGAAAAATAATGTCTGCTCACCAAATTTGTTTATATATCTTAATTTAAAAATTATCCTTATATTGTCCTTGCTCAACGATTGAAGTTTATTTTGGCAGAGCTTTTCGTGCAACTATTATCTGTCAAACGATGCCGAAAGCAGTTTCGTGAGAACAATTTACAGGATACCTATTAGTTACCACCGAAAAATAAATTAATATTATTTGTACGTTAACGATAACGAGAACTGTCAAATCATATTAGCACCTCCAGTGTGCTGGAATTTCGCCCGCAGCAGTTCTTACTGACATGGGGCTGTCGCTGTTAAGCACATTTAAAAGTCGGGTTTGAACCGGCGAACTTTGGATTTGAAGGACAGCGCTCAACCAACTGAGCTACGCAAATCGATGTTAGCCCCGGAGGATATACGAGTCGGTCCAAAGCAACAACAGGGCTATTTCTGGGGAGCCAACTTGACTCGTTTGAGCCAGAGTAGATGTGCATACTCAAACACAAAAATCGAAACAGTGGTGGGGAGGGAGCATGGTAGCAAATACGTTACTGGGAAAAGGTAATACAGGAAGACTCGCGTACTGCCCCCTCATTCCCAATACTTTATTCACTCCTGATGATAGATTGCCCTCAATATTGCGCCATATTGCATGTTGCATTCTGTAAGTCGCGAGTTACTCGCTGGGCTTTTGGCGCACTGAAGCTGAAACAGTGTAACCGACACGGCAGTTAGAAGATACCTTTAGAGCATATATCTTAATGAAAATCCAACATTATTAAGTTTAAGGAATTGAGATTTGCTCTTCTTTAATTTGCAAGCTTTGTTTAGGATAACATCCACAATCGATAATCTTACAAAATTAAAGATGTTTTGTAGGTAAGCACTTTCGAAATACTGATTTATTCTATATGAAAATTATATTATTTTTGTTGAAGACGCTGTAAATTTTAGGACTATATCAGCAACACCGGTGTGTTGCAATTTAGGCCCTTGGAAGTTTTTATACGCAGTAAATCTACAGACTTGGGGCTGTCACTTTTAGGCACACCTAAAACCGCCTGTCTGCGCTGGGTTTGAAATTGAAGACATAACACTCAACCGCTGTATCACAATTCCATCGTAAGAGCGCGCTAAAACTAAAATGATCTCATTTTCAAGCATGCTTTATAGATGATGGTCCAAATTACAGACCATGTTTGTTTCTTAAGGTATTCCACTTGTGTTGCAAGTAAACTGAAAACAAATAACATTTAAGTTACACCTTCCATTCGCATGAAGCTTAAGGTTCTTGGATCAAAATCGGAAAGATTCATTTTCGAGAAAATAATGCATGAAGAAATTTCTTCTCCATAAGGTGCAGAGAATTTGAAACCAAACTTCGCTATGCTTCCATAAAATAGTCTAGTTTAGAATACCACTGATATTTAACGTACTCTGCCATAATTACTTTGCCGTTTTTATTAGACTCACGCAAAAGGCAGGCAATAACGTTGCCAACTTAAAGAATATTCATCCAAAATTAGAGATTTTTTTTTTTTTTTTTTTTTTTGATAATCGCAGGAATGTAAAGGTGTATTTTAAACTTCTTATAAATCCTAAGGATACTTTAAAAATGTAATACATGACAATATTATAAATACGTATATGATTATCGTCATTAACTCTTTGTTTATGTGTTATCTGCTGCAATAAAAATATTCCAAAACTCCCAGTTTGCATAAATGTAATTGAATTTTCTTCAAAAATACACCCGCACCAAGAAACTATATACAGCTGCAAGAATTCAGTTCAGAGCGGGAACTATAGTTATAGTGAAGATGTACAATCTATGCACAAAAAGTGAAACAAAGGAAAGTCGCTGTTTGTTGGCAATGGTAAATATAGTTCCGTCCTCTGCCAGAGTGATTTTCTCTAGTCCTCGGAGATTTTATATTCTGGTTCCACTCTAAGAAACAATTGTATTACTCCGCACATCATCATCTCACTGTATGTATTCGTTATGCAATAACTGTCTAGATTCAGTCTATTGTTTGGTTTCTATTTACAAATATAGAAATTATTATTAAGCTATTAGTATATTTTAAAATTAATAACATACAGAATAAGCTTATATATTCAATTAACATGACTTGCTCTACCTGGCCTACAGAGAAACCATTGTTATAAAATTATATTAATTTATTTATATCGTGTCCATCAGGATAAACATTAGCAGGTTCAGGAATATGACTTCGTTACAAGTGGAAGGAAAATAAGGGAATATACTAGGTGAACCTTTTTAGAAGCATTTCGATATGTGGTAAATTGAAATTTGGTTCTCTTAACGTAAGCAGCAGGAAAACAAGAGGGAAATGAAATGAATGACGACATTGCGTTTGAGAAACGTTTAAATATTTTAACATTTAAACTAATAACCAGGGATATATATGAAATATTAACTCTACAAAAAAAGTATATATGACAAATTGTGTGTTTTAACGAGATGTATTTATATTTTTGTAAGTTTTTATCTGTGACATTTTACCCGTTATATAAAAGGCATTATGAATGAAGAAGTCTTTAGAGAAAATTCCCAGAAAACTCAAGATATATATTTAATTTTCCATGATATTAGCTTAAACATATGCTATTTTAATCAAAATTGTGTCATTTTACAGAAAATGTTAGAAGAAGTATAGCAACTGGGTTGGTAGGGTCCCAAAAGATGGCCGAGCTGCCGAAAAAGATCCCAGCTGTTATAGCCGAATACTGTCACGGCAATGCTTCATTGTGTTTCGGTGCCAAAGAAATATAACGCTAAAAATATAAATGCAGGCGAAACTTTTAAACGTGGATTTAAATAGTCCTGTGACTTTAGGTACTATTTGGTATGAAGCCTCGAAGCCATTTTCCTTTTGTTTTTCAATTCAAAGTGTATTCGCATTCAAAAGGTGGCATATAATGGAACGCACTTGCTTATTTTGGTACTGTTAAAATGTTGGCCTAATCCTATGCCTTCTTTACCCAAGCGATGGCCCAAACGATCCGTGTTCCTTCCCGCGTTAAGAGTTGCTATTTCATGTTAACGCCGGCCAGTAGAGAATTAACAAGAGCGACCTTTATTTTACTCTTTTCAATGAGCGCGTCCCGCTCACCGTCACTGCTGAAAAGCAAGAGGGATAAAACGAAGGTCGCTCAGACAATTCTCCACTTACTTGAAATAGCTTCACTGAAATGCGCAGCTCTTAACGCATGAAGTGATATATGTACGGGGCAGTCGGGCCACTTAGTATAATTACAGTCCTAGGTGTGTGTGTAAATTTGCCTCCCTAAAACTACGGCTGAAGCTCCAAAAACTTAAACCTTGTAATTTCATGCTATGAATACATCTTTCTTTTATGTTATTCCCGTTCGATGGGGTAATACCTAGAACCTCTGTCTACAGGTCGTATCGGTTGCGTACTTTTATAAGATGTGCAAATAATCCTTCCCCACTTCCTCTAGAATACAGAATGTTGTAATTGATTTAGCCTTTCCTCTTTTTTTTTTTTAAATGTTTCCATTTATACCTCTTCAACTTCAATGTTCACATCGGTGGCTTTTGCGTTCGGAACATATCCTTGCCGTTTGGTAATTGTATAAACTCGTGTATAGTTCTTAATAGATTTTATTTCTGTTGGATTTTGTACGTTTGACTACACACAGATTCACATTCTCATTCAATTTTTTCAGACTAGGGAGAATAGGGGATAACCTTGGCTAGAGAAAACTTTCCACTCCCAGAATCGAACCCGGAAATCCTTTACATAGCAGGCAGATACTCCACCGATTGAACTACGGGCCCAGCCAGCCAGCCTTTCCTTGTGTACCAATCTTTCTCGATTCTGAACGGGACTCGCGCCAACATTTCCACAACGGTAACACCTTCATTAGTTAATTCCTCTACTTGTCTTCCAGGTTAAATAAATAGAGATCTGATAGGAATGGGTGGCATCCAAGTTTGGTTTCCTGAAGATTTAATTCCTACAGAGAGCAAAACACTAGTTCAATCTTTGTGCACGCGAACATACAGTGGATTAACAGTAAACACAATCGGAACACACGCACACATGCATATGCACACGCACATGCACACGCACAAACACAAGGTTAAAAGCGAATACACAAAGAACTGAAGAGCAGCCAAAAGGGATCCAGGTAAAATGTATAGGAAAGGTTTCTTTTTTGGAAGATAAAGCAAAAATTCGTTAGTAGCCCTTCCTGGCGATCAATTTTGATGAACATAGACATTTTTTCAATGCATTAGGAATTTAAAGATCTAATACAGGAATATAGTTTAAGTATTCTACCAATAAACATTTATTAATACGAACTGCTGGTATTTTTGTGAACGGATTTTTGCTAAAAGGTGGAGGTATGTGGATATGTGGATATGAATAAACAGTAGTAGCAGTGCGGACCCAATTCGCCGGTGTCGTGAGGAAGGGATGTATAGTCCAAGAATGTAATTTCGAAAACAATCCTTGTTACCGATTTCGGCATATGCACACAGCGGATGGGTAGCAGCAGGCCATGGTTGCCATCTATGATGTGGAGCTGCCTACATATAACTAACAAACACAGCAAGCGGTGCCGCTGCTAATGTAGTAGCAGATGTACTCGTATTTTGTTTATCTAAGTTAGAGTAGAACATTGTGGACGAAAATACGTCTGGGCGATTTTTTTCCAGCTTCTTCGGTTTTCATTCAGTCCACCAATTGCTCCATAGGCATCTTTCCTCTCATCCATTTCACCGACATTTCATATCATTCACTTCTTCACTTTCATACCTGGCTGATCACTCAACCTGGCTGCTGTGATCCAGAGCCTCTGCTCAACAGGCTTGTGACCTCAGGCACTGGCTTGTAAGGCATGGGGGTGCAAGTCCTGCATTTCAGGAGGGCAAACAGAGGAAAAAGAGTTGACCACAAGGTATATACACGAGAGATATGTGTCAGTGAAGTGGATTTCCATTCCCCATTTATGATACAAATGCTCCACTGTTCTTCTCAGAAACATTCATTAGTAGCTATTGTAGGATTGCTTAGACCTCAATTTCTAACCAAAACTTTCCCTTACCTTCTGAGTGAGGCATAATTGCTACTCAAAATCTATCTTAAGAAATTTGGACTGTCTTGAATACAAATCTTAGACGTACCCAAATGTGCTCAAATGTCCGTTTTGCATATATGTCTATACCTGAAAAAATTACATTTTAATGGAAAATAAATTCTGTTGGGCTTTCATTGTAACAGTATCTACCCATTGCGGTGTCACTTATTATTTCTGTGCAATTATTTCAAATAAGATGCTACCTTATATTCCATTGCTATTATAAACTCTTTCATATGATAAACGTTTGCTGTAAGCTTAATAATGGGTGTAACAAATGAATGCGAAAATAAATACTGAAATAGCTCTGAGGGATGAAATATAGATAAAAGAATAAACCGGAAGCTTGGCGTCTCGGATTCGTACGTCTGGATCGCAGTAGAGGGACCAATAACAATTTTCTCATTTGCCTCCTCCTGGACTATCTTACACTAAAGGACTACGTTGCAATTTTGCTATAAAATAAACGGAAAACTAATTAAATACGTAGATTACGCTCCTTATATCTCATTATGTGCAGTAAAATAATTCTTAAAATTATTTAATGGAAACGAACTTATTTATTACTGATCTCCTGTAGATAACTCTCTTACGGTTATTATAATGTTGGTAGAATAATTACAATTGCTAACGTGGCAGTATTTTCTGTCAAAGTATTAGTTACGAAAAGAAGAAAACTATATCATATACCCAGACTAAAATTTCCTCAAGACTATTTAACCTTAGAGCCACCAAGCACGAGAAAAAGTTGTTCCTATATTTCTATTTAGTTAGAAAATTACAAAAAATTAAATGGAAAACATTGGAAACAAAAATAATAAATTTTATGTTCAAGAGCAAATTTTGAATTCTGCTGGTGCTATCTGTGACTATAATGCTAATTGTATCTAAGTTTCCTATGTTCCAAAGGTTTTTTGAGTTGTATCTTTGAGCACTTTAACAAAATGATTTAAATAAATACGTATTAAAATATTTATAATCTATTGTAGCACAGGACAATTGTTCCCTTGCTTGATGCTCAATGTAACTTAAAATATTAAATAACTAACTGAATTCAACTCTTAGTAAACCAATAGTAATATTTTAATGAACAGCTTAGTTAAATTGGTATGTGTATATAATGCAACTGAAGGACAACCAGATTAGCAAATTTAAACGTCGGTCTCCGGGTATCACGTGATATTTTACATTCCCTATCATGCACTGCGAAAAAAGGAATATCCTGAATGTAATTAAGCTTTAGATGCTTTATTATCTACTGAGACATAAGAAATAACCATAACTTAGAAGCTAAAGAGTGGGTTCTTAAACTTAAGCATGCTATTGCTGCTTTCCCAAGGTTATACATACTTCCATGAACAGTGCATTAAAAGTAGTATAGTGCAGTGTAGCGGAGGGAATTCCGCACCTCAGCCAATGATAGATCTTTTGTAAGTTAGAACTCGGGAGGAGAGGATGGCGCGGAACTAGACTGCAGCAGGTAGCCATTGTGGACAATACCTAATCCTTTCCAAGCAGTTCATTTCCACGCGGTGATCGCTAGGAGGTAGCGCCTCAGGTCTGAAGAAACGCCCCCGAGTATACCCTCAACCCCTAGCACCATCGCGCCGCCGAGAGCTGAGTTTCTAAAGCGTAATCATCTCCGTGAAAGGGCGCCACCACTACAGTTCTCGCCGGCACTTACAACCTATAAATGAATGAAATGGAGGCACAGGAAATTCGGGGGATGAAGAATCCCCATGCTAGGGACATTCGCCTAGTAACCCGGGAAACACCTCGAAGAAACCCATTGGTCTGAGAGGTTGGCCGCGGGGAACCGATCCCACAACCTCCCGAATGCCAGTCGCAGACGAAACGCCTAAGCCACCCGGCTCGGTGCATTAAACGTAACTACAGCTATTTTTGTGTAATAAACTGCAAAACGGACCAGGTAAAGATGGGTGACGAAAATTCAGGCGATGAAAAGTCAAATAATTCCTTTCAGTTGTTCAAAATTGAAAAACATGCATGTAAAGGGATACACAGATTCATTTCAATGATTCCAGGGTTGCAGAGCTCAGGGAGGCAGCACAAGCGATGTCACGGTTGCATGCTACAAGAATTTTAGTTCCTCCTTTGGAGGGCCATACTACTAATGTACTGCTTGGTTCAAAAGCGGGTCCGTCATTTGTTTCCGCTAAGTACATACCTGTTACGCCTTAAGAGTTTGCAACATGCTACGAAAACACCATAGGTTATTCGTTGCAGTGACCTTTTCACCCTGATATAGTTCATGAAGCAGCAATATCTAAGGAGAGCTCAATGTTCCTCGCACCTCCTTGCAACAAAAGTACATTCAGGTATAAATGCACAAATAGGAGGCAAGTAAAGAGAAAACGTTAAAACATGAATCTCCTTCGGTCACGGTCAGTGGGAAAACGTTTTTATAAAGTCTAATAGTTAGCTACAACACGGTGATATGTATAAGTTCCCATAACTACTAATGTCAATTAGACCGTATAAAAGTGACATGTGGAAATATGATAGGGACACCATTCACTGCATGTTAAAACTTTTATAAATTCCGTACCATTCGGCGCGTTTTATCTCATTCTAGAAACTAAGCATCAACAAACAAAAATGGTTTAATTTGTCAAGATTTTTAATGTATAGAAAAACAATGGGCTTTGTTTATATCTCTGAAGCTCTTTTACAAACCTTAAGGCTATCTTTTCGTGATTATCATGGAGTATTTAAGTTTGAAAATCATTTATGTATGCCAATAGGGTGTAGAAGCAAGAATAATTCTAATGCTCCTTTGTTATTCAGCATGCAGGAACAAAATATGTTTTTCTTTTTCTGTTTAGACCCCCCCCCCGCCGTATGTAGGACCATTTATGAAGAAGTACGAAAAGCAAGGTTTCCAACGTGGCAATATTTTAGGGAACAAAGCACGTTGTGTTCGCCAGTTTGGTTACATGAATATAAATTCACCATGTCTCCTAAAATGAAAGATGGAAAACAACACATTTGACTTTTGAGTCCACCCACAATTACGAGGACATGTCACATTTTGAATTTGACCATAGATAAGTAGACAAATAAGGACCAATGTTTACTTTTTTAACTGCTGCTAGTCAGCCCATCAGGAGTAAAGGGTAAAGCGAACGTGGAGGTATTGTGTAACTCTATACCACATTAAGTTACATTGCGTAATTAATGCTTCTGTAAGTACCGCAACTGAAGTTCCTAACATCTCAAGAACATAAAGCTTTAGTACCACGTGGCCTAAAGAATGTTCAGAAACTACTAATTTCTAAATTAATTTTACTTTTGATATTATTGCTTTTAACTTACATACTACAAGGTAACAAACTGAAATTAATTTTTTTATTTCTTGGATTCTTAAATGTGATCTTTTAAAGTTTTCTTTCTAAGAGTTTCTGCAGATAAAATACTCTGTACGAGGAAGATTCCATTCAGTGTTGAAAAATTGTATAAATACTTCGAAAATTAGGAAAACAATATAAATGTTATGACTCCGTGGCACAGTTCACCAAGAGCCTTGGCTTACCGCCCGGCCACTGCGTCCCCCATCTCGGTCCATTACAGACGTTGTGGTTGGGGTGCAGTATTGGAGGGTGAGACGTGGTCAGCGGTTCAATCCCCCCCCCAGCTAGTTAATGTGGTCTTCATGACCTGAATATAAATGCTATAGGCCTTTAAAAATATTAATAATGACATTTTAAAGCAAAAAATAGATGTACAATACACGTTCACAATGATAAAGACTAAAACAGCATTTTACTAAACTACGAAGGAACATTTTGTGCATTATGATTCGGAAGAGCATAATAGTTTAATATCAATATTAATTTTAAAAGTCCACCACACCTAACATCTGGTATGCGACAGTAAACTTCTCTAATTATTTTCTCTACTACGCATTTACAATGTACATGCTGAGTAGAGAAAGTATTGTGTTCCACCCAAAAAATCGGTATAAATTTCATTATTCACCGAAAATACATGTCTTGAGGACTACTGAATCCAAAGACATAATTTTTAGAAAAATATCAATGTGTGTGTATGTCTCTGTGTCTGTGGGACGCATAGCTCAAAAAGTAAAAGCCTGTTAAATATCAAATATGCTGCAATTATGCGACACAAAGATTTTCAGCAAAATCTCTCCACAAAAAAAAAAAAAAGAAAAAAAAAATACATGGGAAAATTTTCTAGAATTTTCGATTTTCTACAGATCTTGATTAAAATACTGTAGATTAAAAATATTTATTTGAGAAAAAATATGTATATACATTTCTTGCGAATATCCCTTGAAGTCCTCTTCATTCTGAATTACTTTTGCATAACTGGTAAACTGTAAAATATAGACAGAAACTTACTATACTGCAAATTTAAATCTCGTTAAACACACGATTTGTCTTATACATTTTTTTTTTTTTTTTTTTTTTTTTGTAAGTTAACCGTTTCCGGGATATTTCCTGCTTTTGGTTTCAATTTTAAACTACCTAAACATTTATCAAATGGAAAGTCATCTTTCGTTTCATCTCTTTAGTTTTATGCTTGACCACACAAGGAGAACTGAATTTCAATTGTTTCACATAGCGACCAGCTTTTAACAGACATGACTATTTCATTAACCAGATGCTTTCTCTTATTTCATTTCTACTTTCAAGGAAGGAAGTAATAACACCATTACTTGTAATGCTTATCTCGATTAGCATGACATAGATATAAGAATAATCTTTATAAGAATATTTTTTGTCTGCGGAACAGGTAAAGAAAGTCAGGTGAATGGAACAGACAAGGATATTTTTTATCCTCTGATAAACTTTTGGATCCATTTGCATAAAATGATTTGGTTGCGAGTGTGCAGAAAGTGACAGTCACATGAAACGTGTGTTAGGTTGCTGTTCCACTACAGTCTTGAATATGTTGCTGGAGTAATATAGTGACATTAACAATATAATACACATCATTACATAATAAATGAATAGAAAATAAGCTCAGATGCTCAAGTAGAGGATGTAGAGGAATATCTCATAGTACTGAGTTGGGATCATTACCAAAATTGTGATACAGTCTGATTGCTGATAGCTCATGATAATGACTTCCAAAACTTCTGGAGTGTCAAAGTCCTTGATGAATGCAGTGTAGCTGATATATCTAGGAAAATCTAGGACAGTCTTAAATATATTTTCTGAGTGATTTGAAATCTTAATTTGTGAAAATGAAGCAGATCATAAAGAACACACATATTGCTTAATAGGTATTTTTATTGAGATATAGAGAAAGCGTTTGTATGCCAGAGCAAGAGAAGATTTATATTGAATGCGCTTAATATGCTGGGTGTGATTTCTGATTCTTGAGATGAAGTGTGTGATGTGCAAGTTCTAGGTTAGCTTTCTCTCCAGAATAAGCCCCAGATAACAAACTGAAGGGAGAGTGGATACCGATACTCGTCCAAGAGCTATAGAATAATGTGTTTTCTGTATTTTACATGTCAAATATGCGACCTGTGGTTTCTTTGGATTCATTATAATAACCCCTTTCAAGCAAAGCGAAATTGCGACTCTTTTGTAATGCTTCTTTGTTTGACGCCATTCATTTATGTACTAGTATACTTTAGTTCCCTGCCATTCTTTTTTTACTGGTTTAATAGCAAACTTTTCTAGCAGCCACGTGTGCGATATTTGTACCACCAGTTTTACGCTGCTCTTGGAAACGCTCCATAAATATCCGCAGCCATATAATGTTGCTTAATACGAGCAGTAACTTTTGGTTTGTTCTCCATTTCCACTATTCCTTTCAAATAGCATATGTCATCAAGAGGACCTTGTTAATCAGACAAATAAACGCAACCACTCTACATGTTTGTCTTATGCTCATAAATGTTGTTAGCTTCTGACACACTTCATTGGTTAGGGTTTGAGTGCCACACGTAAGACGCAGAACCAATATAAGTTGGCCGTTTAGGAAGGGAAAATGGTTCAGTTTCCCACCCATTTTGGAGCTCAAACTCCTCAATACAATAAGAGGCCAGGGTGTACAACATAACTGATAAGGGGATTGTGGCTATATTAAATTTGGGAAAAAAATATAGCAATTGAAATGCACTGGCAAGCCTTTTCCTTCTTAACTGTACATACATAAAATATGTGGTGAATAATCTATGTTAGAGTATGCTGGGTTTCACTTAAGTAACCCTATAAATAGTTACAGAATATGGAAATTAGCAGAAAAATAGCCTTCAGAAACGTCCACAATTACGGCCTTTAAGAGAATGCATAGACCGGATAGAGTGTACCAAAATGCATGCGATACACAAAACAATAGATCTTATTGGGCAGTTTATTATTGGATATACAAAATAGTAAGCGAATACACGTGCACACATTCTATTGTTCCACTATGTCGTCAGTAATAGGTTGTATACAATTTTTAGTTGATTCGGAAATGGACTGAAGCTTTGAATGAGGTTATCGAGTTTCCCGGAGACACACCATCGCTCACGAAAATAAAAGGAGTTTCTATTTGATGATTTATACTGGAAAGTAATCCATTTTGTACAAATATTGACTAGATAAGTTTTCTCAGGTGGAGGCATTGTTCTACTGGTTTACTTAAAGGGGAACGAAACTAAAATATCATGTAGCTTCCTAAATGGACCATACGCCGTGTAAATTGCAGTGGCGAGTTCACCTCTACACACCTTCGCACAGTTATCGTCGTATATCATCTCACCAGCGCACACCATGCGTTGGAGGCGCTTTGCATTTGCACAACAATCACTACCACATTGTGGGCTAATACGTTTTAACAATCGTTGCTCTCGCTGGCATTTCATGTTCAAGTATATTTAGTCGTGGTATATTTCTTAACCTTGTTACTTGTATTTTATTGCATTGTGATATTGTGAAGAACAAAATGTATCTTTGTAGTACTCATGACTAAAGCGGAAAGGAAAGTACATGTGAGAGCTGATTTTCATATGAAAAATAAAAAGAACTTGAGCCGTGTGAAAGCTATAGGTCTTTCTTACAACGTTAAACTACTGTTAAAATGAAAACAAATGCAAAAAAGTTTCGAAATACAAAGTTGGAGTAGGTCAATTTATATGTCACCATTTTTATCTCATAGCAGATGATAAAGGGCAGAATGGAACGAAATTGGGCTAGAATTCGTAAACTTATGGTTTCTGTACCATGTGCTAATATCCTTAGATGAGGTAAGAATGATTATAAAGGCGATGATGGTAAGATAGTCGAAGAGATCTCGGAATAGAAGGTGTAAAGAAAATCCTAAGAATTTATAAATAAAATTTGAAATAGGTACTGAATTTGTAAGGAATGGCTATTGTAGGAGCCTGAAAATGTGTACGATGATGATGATGATGATGATGATGATGATGGTGTTTAAGGGCGCTCAACTGCCGAGGTCATAAGCGCCCTTATGATTAAGACTTGGCAATAGCAAGTAAGAAAATACCAAACAAAAAAGTAAACACAAATAAAAGAGCTAACACAGTTGAAACGGAAGTAACAGAAACGTCCAGCCCTCTAACCAGAGCTGGATATAAAACTCCATCTAAAATCAACACATTAAAACCAAAAGAGTTTAAAAAACCGCTATCACACTAAAACGTCAAGGTAAAAGAAAGTTTTGCTAAAAATTTAAAAACCCTGTCCACTGCTCTTGGGTCATCTGCCAGGACCTCAGCAAGAGAGGCCGGCATGCCCATAGATGACCGAATGTGTGCCAGGTGACCACACTCCAGCAACACATGACGAACTGTCTGTGCCTCCCCACAGAGCGCACAGACAGGAGCAGGTTCACGTTTAAAAAGATAACTGTGAGTAAAAATACAGTGGCCAATTCTTAGCCGAGCTAGTGCTACCTCCTCCCGGCGGAATAAACGAGAGGAGGTTACCCAGTTGACAGGGAGGTCCTTCACCTCTCGCAGCTTATTACCACGGAGAGCCGACCACTCCGCATGCCAAGTCGAAAAAAACGGCTCTCCGTACAGCCACTCTAAAATCTTCTGCTGTTGAATGGGTAATCGTAAAATGTGTACGAAATGATCAATGATGTTGACCAGGAAAAACTAATGACCTGACACTTCAGATTATGATATTTGCGATTGTGAGTAGCTCTAGTAGGAGGAGAAAGAGCAAGAGAAGGATATCAAGATCTTACACTGCACTTGCAGATGAAACTGCGGCCAAATATTTAAATGTGTCTTGGCCATCACTATCCCTATTTTTTCAGGTGTTTGTTTTATGAAGAACTGAAGTCAAAGCTACTTCTTATGACATCAATGGGACAAATTTATATTTTGAAACAAATGTTACGATGTTAATGCATTTGCATGTAACTATCCAAGAGTTATCAGACAGATAGTACCTTAATAGAAGGCTTGTATTATCTGTTTCAACAATTTAAGTCCTGAAAATCCTTTGTTAAATAATCTTTTCAACAGAAATACGAGAAAATCTCTCGAAACGTGGTAGCAGCAATTGTTAGCCCATAACACTTTGGGGTAAAAAAATAAAATCTTGGATTCGTAAACATTAGTAAACCGATATGGTTAGCATTAAATCGTCAGTGCGACTCTCCAGGATTTTCAGCCAAATATTAAACACTTTCTATCACCGATTTAGACACGCGCAAAGCTATTTATCCTCAACTTCTTCAAGAGATGTGGTAAAATTCGATTTGGAAAACGCCAGTGGCAGAAATAAAAACCTGTAAAACAGGAAATGTGTATAATTCGCTGGTGTCGGTAGAAATTTTTAGTACAAATATGTAATTTTTCAATAAGAAATTTCAGAAAATTCTTCGAAATTCCTGTTTCAGATTTCAATAACTTTATTGACACTAAGATTTTGTTTAACTATCAGTGTGAAAATTGAAGATTGGACATTTGTTTATAATACAGGTGTAAAATGAAATATTTGGACTTGTTCCCCTTTCACTAGGTACCGCCGATTTGAAGCTCCTTTCTGACAAATGCGTAAGATATATGTTAAAACTCAGAATCTTAAGGTTGAGCATGAACTCAACGTAATGAACATTTTACTAAAAGCCCAAAGGAAATAAAGTTGCAGAAAGAAAGACCTGAGCTGATGGCTTCACAAGCCAGCTTAAATCACCACTTATGGTGGGCTACACAAAATTAATGCGAAAGTTCAATGATAGATGCATATCTATTCATCATATATAAATAAACCTAAGTCGCTTGAAAGTGGTGAATGGTAATCTGGTGAAAATGATTTATTATTGGAAGAAGACGAAAGAAAGAAACAAAGAAATTATGGATTGACATATTTTGGATAATTCATTTTAAAAAAAAATGGGGTCATATTTTACATATATATAGATTCTGGATCTTGGACGATGAAAAATGAATAAAAACTGGTTAACATTTTTCGCAACTATATACCACCTCTAACATATAAAGTCTAATCGATGGTGTTTTACCTCTGGAGTAATTTCTCATCAGAAATTATGTACATACTTTTTATTGCAGGATAGTACTATTTGGACATTAAACCCAATGTACGTTCACATTCGCATTCTTACTTGATTTTAGAAAATATAGGAAATAATCCCCATCCTCCAGCTGGGAATCAAACCCGGGATCTAAGGATTTCAAGATTAGCATACCTACCACCAGAGCACAGAGACAGCCAAAAAGAACCTGCGTATTAAGTACACGTAGATCCATTAGCGGACGCAACAATTGATCGGATATTGACAAAAATTGTGAAAATTGTGATTTTCCAGTTTTTACCATCACCTTTTTTATATAAACGCAACTTTCACTGGGACTTACTTGAATCACTAGCACTTCACTCACTGCGAAATAATTCCATTTTCATCTGCCGCTTCATTTTCTTCGTCACTTCGCCGCATGATGGAATATGCATTTGGCCTCTTCTCCCGTGTGCTTCACTTGCTGGGGAGTCGAACACAACATCTCACGGAAGCAATATGCACTGCACTTACAGAAGTTGTCATGAACTCGCTCGGCAAAACTTTTTTCGTCACACCCGAAACGCTCCGCCTTATCGCTTACTAACTCACTGAGTTACTCACTCGCTTACTTGCCCACTGATTGTCACGCTGACTCACTCTAGCACACCGACTTGATTACACGAGAACGCTTATATACCAACTCATATCTCCACAGAATCTTCTCGAATGTTATGTAAGCATTCTGGAGGCGGGAGAAGGGAAACCTCTATTATCGACAAGATGTTTGCGCTGAGCCAGGGCGCTGCTTATCTGTTGTACCTATGCAATTGCACGGCGCCGAAGCTTGTGTCAAAGCCACTTCGTCTCACTATTAGCGAACTCTGCCCCTGCGATGTCTAGTGGTCAGCAAGCTGACTTCTCTATTTCCGCCTGGGGTGGAGAATGTTTCTTTATCCAGAATTATTCCGTCCCCCAGCGAGTGTGGAAGCATGAATGCGAGAGTGAATGCGTTTATGTTTATTGATATAAAATGATTAATCCAATTTCAATAACTTACAGTTAATACCGATTTTAAAAGCCCCCGATATGACCATAGAAGTTCAAAGAGGCTATACAAATGAAGTAATAAACAAAACAGAACAATAATAGTGAAGTTTGAACCTTCTGACTTTTGTAATTGAATTTCAAACATTAAGCACTATACATAATGGCATCATAGCTCTTCTATGGCAAGAATCGGTCCACGAATTACGAAATAATGGCTGTCAACTGTTTAGAGGAGGGATGTCGTCAGTCCTTAACAGGATTGTTTGAAGCAAATCATTTGTTTTTTACTCTGCCTTTTGTTCTTAAAGCTAAACTATATATTCAAATCCTCTGCTACTTAATTTGATACTATAGTTAATTTGTTAAAATTAGAGTGGTTTGTTATACAAATAATGCCAAGCTCATTAGTGTTGTGTTTTCATAGTCCGGACAACACGTGCTTACCTAGTCATTGCTTATGAGTAGCTATTCATTGCACGAACGATTGCATGGACATAACAAACATGTTCATCGGGGTTCACATTGATTCGGAATCGCTGTTAGAGTAGTGTAATTTTTAGAAATTGCATTTTTTTTTTTGTTCAAACTGATAAATTTATGTCACCTTCGCTCATTTTAAGATCAGATACCCAACTAACTCCATCACTTAATATTGGCTTGACTGTGAGAAGTGATCAATTTTATCACTGAACTGTTTATAGAAATAAATGACAATATTCTCTAGCTAAATCACATGGGGAACTTGTCGTTTCAAGTGCATCATAATTGTACGTAGCTGTTATCTTACTTCCCAAAGATTGGTGGTGTAATGATATAGAAATTTCGAAGACGATGCTGCACCGCGATAACTATTCACCTTGGGATATTGGACTGCAGATTATACCTGGTGATGTTGCAAGTTTTTCCTCATTGCAAACAAGCCAATGTGATGAATAAAATATTTATTACCGTGCTTCGTTCTCCTTTAAATGAAGCAAAATGGAGGCCATAGATAAACTTGGATTATAAGCACCACCATCTGGACGTAAGGAGGGTAAGGTTGCGGTAGACACCACACCTGTTTCGTTGTAATGAGGGGTAGTGTAGGTAGGTTTCTGGACCTCCCTTGTGTTGCAGATTCTTTTATCATTATAAGAATAATAACGGGGCACGTTCTACAGCAACACTTTGCAACTAGATGATATACGAAACGTTGGAACTTCATCCAACTGTACAGAAGTGATTCACAGCAGTATCTGTTGCGTTGGAAATGCTATTCCCTTTAAATTGTAATTTTACTTTTCATTGAGCTTCCAAAAATATACAATTACTTCGGAAAAGTAACTTTGCAGTAAAAAACTGGCGAGATTCCATTTCTTGGTAATACTCTTTCCGTAATGTGTGCGTTTTTTATCTGCGTAACAAAGACCACGTTCTTTCACTGCTTTGAAAAAGATTCCAAAAACAAATTTGAAATCCTGGAGTGATAGTACATTGGTTTGAAATAAAGAAAGCTTTAGAAATAGCCGCTCATAAGGTACTATTCTCAGAATGGCGTAAAAGACCTAGTATAATGTAATATACTCAAAAATATATGCCGCTCAATTCGTTTCTAAGCCTCACAGGAACTTTTTCAAATAAAAATTAGCAGTTGCACATTTTAACACTACTGTTTATTTCTCGCCCACCTCTCTGTCTACAAGGGTATCTAGTAATATTAAACTGTGTCTCCTACTCTTCATTAATCACACAAACTAAAGGCTTAATCTGGCGGCCCCCTTTTTTCACTTCGTTTATTGCTGAATTGTGCTAAAACTTGTTTGAAACTAGTAATAGCAAGAAGGGCTGGGCTGGGTGGAACCCTCTGTTTACCAAGGTGCTGCATGGGTCTAAGCTCCTGGTGATTGCGGGGTGCGGGGGTTGGGACTGTAGACGCAGTGATGTTAGGGTAGCAGAAGGTTACCGTTTCCTGTACATTACATCGCTCAGTGGCGATGCTGTCGCATCCGAGCATTCTGCTGCAAGTATTCCTACCAGTGTTAGGTGTAATGGCCAATCTTATAGCCCACAGTCAGGCTCATCAACTGATTTGAAATAACACAGAGTATGTGACGAGGATATTTAGCTGCATTTTTAATTTCTATATGTATTTATTGAAAACTCTTGATACGACATTGTTTATCCGGACGCCTATCTTCCCCGCCCCCCTATTGTCAGTCTTTCTAACGTATATTAGCTGCATTCTTTCCATCCGCATGGAACTTGTTCCGTAAAATAGGTGAGGAAAGCTTATAGAAAAAAACTGATAATGGCGAGTTAGGGGAAAGGGACATATTGTTTGCACACAAATGCACATTCGAGTGCAAAGAAACACGCCTTTTTGACCGATTTCCATAGAGCTTTCGTTTATAAAATGTTGACAAATCTTCGTTTTCGCCAGGCCCGTGATTTGCCAAACTTACTATAATTTGGAAAATTCCGGCAAACAAATTACAAACAAGAGTAGATTGTACACGAGTGATACACGCAAGCGCCGCAGTAATAGAAACTAAATTGTGTTGTCAAGTCGTCATTTTAAAAAGATTATTTATGACCAACATAATATTTTTGAAGCGAAAATTAACAAAGTTATCCCACGTAATTTAAAGGGTTAAGTATTTCAAGGCCTATAGCTGAATCCTGAAGGAACAACCGCCTGGGTGTTTCTCTGAGAAAAATGATGGAAAAGTTAAGTGGTTGCTATAAATCTGCTAAAACTTAGAAGTGGCCTACATACGCACTCATTCATTCACCATTATTTTTTGAACATTGTCAATAAAAAGAATGCATTGTTTTATTATATGTGATTTGCTTTGATCGTTTTTTGGTTTGCATTATTTCTTCTTTTAGATATCCGGCCGTCAGAAAAAGCTGCAGAAAGGAGCTGGAGACTCTTCCCTTTTCTGGATTATTATTAACTACATGAAGAAATTGCAGAGAATTAATAAATAATAAATGATATAGCCATCGAGTAGGTCAAGACTTTGCGTGTTACACAAGTTCGCTGAAACCTCTATGAATGGGTAAAATATGTGTCCAGTTATTAGATACTTAATATTTCATACTGATAATCTCTTAAGTTCGGCGAATTTCCAGAAATGTTTAAACCTTAAAAGCATTTTTATATTTCTGTTTTGTCTTCCATAGAGGTTAATCAAAAAGAGCAGCAGCTTATTCCATGATCTGTTTGACTGTTTCGGTGATTCATTGAACATTAACAATTTCTTGAGACTATTATCAGCCTGGTTGTTAATCCAGACTTCAATACTCTTACATGCATACTACAACTCTAACCGTCTGAAACCGCCACCATTTATTCCAAACCGATAGTTGAACATTCTAAATCTTTGTGCGGATTTATTCTCATTCAGAAACTTTCTGACCTCCATCCATAAATCTGAATGTCTGTTGCGTTCTCCCTCAAGTGTTTATTTTCATCTGTGGCAGAAATCAGCCTCGCAGCCAATGAATCACAGATGTCCTTCTTCAGGCTACTGAATTTAAAATTATCAAATTGAGAATATTCTTCTCCACGTTGAAAAGCTGAGTACATAAACATTTCTAATTATTTCCTTCTGTTTCTTTTGGTTGGTTATCCTCAATTTTTTACCGTTCTTATTTTTTGCAATAAGATCTTCAACACACAAAGTATACACTTTCTCCTGAAGTCCAATCAGGAGAAACAAATGCGGCATCTATCTGCTCTTCTAAAAGTATACTTGTAGCATTGTAGCTTGTTTATGAGTGCATTGTCAGTTTCAAACATTTTCCTATAAATCTTCAGATCTAACTTTTACAGTAGATGTCAAACATAGATCTAGAAATTTCACCACAAACTGGTGTATACTTGAGAGTGTGGAGTCTATGAAACTGTCTGCTGAACTGTTGTGTGTATTTTTATACTTTGTGCTTTCCTGTTAAGCAAGCTGTAGGTTTATGGGCTGTAACGTACAACAAACTTTATTAAATCTTTTCTCTGACATCACGGTTAACACATTTGTGAGATTTTGAACTGTAAGTGCATGGGAAATCTTGAAATAGTTTGGCTCTGTTAGCTTGACTTTGTAAAAATGTTGATTGTTCTTTCCGAGTCCTTTCACATTTTGATTAGTGATGCTCAAATTTTCACCTTCTCCCTTATGACTTCCTACAAGAACAACAATTTTCTTTATTTCCGTTTGAGTCTTTAGAGGCTCTAGATCAAATTTGTGCACTGGTTGACACTTTTGAGTTTTTGTGCACCTTGAATATATATAAAAGAATTAGTCATGCCAGGAACGACAAATTTGTCTCTACACGGCACAGCGATACAGTTGTGTAGTGGGAGCAACAAGCTGTCAGAAGTTCCAAATATTAATATTACTAACCCATATGATCAATAATCATAATCAAATACGTAACTTAAGCTTCATCAACAACAAACTAACAATACTCACTAAAAATGTTAACGACACAAAACATGATACAGTGTGTATTGTGCGGCATTACTAAACCTGCCATTTTCCATGTGTGTTCACTATAACGCTATTGCAAAACGTAGTAACTACTGTGGGGAAGGTCGCAGGTTCGCTTCTCGCATGTAACGAATATTTCGTTTTCCTTCTGTTAATGATGTTGAATCAACACAGGTACTATTTATTTTAAACATATTTATTTCATACAACACATTCGGTACAATTAACAATATGACAGTTATTATGATGCTTCTTTGATGGTTTGTTCTAACGAACGGCAATGTGGTGCACAAGAAAGCATGTGGCTCAGGCACGAACAGTTCTCTCTGAATTAAAAAAATGAAATCCGTATGGTATGAAAAATACTAAAAATGTTGCTGATAAAATCAATGTTTTGACACATTTTTAGAAATCCAATTTTGGGCAAATTTGATTTTTAGAAGGCAAGAACTTTGCTGCTGTTTTTAAACACACTTCACAAACCGATACAACAGGAAATAACTAACCTCAACTGAAATAACGTGATATTCTCAGACGAGGTGACATTTTCTTCCACACGCAAGGGAAAGATGATTGTCTATCGTCCAAAGAGGTCCTGATGCAATGCAAAATACGTGGCTTCACAATTCCATCACGGTCGCGCGTCTATATCGTGCTGGGGCTGGATGTCAGGGCACGGTCTAAGTCTGCTGCGGCAGCTTGACGATACGCTGAACGGTGTACAATACACGGTAATACTCGATAATATTTTGATTCCCTGTGTAAGGATGAGATATCCTGATGGAAGTTTTAAATTTTTACACGATAGTTATCCTATCCACATATCTCAAAAGGTTTCAAATTGGCTTTCAGGCAGGATATCAGAGTAGTGAACTGGGATCCCTGCTGACCAGATTTAAATCCTATTGAGAATGTGTGGATTGAGGTAAAAAGGGAGCTGCACTGTAGATGAGCAAAGGACAAAGGATGGTTTCTGGGCACAAATTCAAAAAGCCTGGGATCTTGTAGCTTCTCGCCCACATTACTGCGGGCATTTAATTTTGTTTATGCCCCTAACATCAAGGGCAGTTATACGGCAGTTATACACCCGATATTAATTGTGTTTAATTTTTGTGTTTTAGCTTTAGACAATAATAGTTTATTTAAACATTTTCAGTTACTTAACACGAGTGTTAGTAGAATTATGTTTTGGGGTGCATAGGTAGACCCATCATTTCAAATGCCAAAGTTATATTAATACGAATATGTTCTACATATTCAGTCATAAAATTAACAAACATTACAAGCTGCGCGAAATTTGAACCTATGAACATAAGAGTGGAAGCAAGTCCTTCTTAACCTCTCGGTCAACGTAAAGTTATGTTATTCTATTTTTGTTTACAGCGCTCATAAGTTAACCAATTCAGTCACAGGCCATTGTGCAGTTCTTTAATGTGAAGACAGCTTTTACCTAGATACACAAAGCTCTTCGATTGACACATGGAATCTAGAGATAACGCAATCTTTGTGGTCACGGCTGTACAAGCTATTCCCGCAGGGGCTTTATTAGAGCCAACGCTATTGTTAGAAACGTTGCCTGGATAATACGCAGTCCCTCCTGGTTTCCAATTCTCTACCATTCTGGCCATTGGTTCTTTTTTCTGTAAATTTAATCTTCCATTTACTTTAAGACAGAAAGTGGCAACTAATGTGTTCCATTCTTTGAAATGAAAACGCTTTATTTATTGCCGAGAAAATTCTTGGAACAAGTATATTACAACTGGATGAATTTACGACTGGTTTTCTTATACTAAATCTTATAAACTTATCAATTGACTATAAACTTTTATTGGACTCATATTCATTCACAGAAAATAACGAAACACACTAAAATACTATTAACAAATCTTCCCTTGTTTTGAGGGTTGTTACCTTCCGTTTAATGTCGTTCTACCGCGTTCTATTTATGTAGAAGATTAGTACAGCGCGTAGACAAATGCTCCTCGTATCCGCCGCCGCCAACACCACCAAGAACAATGACTCACATATTCTTTTTTTTTTTTTTACTTTAAATGAAAGAAAATTAAGTTAAATGTATTTATTTTGCCAAAAATTACCCATATCACACATTTGTGCTTATTATACTCCTGTGGTTTAGGGGAATTACCTTAAATATCTTATTTGTTACAAAATTTTATTTTCATTCTATATGGAGTATTTCTAGTTTTATAAATTCAACAGCAGTCCACAATATCAGCTGCTATTTTAATTTTAAACTATACTTTATCAGTTCTATCTTTTAAAATGCAAGTAACTTACAGAAACATTTATATTGACTCATTTTCTGACAACGGAGGAGATATAATTGATAACATATTCCTCAAACCAACTAATATTTAGTATTTTATGTTAAAGATATAAATGTGTTATAAGGCAGTTACGCCACTTAAGAGCTTTTGGTTCTATGTTCCTCTAAATGATAGTTTTGGTGGATCTCTTGCTCATAAGTCATAATTTACGTTTTCCAATACAGAACAGCTACTTGCATGATAATTTCAATTGCTCCTAAACTGCTTAGTTTTCGATAATGCAGCATGTTTTACACTCGCTCAGCTTTACCCTTGGAATTCCAGTACAGCACGATAAACCAGCACACCTTATTTTATCTCGCCCGCTTTGAAACGGGGAATTTTGACCAGCATATGTGGAATTATGCTAAATAATGGGGGCAAAGCAATGTACCAGATAACGAACCACGGTTGCATTATTTAGAAAGCCCAAAACCAAAACACAGGCCATTATAGAAAGTAGTACTTCTCTTCTCACTGGTGAAGGCAAGCAATGCAGTAATTACTGTTCAAGTGGCGTATTTCCTATTTTTAGCATTATAAACAGTTAAGCGATGTAACGCGTACAGGAACTGCGTGTTTGTATAATAACTGATCGACCAGGGTATACATGCGTTCGGTAGTAACAGGAGCGGAACAGTTACGGACAAGTAAGCTGAGCATTGGAAGTATAGTCAGTTTAGAAAACATATGTAGAAGTGCTGCTTCCAAGAAAACTAATGTGAAGACATCAGCAGTTTTGTAATATTTTCATTGCGCAACCGCACATTACCATTGTCTTTTCCCCTCGCTCCCCTTGGATTCCAGTCAATAAAATACTGTCGCCCTCCTCCAATGCATTCATATCCTGGTAGTGTAATACCTATGGAGTTTTTGCTTTTCGCTGCCACTCCTAATTCATATTCTTAGATCCTTTATTCGATTCTGTGATGTCGTTTATGACTCATTTTCTCTTGACCCATTAGAATATCCACAGCATGTTTGCATCTGCCTAATTTTCTTAGTGCACTGTGAATTTATACTCAGGAAATGCGAAGTTCCGTTTTGCCATTTGGTTTAGGATTCCCAAGCTTATAAGTTATACTCCCTTTTTCCTTTATAAAATAAAACTTCGTTCTGTTTTCACGAATAACTGGCCGAGGTGCATTTTTCAGAAATTGAAATAGTTTTGTCACAAGGAGTGATTAGTTTCGATACTTGAAGTTTTGAAGGTTCGTCTTCTGCTTGGCATGTAAAGCCACCCACAACCAGGCTCTCCTTTCAAATATAAGGATGTAGTCTAGGATGACCTATTTCCATGTTCCCTACAAGTGTGGAACGCAAAGACATACGCTTAAAACTTGAACGATCGAAAAAGTTTTAAATATCAGTTCGGGATAAAGTCGTTTCCATTTTTGAAAGGCACAACGTCTAGCTAGCCAAACTTGTAACCCGAATAAACACCATCAGTTTTGAAAGATTGAAGTGTCCTTCGTTTGTCCAACTCTTGTCCTTATCTGAAATTTTACCCTTTATACCTTTAACGTTAGGAACCCCGCTTAGTGAAAAGCCTTCGAGTTTCTCAACTTAATGCTTTTATTTGTAAAGTGCAGTGGACAGCGGGTTCTTTGTCAGGGACGAGCAGGATGCATTCTATAAATATAGCTGAGTAAAGCTGAATTTACAGTGAGATGTAACAACAGGATATTATTTAATGGGAGCACTCATCTGAACTAAAACAAAGCGCTACGCAACGCAAGAGTCTCCAAACGTTATGCTTGCGTTGCGTACACAGAGGAAGAGTTCTGCATTCTTCTATGCATGGCCTGCTGACCAATAACAGATGATCACAGTGAAAGATTTTCCAATGCCTAGTGCACTTACTAGGCGCGTAGCTTTTCTTTGGCATTAGTTTTGCGGGGAAGTGAGGGCCGCGGGAAAGAGGAAAGGTTGCCTGCCTATCTTTCCGCGGTGTTGTCAGCCAAAGTAAGTTTTTTCTCACCAATTATGGTGCATAGGTTGTTGAATTTTTCGCGAACTAGCTGAAGTATTAAACGAAACACAGCGCACGTGGATAGGCGTAAGTTATAGGATTTACAGAGAGAATGAAACATTAGCACTGAAGGCACTAAATATCGGGGTGTATAAGGTAATTGAAGAGCTCTTTTCCAAATACCACTTGTCATTTTTTCATTTTTAGTGTTTTTACATTATTATGATATTATGGGTGAGTTGCATATACTAATATTGAATAAACAGCAAAACTCACTTAAGTCTCAGTAATAGTGTCTGAAAAGTCGTATTTTTTTTTCTTTTTTTTTGCAAAGTCCACTTAAGTCTTTGAAAATATTGTTTCCAGAAACCACTAAGTCATAGTTCAAGTTTTTTTTTCAAACGTAGCATGTTATCTATTGTTGCGTAGTAATCATTATTGTAACAATGGTTTGTAATTTAGAAGGATTTATTTATTCAGTTATTCTGAAGCTACTAAGTTGAACAGTCTGTTATAAACATGGTGAATAAGGAGATGCAACCAGAAAGAAAATTGAAGAAACGGACAAGCCACATGGAAAATTGGGTACGGAGAAAAAAAAAACAGATAGCTAGAAACAGCAAAGAAGCTCCACATCAACCCAAATTATATTGTAAACATAGTTATGATTTAACTAGCAACGATGTAAAATACTTCTCCGATCAGTTATATGCAAATAGAACTAATATTTACAAGGACAGCTTATTGTTGCATTTCATTAAATTAAAGAAGAAGAAACAGCTACGACCAAAGGTACAGAATCCAAAGGATCATTGAATATAGTATATGGAAAGAAAATGAGGAGCAAGTTGCTCTTTGTGTAAACTCATTTTTATCAATGACAAGCATACCCATTGACAGACTAAAGGGCTTAAGGAAATTCATGAAAACCAATAAGGATGTGAAACGAAAAGAAAACAGTGGAGGTACAAGAATCAAACAAGATAAGATTAGTGTCACAAAAAACATGATAAATCACATCAGTAAGTCAAAACCGTGGAGTCTCATTATGGAAGAGGAAAATCTGAACGTTCATACTCACCTTCTACACCGAATGTGTGGAAAATGTATCTCATGTGGAAAAAAGAACGTACAAGCTATGAAGGGAAAATTTGTTCATACCAGAAATACCACAAAATATTTACACTTAAGTTTAATCTGGGATTTGGATCCCCAAAATCAGATGTATGCTCTTTTTTGTGTAACCAAGAAATCTGAAATTAACAAGACAAGTGACGTGAACGAGAAATAAAAACGATAACAGACTATAGACTCCATAGCTTGAGAGCTAAGAAGTTCTACCAAATAATGAAACCTGACGAATCCGCAGTTCCTAATGTGGTATTTGACATGCAACAAAATAAGCCCCTACCAAAACTGAATGTGGGTGAAATATACTATTCCAGCCAGATCTGCTTCTACAGCCTAGCTATTCTGATACATGATGGAACACTTAATAACGACAACGTGTGGTTTTACACGTGGACCGAGAAGGACCTACCAAGAGGATCAAACGAAGTTGTATCTTGCCTGGCCAATTTTTTACTGCAGCTGGAAGGCAAAATTCCGATTGGGCCGGACTCCGCTTTAAGAGTGTTTGCAGACTAATATAGCGGTCAGAATAAGACAATTGTGGCATTCTTACTATCTTACTTCATTAACAACCCTCTCTTTGATGTCCTCGAAGTTGTATTTCCCATTAGAGGGCATTCTTTCTTACCTTCGGATAGGATCTTTGGACATGTAGAGAGGAGTACAGGCGCCATGAAGTATTGAAAAGTCCTAAAATTTACTAAAATATTCCAAGTATTTATGGCCAGGTGAAAAAATATGGACTGGATTGGATTTTCAAAGGTTTTAAGAAATTTTCAAAAACATTTTCAAGTCACTGATGCCAATAAAACTAACACAAGTACGGGTTCTTCGTTTTTGCAAGGACTATATGTCCATTGGTCACAGGAATACCTTCACCGCATTGAATTCTTATTCTGCAGTGTTAAAGAGAAACCAGAAGCAAGTTCTAAGCTTCAGAAATGCAGTTCATGTTCAGAGTGTTAACATCAGCCGTGAGAAAGTGGAAGATGTACAGATGTTGCGGAAATTTGTTGAGCTGAACAGCGATGAGCAAGAATTTCATGAAGAAGCATTAAATAGTGCATCGAGTTGCGAAACAAAACGTGTGCTGTGTTTGAGTGAGGAAGAGCCATTTTTATAATAAGTAGTGCAGTCAAAACATTTTTGATAAGGGATTTGATAATTTTAACTTTATACACCACCACCACCATCGCCGCCACCGCCGCCGCCACCACCACCACCACCACCACCACCACCACCACTACAAAACTAGTAAAATGTTATTATTTATTCACATGACTGTTAGAAAGCTTATATTTAGTCATTATTCTATAGTATTACGCACTCGAATTTATGACAGGTGGATTTTGGAACTAGATTTTTGTGCTAAACTAGGACTCAAACCGAAATTCAATTCTAAAATGCCTAAGGTATGTTATTCTGTAACTAGGTATCTATCAAATGCTATTTTAAAACATTAAATTATCACCACAACAAAGGCAGTATACGTTTTTCGAGTTTTCTGTAAATTTTTAAAATATGACTTAAGGGAAATTTGGAAACGAGCTCTTTAATTGAAGTCTCAATGCTGTCGCTCTACTCTTCTTCTGAAACTGCGCGAAATCTACGGAAAGAAGTCTAGAGAGTCGAGAAAACGTGCGCACATGGTACATGCTGCTCTTATATTTGGCCATGCTACAACATGCTTGAATCGAGCCGGTCCCCATGGCCGCGCTCGCTAAAGCGCCTCGCTTTGGTGCTTCGTGGCGCAGGGGATCGTGGGTTGGAGTCCTGCTTTGGGCATGGGTGTTTGTGATGTTTATATATACTTGTCATAAAACAGTCAACGCTAAACGCATAAAGTTAAGAGGAATAAGAAAAAGGAATACAGCGCCGGAGTCCCTAAAAGACTCCGGAACTGTATTTTAATAATACATAAATTCGCTGAAGCAAGAGTTTTTAAATACATTGTCGTTGTCATCAAAGTTTGGCAATAATTTAGCGTGTATAATTTTATAACACATTTATTTATAAGTTTCCTTGAATTTTATTATATGAAATAGGTAGTTATGTTATTACATTTGAAACTTGAGTTGTGCTTGGAATATTTCCGCATGTAGTTTACGCATCTACAAACCCCAGGCAACGTTTTTCGTTAGCGCTTACGACTGAAGGTAAACGGTATTCCCTCACGTCTCTCTTATTTTGCGTTACGTTAGCGTTGCAACCTCAAATATTGGCACTCATATTCATGAAATTACACTATAGATTAAAATGACTGCTTCTTATGTGAGTACAGATTTCCAAGAGCGAAATTATTATTTAAATCAAAACAAACTGATTTGAAAATGGTATATGGCCGAAACCAGAAATACACGTACACAAATACTTGAATTTATAACTATAATTTGAAACATGAATTTTTCAAAGGGCACACTGCTAAACCACTGCCATACCAACTTAATTAACTTTCCTTAGACTTCCTTGCCTATGCAACTCATAACTCACAATTTAACTTAGAAAGAAAGGAAAGTTCCTCTACATTTCCAACCGCATATGTTTTCCCCGGTGCCCAAACAGTGTAATTAACTCTTGCACCGACGCTAAAGACTACAAAAAGTTTAAAAAGTGGCACTAATTTGAAAGTGGAATGAAGCGACATTTCCCAATGCTAAAAACAGTTTGCCTTAGGGTCCAGTGTATTAGCGCTCTATGATTTCTGTAGGTATATTAGCCCATGTCTCCTTTGTGTAGAAATACTGTATGTTTCAGTTTAATCCTTTTTCTCCTAAAAGAAGTTTTTAATCCAACATTTATCCACAATACTATCCTCAATGTAGGATATTTTAGGTAATTAATTTATTTATTTAATATTCATTTTACTTAAATTAATCCAGAATACTATAGACTATATACAATTTTGAAACGATTAGTGATAACCAAATATAAAGGTCTATAAATGAGGTATGCTGCAAGATTTTCATACATTCATTAATTCATATGGTATGTCGGTGTTATGAAGAAGTATATATTAAGAAATATTTCATTAAATCATTTAAAAAAATTTTAAATTCGAGAGGTAGTTAAATATGTACGTATGAATTAATGTTAATGAGCGGGCGGGCGGGCCGGTAGGTAGGTATGAATGTATTCAAAATTCCATCCCATTTAACAAAATAAATATTTAATTTCATGTAATGCCCACAAAAGCTTATAAAGGCATGTATATATTTCTGAATATTGTAAAAGCGCGAAAATTGCCACTATAAAATATAATTCCCTTTAGACTTTCATGGGCCCATAAAGTAACAGAAATGCACATATTATTCGATAATCTACTATTTATCATTGACCATGTCATAGTAAACCAATCGGATAATAAAACAGCTATTATGCTTGCACTAACGCAAGACTATATACCCTAAGTTTGAAAAATAAAAAAAACTCAAACTGCTTTATATTAGATTGTAGTAACAGCAACATCAGACTAGAAGAAATGGTTCTTCTTCATTGTCATTTTCTTCATTCTCATATTATTTATTGTATAATTATATAAAATATCACAAAATTGATGCATTGATTACAACATTTCTATGGCCCTCAAGCATTGCTAACAGAGTAACCGATAAGTCGATGTTAATATCTACACATTCTGTGATCAAACTCTTGATGTTGGGACAGTCAGCAATCATAATTTGTAGCTTATTAATTTTCTAAACAGCGGGTTTCAGTCTCCATAAGAAGCTTGTGATGTTTTATGAGCAGAAAACAAAACCAGATGTCATATAAAATTAAAAGGGCGCATTGGTAATATCAAAGCATCAAATCAGACGAGTACCTCCACTTCTCTTTTGAATACTCATTTTGTTGATTTTCCCCTTTTTTGCGTTTTCTTAGTAACTTTATGTTGTTGGTCACTAGGAATAAACAAGGATACACTGACGTTACTTTAACAGGTATTTTTCTTCCCAATGTGAGTTTCTCTGTAAATATCGACGAGTCAACCAATTTGGTTACGCGAATTAGAGTTTAATTTACAATAAACCATATTGATATTTGTGGTTGTTCAACAGTGCTTTTGCATACTGTTTTCTCAGTTACTTTTTTTCCTCTGTAGCATCCGGAGTTTTCATTAACTATTTGTTTGAGTGTACTGTTTAATTTTTTCCAAATATTCTGAAAAATCACGACTATTGGACAAAACTGAATATAGTAAGCGTAAACCGTCAAACCACGGGAAAGGGTCAATATTTCAGCTGGTAGCATATAAAACTATCAAGATTATGAATGACACATATGTTTCGCTTCCCTTTATAATGAGAATGCATTTAATCCTTCGGCTTTAGAAGAGTTATGTTCTTAAATTAACTGATTATTCCATTTTCTTCTCATATTTCACCAAGAGAAGAAATACATTACTACACAGTTTGACAACATTTGCCTTAGAATAAACAAACTTAAGTAATTCACTTTTCACCGGGGAAGAGAAAATACATTGTTAAACGTGGAGTGTAGTATTTATGTTCTTTTTCAGAATTTAAGTAAAGCATAAACAATTTTGACCCTCAATGTTGCCCCTTGCATTCTAAGAAATCTTCCTGAAAGAAATCCTTCGGTTCTTTTGCTAAGGCCATATTCCACTTAACGCATTACCTTAAAACTTCTTTACTGTATTTCGCCTCATCATTTCCAGCCTCCTTATATTTCTCTTCCTTGATGGCTTATGCTGTGGTACCAACATTTTTACACATTTAACGAATTCATAAGTTTCAAGAAAATATAAATCCGGTTATGTCCTCGCTGAGTTTGTACTACGTAGAGGGAAAATAGATTTAAAATAAATATACTCCATTTTCTCTCTCTTACGTATCTGGAAATAATTTCCAGGATATATTTTCCTTAGTTTGAATTTACTTCGACTTAGCTCATGATTCAAATGCTTTACATTCAAAAGACTTCTATTCCATGTAAATAGCATCATTAGTTTTATTTAAAACGAAATTGTGCAGCAAAAAAGGCAAGCTTCGTTTTCGTGGAAAGAAATACAGAAATAAAAAGTACGCTATTACAGATTTCGGCTAAGCTGCATATAGACGGACGGACGGACGGACGGACAGACAGACAGACAGATACACAGACAGATAAGTTTATTTGCCAGAACAAAGCACATTGTGTAGCAATGTCAATTACAAATGATATAAAAAACAATTGGCAGTACTATAAAATTCATCCAGACAATAAAATGGATTTAAAATCAAAGTGCGCTTCACTGACCTCTTAAAAGATTCCATGGAGAGAACTTTAGTGCTGTTACTAAGTTTGTTAAATAGATTTAATCATGTTGACTCAAAGGAATTTTGTATCTTACTATATTTACATCTATTTATGTAAATATTGGAATTAGTTCTGGTGTGATGAAGATGGATTTCGGAACATAGATTGTATTTATGACTATTTTTCTTAGTAAATAAGAGGCAGTGGAACACAAACAGCTTATCAAATAAAGGTTTACAATGAGTCCTGGGGACCACACCATATAAAATTCGAATTGCCCTTTTCTGTAATAAAAGTATATTTTTAGATAAAGCATGGTTCCCCCAAAATAAAATACTATAACTCAAATGGCTATGGATTTGTCCATAGTAAATTGATAATAAAAAATTGGAACGCACATGATTTTTTAAAACACGTAACATAAATATACATCTGTTTACTTTGTTGGCGATATAATTAATATGTGAACACCAACCTAGACCAGGCTCGAAATGAATGCCAAGAAATATAGTACTATTTCAGTTAAAAAAGTAGGACAACTAATATTAAAAGTAAGGTCAATTGTTTTGTTCTCATTGAGAACAAGACTTGTATTAGCACCATTTATCAATTTTTTCAGTTGCTTCAAGTTTATCGTGCAGACTAGCATCAGAATTGACAGAGAAACCTACTGCCAAATCGTCTGCACACAAATATGTTTCTAGGCAATCATCTCTGATATAAAAGGGGAGGTCTTCAATATAAATTATAAAAAATAAAGGGCCGAGCATAGAGCCCTGTGGGACACCGCGCTTAACTAATTTAAAATCAGAATAACTACCATTTATATACACAGACTAATATCTATTACAAAAATAAAATAGTAGCAGGAGCATCAGTAGTATCAGCAGCATCAGTAGCAGCGGCAGCAGCATCAGTAGCAGCGGCAGCAGCATCAGTAGTAGCAGCAGCGGCAGCATCAGTAGCAGCGGCAGCATCATTAGTAGCAGCAGCATCAGTAGCAGCAGCATCAGTAGCAGCGACAGCATCAGTAGTAGCGGCAGAATCAGTAGCAGCGGCAGCATCAGTAGTAGCAGGAGCACCATCAGTAGCAGCATCAGTAGTAGCAGCAGCATCAGTAGCAGCGGCAGCAACAGTAGCAGCGGCAGCATCAGTAGTAGCAGCATCATCAGTAGCAGCGGCAGCATCAGTAGTAGCAGCAACAGCATCAGTAGTAGCAGCAGCAGCATCAGTAGTAGCAGCAGCAGCATCAGTAGTAGCAGCAGCATTAGTAGTAGCAGCAGCAGCATCAGTAGTAGCGGCAGCATTAGTAGCAGCGGCAGCATCAGTAGTAGCAACGGGATCAAGAGCAGCAGCATCAGCATTAGTAGTAGCAGCTGCAGCAGCATCAGTAGTAGTCGCAGCAACATCAGTAAAAGGAGCATCAGGAGTAACAGTTGCAGCATCAGCAATAGCAGCTGCTGCAACATCAGAAGTAGCAGTAGCACCATCAGGAGTAGTATTTGCAGGAGCATCAGTAGTAGCAGTAGCAGCCACATCAGTAGTAGCAGTAGCATTATCAGGAGTAATAGTTGCAGACGCATCAGTAATATTAGTAGCATTAGCAGCATCAGTAGTAAAAGAAGTAGCATCAGTAGTAATAGCAGTAGCATCAGTATTTGCAGCAACAGCATCAGTAGCAGCAGCAGTAGCATCAGTAGCATTAGTAGTAATAGCAGCAGCATCAGTAGTTGCAGCAACAGCATCAGTGGCAGCAGCATCATCTGTAGCAGCAGGAGCAAGCAGCATCAGTATTAGTAGCAGCAGCAGCGGCTTGAGAAGTAATATCAGCAGCAACATCAGTAGTAGCAGCAGCAGCAGCATCAGTGGTAGCAGTAGTAATAGCAGTAGCAGCATCAGTTGTAGTATCAGCATCAACATCAGCAGTAGCAGCAGCAGCAGCATCAGTAGTATCAGGAGCGACATCAATAGTAGCAGCAGCGGCATCATTAGTAGCAGTAGCAGCAGCAGCAGTAGTAGTAGCAGCGGCGGCATCAGTAGCAGCAGCATCAGTTGTATTATCAGCAGCAACATCAGTAGTAGCAGCTGCAGCAACATCAGTAGTAGCAGCATCAGTTGTATTATCAGCAGCATCAGTAGTAGCAGCTGCAGCAACATCAGTGGTAGCTGCAGCAACATCAGTGGCAGCTGCAGCAGCATCAGTAGTAGCAGCAGTAGCATCAGTAGCGGCAGCAGCATCATTAGTAGCAGCAGCAACAGCATCGGTAGCAGCAGCATCATCAGTAGCAGCAGCAAGCAGCATCAGTAGTAGTAGTAGTAGTAGCAGCAGCAGCGGCATCAGTAGCAGTATCAGCAGCAACATCAGTAGTAGCAGCAGCAGCAACATCAATAGTAGAAGTAGCAGCATCAGTAGTAGCAGCAACATCAGTAGTAGCAGCAGTAACATCAGTTGTATTATCAGTAGCAACATCAGTAGTAGCAGCTGCAGCAACATCAGTGGCAGCTGCAGCAACATCAGTGGTAGCTGCAGTAACATCAGTAGTAGCAGCAGTAGCATCAGTTAGCGGCAGCAGCATCATCAGTAGCAGCAGCAACAACAGCATCGGTAGCAGCAGCATCATCAGTAGCAGCAGCAGCAACAGCATCGGCAGCAGCAGCATCATCAGTAGCAGCAGCAGCAACAGCATCGGCAGCAGCAGCATCATCGGTAGCAGCAGCAGCAAGCAGCATCAGTAGTAGTAGCAGCAGCGGCATCAGTAGTAGTATCAGCAGCAACATCAGTAGTAGCAGCAGCAACATCAGTAGTAGCAGTAGCAGCATCAGTATTAGTAGCAGTAACATGAGTAGTAATAACAGCAACAACATCAGTAGTTGCAGCAACAGCATCAGTAGCAGCAGCAGCAGCAGCAGCAGCAAGCAGTAGCAGTAGCAAGCAGCATCAGTAGTAATAGTAATAATAGAAGCAGCAGCAGCAGCAGAGGTGGTTGTAACGATAATTAAGTTTTCAATAACAAAGTAGTGCATGTTACTGTTGATGAAATGTAGATGCGCTAATAAATGTAGAAAATAGGATTAGAAAGACACATCCTTTTTTATATACCGTGGTATTCTATCTCTTACATTAGCCAGAACCACCAACGATTTAGATCAAGTATACTATTCCTACAGATATACGAATAAGAATATAAAGAAAAAATTTAAGGCAGTGTTATGATCATTATGAGTTTTCTGGAAGAGCAATAAGAATTTAAACTTTTAAAAATAAAGTTTCAGTCGTCAGTTGTCTCAAAATCTCAGCTTTTTTCAGTTTTTTCCATCTATTTACTCTATTTTGGACTTTCTCTGAGAAAGAGCAGGAATATTATGTTAAAGTTGTGAAAATTAAACAGAACGAAATTCCAATTGAATGCAGAGTTTCATAGTAATCGTTAACTATTTGTGGGTTATAACACTAATTCTCGGATGTTTTAGTTTTACTCCAAAACGATCAACATATCTCAAGTGGTTTAGAAACAAGAAGTATCCCTGGAAAATATTTCTGTTTTATTCTGCCGTAGTATTTCCCTTTTAGATGCTAGTTAAAAGTTTAACTAAGCACCTCAAGAAAAATTACATTGGCAACATTCTCTGCCTATACCAGGTGAACGAGCGGAAGGGGGGACACAGGGGAAAATAGATTTAGTTTAAGTGTGGTCACTTGAAACCTGAAGTAATTAAGAAAGCGACAGTCTCCGCGGAAAGGACCTCAGCGCAACTGTCCTGTACAATAACATAGCGCTGACAGTTAATACGAGCTGGGGCGAATCAGCGAAGCTGTACTTACTTTTAACCGGTTATTTTCTAACTGTCATTTAATCTGCTAAAGTTGGAGAGACAGCTTGAAAATCTATATAAACTGCATTTCACACTTCTAATCGCACGCAGTGGTAACGGGATGATTATCAGAGAGCTTGCATAGAAACTCTAGATCAGGTTGTTCTCGTTGTTGTGCTCGTCTGAGTCGGAGTACTCGTGTGTACGCAACCATAGGTGTCTGTTCCCGTCGAAAGGGGAAAGCGATAACTAATACTTCCCTGCGCAAAGATCATAACACAATACTTGCGCTTGCATTCGAACACTTTATACAGCGTGACGATAGGTTGCCCTAAATGATGAAGCGTATTGTATACTGCAGTTACTTCATGTTATTTTTGGAACAGCCTGCTCTAGATGTTTGAAACTCTATAGCTATATCATTCGAAATAATTGCTTTGGATGAAGTTCAAAGTTCTCATTTTGTTTATGTGGTAATTTTATTTAAGAGCAAGTAATAAAATAATAACAATATCTAAACGTTTTATGAAAATATGTTTCTTTTAAACTGAAAATTATTAATCATAAATAATTACAATACTCTTCCTCTCCCTCCCTTCCGCCCCCACTCTCTCTCTCTCTCTCTCTCTCTCTCAGCATTCGTTGTTCACCGTTGGATACACATTACATTTTTGCTTTAACTTTTAATGACGGAACATGCAGTAAGGAAAAAGGAGAGAAAACGTGGAACAGGGCCAGACAAAAGAAAGCTTAAACATGACTGAAATTAGTGCACTTTTTTTTCTGAGCGGAAAATTTATTTGACAATTTTCCGGCTCACTCACTCTATTTAGGTTGCTGGGGAACGGTGATAAGCAAAAATTTCGGGAGAACAAATGTCCGAGTGTTGATATTACTTTATAACGAGTTCTGCGGAGCTGTGAAGACAAAAGGCAAAAAAATTATGTCTCTCTCTCTGTTTCTTGTGCTCGGAGGAGAAGATATTTCTCATCAAGACTTGACTAAACGGACTTGAACATAGGCGTACGAATGGTCGCACGTACTATCACCGAAAAGTGTAAACACAGCAAAGGTCATTCGTTACGCAAATAGACGCATGTGCTGCGCAACATCGTTTCAAATGTAATCCCCACCATTCGTCCATTATGTGCAACCGAAACCCTTGAACCTGCTATTGCGTTTTGTATCCAGAAGAGAACGTTATTTTTCGCTACGGGAACAACAGATATACAGCCCGAGGGATGTATGTGTGACGAATAGCTTACTTGGCATGCATCACAGATATCCAGGCAGGCAAACCGACATGCTTACTTATTTATTGGTATCTTGCATTGTAGATTTAGAAATTATCGTTTATAAGAAATATTTTTCAGTCTTACATGATAGTGCAATAATAAATGCAGAGGTCAAGATGTGAGCTAATACCCTATTGATGAATTTTAACGAAGAAAATATAAGAAAATCTGCAGAAGCTATCCACCAGCCTATCGAAATATTTCACACATACTTTATGCAATTCTTATATCTACCCTAAGGTAAGGGGATATTCAGCATTTGATAAGAAAATTTATTTATAAATTTATATATTTTATAAATAATAACGTAAATAAAATACGATATATTATTTTAAACATATACAGTATAAAACAAAATTATTATATGTTATAACATAAAATTATTAATGACTGAAACATAATAGATGGAAAAATAGTAAATATATTATATTGAAATAATTCAATACAGGATAGTTGAAGTAATGCTAACAATTATGAAGTATTAAAATAAAACAACAAGAGTATTCTAGGAATAGAATTGTAGTTTAGTTTACATGTTAAATATTTTTATTCTCAATTTAGTGTTCTTATTACTTTTTTCTAAGTTTATTGTTGGTTAGTAGTCGTAGTTTAATACCTGTAGAGTATTTTTATAAAAGTTAGGGATAAAAAATTGGAAATAAATAGTAAGATCTGGAAATAACAGCTTTTATTTAAGTTATTAGGTACCAGGGTATAGTATACATATTTTATTTTATTAGTTCAAAATTTATACCATTGGTTCAAATTTCGTGACCATGTTATTGCATGTTTATTTCACAAAGTTCAGAAGGGGCACATTAAATATTATTGGAAAATGATATACAGCCTATGCTTTTGTTTACTCTTGAGCTACAAAATACCCATTAAATATTTTCAATTAAGTTCATCAGATACATATTATAGCTATATGTCATCCAAACCTGTGTTGTATGCTTAAGTTTTGTTAATGACCTGATACTTGAAAAACGCTTTTGAAATTGTTGACAGTATATACACTCAGCAAGCTCAAGGAGACCACCATAGCAAACATAGGTTAAATTTTGATTTTGTTTGCAAAAGTGTATTTTTTATGAAGAATGGAATTTTCAATCAGAGATAAATTACAATACTGTTTTATTAATTGATATTCTGTTTAACATTTAAATTTGTTTTCAGTAGGCTGCGCTCCAGGACCTTATTGATTTGTTCTCATCCAATCCTATGTAATGTTGCATTTCAGGGGAGAGATTTCCATTGAACAATAAAATAAATATCATGGGAATACTTGCAAGTTGTGAACATGCTACGAGAATTTTTAAAAGCGTTCCATAACATATAAGATATTGCCCTTTCTAAGCCAATATTGCAAATAACCACATACTGGGGAAATTACTGATAAGATTAAGATACAAGCGCACTAACAAAACTTAAATGTGATGCTACTATTGTTAGATTTTGCAATTTTACGCACAAAAAATGTAAATTTGATTCAAAAGATTATTGCGACTACGTCTCATTTTGTTATTCCAAGAAAATCCTAATAAAACTTTGAAGATCTAAAGTAATCATATTACTCGCGGAACAGTTTCAACAGACAATTTTAACACAATTTGAACACTGGAGGAGAAATGAGGCTTAAAATTAATTCATATTACCCAACATTTCAGGAATACATGTTTGAAACAACAGCGTAACTAAAGCGTATAGAATAATTGCAGTGAAAGTTTTTTATTGTTTAGGACTGTTTGAAATGCTGAATAGTGGCCTGTTTAAGTTTTAACAAATGTGCACATAAACAACAATTCATTTACACTTACATTAATTCAAGTGAAATATATTTTAAACATTCTAATAAAAATGTACAACAATTCATTTAGCCCCTTAGCAAAAGTAACATTCGGTTATAAAAAAAATACAATAACGATAAATTACTAGTAAAATTCATGTTCTTAAAACCACTAGTATATTATAAGGCCTTCAAATCAAAAATATTAACATGGTGCGACTGTGCAATCATTATAAATAAAGACAACATCGGGAAACTTTTTAAATCTCGGTTAAAATTAGTCAAATAGAGATATGTTGCGTCTTCCATAAAGGAACTTGTATTCACAGTGCATTAATCTGACTAGTAATGTGATTAAAAATGATCTGTAAGTGTACAATATACAAATGTGTATTAGCTACTCATTTTGTTTAAAATATTCGATGACTATTTCTTCTGAGCAAGTTTTATGCGCTACTATAACTCTCACATCCTGATATTTACAAATCACTATTTCAAAAGCAGTTTAACAGTAAAACCTTAGTTATCCAGGTGCATATAGTGTAATTTCTGCCATAGGGACTTAACCGATTTTGTACAGGAAAGACGATTGCTGGCTCTTGATTGACACTGCAGGGCTGCCCTAAAATATTTTCATAACCTCTTAAAATACACTCCAACTTCCTCATATGGTGCTTACGCAGCCCTCCAGAATAGAGCTGGAATCAGAAAGAATTTAATTCCCCGTAAAGCCCAAAATATATTTTTCTGTTTTCATTAGCCCATCCATAAGCTGTCATTTTAAAGCAATGTATGTGTGAAAACAACAAAATCCGATGAGCTGCATTCACATGACTATCTGTTCTGCAAAAAAAAACTATTCTTACAAATGAGTATGCTTTTATCCACATCGTGCTAATAAAGATAAATATTTACAGAAATGAGATTATTACTTGCAAGTAGAAGTGAAATATGGGAACACATGGGTTAAGGCGACAGACAAATCCTTCCAAAAATGTCTATTAAACCAAAATGGAAACCAATAAAGAGAAATATCTCGGAAATGGTGACAAATTATGTGTTTCAACGAGATTTACATCTTTTGTGTAGTCATTTTTATGTAACTCTTACGGTTTATCAGTTCACCCTGAAGACGAGGAAGATGCACTTCTTCGAAACGTTGGTGTCAAGCCAAGTTTTTACCTGGCTAGAAGCCCGAGAAGATTTTGAATTAACACGTCGCCAGGAAAGCTTCAGTTCTTATTTTATATAAAAGTAATTCAGAATGTAGAGAACTTTAGCCGCTACTTCCAGGAAATTTAAGATATACATTTCATTTGTCATCTAAATATCTTTAGTATAGAAATTTTAATGAATATTGTTAGCCATTTTTGATGAAATCAAAATTTCGAAAATTTCTCCATATAAAACGTAGTTGGAATGGAGAAACCACCATGGAAATGTTTGTGCTGCATACTTAGAGATGCTGAACTTAAACATCAAGTTTTATACTTAAATTTTCATTTTTGGGTTGTGTTGTCTAAGGACACACACACGCGCACGCGTACCTTTTTCTAAAAATACGTTTTTTTGTATTCAGGAGACCATAAAACTTGTATCTACAACGAAATCTCCGTATGGAATTTTTGGGTGGAACGCAATGTCTTCTCTACCTATGTACTATGAACGAACAAAAGTAAAAGTAAGGATACTTGGATTTCTGCGTTCTATTATAATACAAGTATAAGTTGATAACATATTAAGTACTTTTACAGCTTGGCTATTATTCAACGGAAGGTTAAATATAAACAACGCTTTATCTACATTTCTGCTTCATGATGACCCATATATACATTAACATCAGTAAAGACCAAAACTCGAGTGCCATGGTCCTCCAATTCGACTGGATTGGAATTCAGAAAACAAAAGTCGAGTGCAGCACATTGCATAGACATCTTTACTTCTGCCTGTTGGGATAAATAAACGCTCACTCCGCTCACTGTAACATTTGGAAAATCTATGGTTTGTAAGATACTCTATTGAAAGTTATACCAGTTGATACACTAAACAATAACGATACTTTTGTCATATATCAAAATTCTAGGCTGCGTAGTTATTTAAATAATAACTTTTGTAGCCCAAATTCATTGCTCTAATAAATATGAGTCAAGTGATAAATTTGTTAAAAATATGCACAAAGAAAATTCCACTTTTATACTAAATGAGTTTACAAATAGATATGTCAGATTATATATTCTATATTACCCCTAATGAACGTAAAAAAATTGTAAAATCTCTTGATTTTTCAAAATTTAACAATGTATCAACATTTGGCATTTTTTCAAAACAGTAATATGACTATTTTCTTTAGTGTGCTTTTGAGAGGCAGTAGAAATAGTTTGCATCGTGTGGAGCGGCCGGGTTCGATGTCAAGCGACTAATGTGGGATTTGCGGAGGATAAAGCGGCGCAGGGGCGGATTTTCTCTGGGTTCTCCAGTTTTTCCGGCCATCGCATTCCACCGGTGCTTCATCAGTGTCATTTGTAGTAAAAGCGGGCGTTAAACACTATGAAAAACTTCGTGTGGAGCATGTTGAGTATGGAAAAGTATTGGAAAAGGGTTAGCGATAAAATGGTTTAAATTTAGGAGTACCTATTAATATGTAAGCATCCACCTAAATTGGTAGTTAAATTTCGCTAAGTGCGAGAAACTATATATTTTCTTAATGTTTAAAATTTGCATAATTTTATTATGAAATAAAATATCTTTTCTAATTTTACATAATTTTTGGCCAATTCAGGTGGTCGCAAAGCACTCAGTTCTACTATCGGTACCGAAATATGGCTAGTTAGAAGTTATGGATAGTGCTATTTCGCAATGGATGCCAAAAACTACGTGTACGAGTATAACGCACATTTTATACCCAAAATGAACTGTTAGGCAATCTAATATAGGTACTATGTGGCAAAAACGCATATATTTGTTCTTCGAGCGGCATATATCCATGCAGCCGACAAAGTCTTATACCAAAAAATACAGATTCAACAAAAAGTATACGTAAAATCCAGCATCCAAATTGACAAGCAAATAATTATTTTTAGTATGCGTGATTATAAATTTTGTAACTTCTACTGTAACCTTGCAAACGTTTCAACGAATTTTGAACTATTTTGGTTTGTGGAGTTTACAACAGTATTTTTTAGGCATGTACTGGAGCAATTTCTCAGATATAGTGCAAAGCAATATCAATGGATTATAATGGAGAAATAAACCCAAGTCGTAAAAGCTGAGGAAAACATAAACAAGTAAAGGTATTCAAAGTTCCACTTTGACATGTTTTTCTTCGTCAAATCTAAACATAGCTATTATATTGATAGTTTTTTGGTAAAAGTTTACTTTGAGTACAGAACGAATTTCAGGTTTGCTTGTTTTTCTTTTCTAAAAAGAAAGCCTATTTCGAATTGCTTTTGAAAATCCCTTAGATACAGTTTTCGGCAAGTCCAATTTTACCTTTTATTTTGATCCATTTCATTTACGTACACCTAACCTAACAACCTAACCTCGACGAAATCTGGAAACCAGAGGAATCCATCGTTTGCAGCAGCTCACTACGGCCTCCTATCTTCCCATATTCGTTTTTCCAAAAAAAAAAAAAAAAACACTTACAAAACACAAGATCCATCCAACTTTAGCTTGCCGTAATATTTTGACTGACACAACACATCAGCTGCTTTCCTTAGGTTCATATTTACACTTGAACAAATACTCTGCAAGTGTCGCCTTATATATATATCCGTGTGTAATAGATAGCTCAACAATTTGCACATAAAAAAACTCAATTCACTGAAAATAACTCGGCTCACATTCACTTTCACGTTTGCAGTACATAATGACCCATGCTGGTTTTTGTTGTTTTTTTTTCATTCTCAACTGTTAACCAACTCAAAATATTGCATGACCATATCACGTGATCAAATTCTGGAATGTCATTGGCCACAACATCGGCTCATATCATTGGGCACAACAATTAACCGTCTAGAGCACTGATGTTTGGTTTACCTAGTAAACCGTGAACATTTTCTAATTCCGAGACATTAGAAAAGTTTAAAAATGGATTACTAAAGAACCAATCACTTCCAAAACATACCATAAATAAACCTATGGCTCAGAATTAAGCGTAAGCACATCCTACACCTGGAAAAATTCATAACTTCGCTCTAAAGTTGAAGTAAACATTTTGCCTTTTGCTTTAGTAAATGCGTGCAAAAATAATTGTGTAACCATACACTCAAAAGCTGAAAACACTCGCAGTAATTCATAAAGTCATAAAATTACCAATATTAAAATCGATGAAAAACACCCGAAAACGTAAAATCATTTGTTGTATTGTGCAAATAAGAATATGCGTCTTAATTTAGCTGACAGAAACTGTGTTCTATTTTGGAGGCTAATACTTTCTCGAGTCACGTGTGTAAACTCTTCAGAAAAGCACTTCCTTGCGACGCTCATATCGAGACCACTAAATCTATCCCCACCAGTCACATGCTACCCCATTTTACTCTATACCAGATCATGCACATTTTGATGTCACATTATCCGTGTCCGGTAGGAGGGAAAGTATATGAACATTACAAAATGCAAATGCGTGGTGAAAAATATAGCCTCTTATGAAAGTAGTGACATGGCGATGAGGACAATGGAGTTGATGTACACAGTGGCTGTTAGGTATGCTTTATGGAGTGGGGTACTATTTCGGGGCTGGAACTCTAATGGCAATTTTAGGCAGCTCGCAAAAATTTTGAGAAAGTATAACTAAGAATGCGTGAAACAAGCAACCAAAATTCACCACATTACCAGATAAACAGAGAGCAATCGACACCAAAATGATTTAAATGAGAAAACTATAATACTATGCAAGTTTGACAAATGTGATTACTTAGCATCATATTGACTTACATTTTGGGGCCGCCCAAAATAATCACTCTAAGTTTATCATTTTAATACAATTATTTCCATCTGTTCAAATGCATATTTTGTGTTTTTGTGTAAATTATAACATTTTCGCCGGTTTAAGCAGTATTAATTTCTTACGATAGAACACTGTGGGTTAGAGGCACCTTGGGCATAGGTGATTATGTCTGTTGCAAGCTATATAAATAAGAAAGCGAATGGGGTAAAATAAAAAGGAAGGGAAAAAATTCTGAAGTGTTCCACTCACATGACTTTCTTACCCCGTTCTGAAAACAGATTCTTTTATCTATACCATGCTAATTGAGATAAGCGTTAGCAGAAATAAAAATTATTGAGCACAAGGGAAATATAGCTAAAGCGATATTCATATCTTCAAAAAGTTGATCCCTCTGTGAAAGTTTCGTTCGCCTTGCAAGTCCAACAGAAAAAAGCGGAATGAAAGGAAGTGTTACGTAGTTTAAACGTCAAGCCAAAAACAAGCAATATCTTGGAAAACGTGATCTCTACAACAAAAAGGCACAAGACATAAATTGCGTGTTTTAACGAGATCTACATCTTTTGTGGAGTAATTGTTTTCTGTCTCTTACGGTTTACTAGTTATACAAAATTCATTCATGATGGACAGGTTCATCGAAAATCTTTTCCTAGAAAATTCAAGATATACATTTATTCGTGATGTGGCAATTATTTTCAAGTTGGGCCGCTTACTCTCCGCTGCGACTTATGCCAGTTTTGCACTCTAACGGGACCGGTGTGGTTATAGAGGGATTATGGGTGGGGAGATGGTTTAAAAAACTAATGTTGTATCCATTGCGCTGTTAGGAGTTGTTGGAAATATCGACAATGAGGTACTACCACGATATAAAATTAGAAACATAAATTTATATACACACACTAACCTAAACGGATTGGAACCTAACCTCGCGCTAAATTTGAAATCCACAGGCTTTGAAATTGTCATCATAAATATAAAGTCAATCAATCGCACTTAGTTTCATTAGTGGCCGAAGTTCTGCATAGTAAAATTCACTGAACAGCTGTATCTGCGTGAAACATACTTGTAATACATCAGCACAGCGTCTAGCGACATATGCCGGTGTTGCATTCCACCACACTGTTCGCCTGCCGCCGACAATGAAATTCAGGTTTTAGGCCCTTTAGTGTGTAGTATTATTATATATTTACATTGCAAAAGTACTACAAGACTTTTTTATTTATATTCTACTCCTTCTAGGCAGCATACTTCATAAATATTCACAAAAAAGGATCGCTACACGCAAGTAATAAATTAGCGATAAAAAAATTGGTGAAAACGTAACAAGTATAAACCAAACTTACAGTCAAACTACAATTTGTTTAATTTCTAGAGGGGCCCAAGTTCTCTATAATTAGCACATTTTCCATGTACAGGTAGTTTGTGATGGAGGGGGGGATTTTCTTGAAAACCTTCGTGTCGCAACCTTGGAAGATAAGTCAGGCTATTATTCGCAGCTTAGATTCCTCTAGAAATTAATTTGTGGTTTAATTGGTACATTGTTTTATACTGATTCCATTTTCATCAATTTTTTTTTCTCGGAAAAGTTCCATAATGAAGTTAGACGCTAATTTATTACATGCCTGTAGCGACCCTTATTTGCGAATATTTATTTTATATTTTATTTTCACTATTTAATTTCATGCTTCTTTCGCTTTCTGAGAAGGAACAATAAGAACTTGCCGAAGTACAACGAGAAATGTACGACATTATAAAAAAGGAAAGGGGAAGCACCAAACCCTAGGTTGTTGTTGTCGTCATTATTATTATTGTTTATATTATTATTTTATTATTATTATTAACATTATTAATTATCATAATTATCATTATTATTATTACTATTATTATTGTTAAACACGCGGTATGTATATGCTTTTCTTTTAGTCAGCGTTTCTTTTGCGACTATAATGGGCAAATCTAGGGAAAAGGTTGCTCGAGTCCTATTTCGATAACGTGTGGCGGGTCTTTGTGGCAGCGGCCAGTCCACCTCATCTTTCCTTCCACTGTCTCAAAACACTGTCGCCAAAATATATGTAGCGTCACTTATAATACCGCATGTTTATTTTGCTAACACTTTTAATGTCGTTGGAAAAACGACTTGTAACGACTGTGGTTTAAATTTTGACAACAATACAACAACATTACCTATTTGGTAAGTGTTATATAATACGTTATTAACGCATAGTTGCAATATTGTGGCTGCTTTTCCTTTAATATCCCTTCTTTCCTCTTCTATTATCTAATATTCAGAATTATAGCTTTAAAAGGCATGCAGAAGGCGGCTTAATGCGCACAAATGCTTGCTTTCCAACATTAAGGATTAGCTAAAACGTAGCTGACGTTTTAGGAAGCATAAAGGAAAATGAAAGCCTTTCGCTACTCTAGCTTAATGTAAATAGAGCACACTTTACCTCGCTCGTAGTGCATCCGTTATACTAAGCTCACTACCTCTAATAACACGATATACAACATAACAGTCACCTCTGCAACCACAACACTAAACACCTTCTGGCTCTGGAGAGATGGCAGAAATTGCTGTGCCCAAACAAGCTGCTATTGGCATTAGCTTGCGTAAGCATTGTATCCACCAATCAGAAACTTACGCTGCTGAAGGCCTGATACTCAACGTGCAAGGGTGTATAAGATGGATATTGAAGGCACTGCTTTTTGGTAAGTTTTAGTATGCGTGTTAACTTAAAACCATTTTTGTAACAAAATATAGGTAATTTCTCAGTAAATTTGAAGCTGAAAGTTTGTAAAGTTGTGCAATCATAAAAGTCTTTACTTACGTAAAGTAGGAGAATTATTATGCGCCAACAAAAATTCGATGTCGAGATTTCACCGGAAATATGATTTGAGGTCCCTGGATATTAAGGCATTTTTAGAATAAGGTCCCAGTGTGTGTGTGTGTGTGTGTGTGAACAGCATAATTCAAATATGAAAAGTCGTTTAAATACGAAACTTGATGCTTAAGTTTTACGTTTTTCAAGGATGCGACACGAAGTTATTAAAAAAATCCCCTCAGTTATCTTTTACATGAAACACTTTTGAAAATTTTGATTTTTATGAAAATTAGCTCAAAAGACTTTGAGATTAAAATACCATTTTCATGGTAAATGGGAGATGTAAGTATATCTTGAATATTCTGGTATTACTTTCTAAATTTCTTTTGCATAAATGTAATCGTAAGGCACGTACTATACAAAAATTGTAAATCTCGTCAAAACACAGAACTTTTTACAAATACATTTGTATTTTAGTTTTCAGATATTGCTTTTTATTGGTGTCAGTTTTAAAGTATTTATGCAGAAAGGCGTTATTCGTTTTTCCTTCTCCTGGTTAAACAAAAAGAGAATTTAAAAGTCATTACATAGCGATAACCTCTTAAAATATTTGACTGTAACTTTAGTCTAGTGTATTTCCTTATACTTTTGTATCTATATGGAAATAGGTAATTAAGTATTTCTGCAAAGGTGTAATCCAATTAACGTGGAAATGTATTGAAGAATAAGCTTTTATACGAATAGTTTCTTGAAGAATGGGTAGAGCACATCACGTGAGTGTAACGCATCAGATTTTGTTTTGCTTTTATATCTGAGCGTACCTTGGTTAAGTTTGTTCTATGATCATTTGAGCACCAGCGAGGCTATTGATTTATAATCCCAATAGCTTAACATGTCGTCTATGCTCAGTCTCATACAAGCATGTAGTACTATGTGCGTACCTTATCGGGAAAGTGAGGGTGGGGGAGAGAAGAAGAGTTAGCCGCCTGTCTTTCCGCAGTGTTGTCAACCAAAAAAAGTTTCTTAGAGGCCCTCAGCCATTATGGCGAATAGGTTATCTAATTTACCATGATACAAGCTGAATTATTAAAAAAAACATGTGCGTGAACTCTGTTATCTACAGACAGAATGAACCCACTATATGTCAGGGTATTTATCATAGTTAATGTGTCTGGTCGCCTTGCCCTTCTTCCGAAATTGCGCGAAACCTACCGAATGGAAACTAGGTAGCCGAGCGCTCAAGAGAACGTGCGCGCATAATAGGAGTAAAACCATTACCCCATTATCACGAACCTCTTTCTCCTCTCACGTTTGAGTTATATAGCTTCTAAATCTAAATTATTTCTACCAAAACTTATCTTTCTATCTGCTTCGTTTTATCGAGATACAGGTTCGCAGAATTACTCTTGCTACAAATATCGTTGTATATACAAATGGAAAGTAGGATAGAAGCAATTGCTAAATTTTTAAATACGGGATGTTCTTTTATTAGTATTACGCGTAAAACCTTAATATCGACAGCTAATTAGGAAATGGTAAACTTATTGAAAAATTTAAACTAATAACAGCGGGTATCTAAAAAATTCTGAAACCTCAATAAAGTGAAATGAAATAAATTGTATGTTTTAAAGATACCAATGTTTTATCTTTTTTCTAGTTTACCCGTTATACAAAATTATACAAAATTCCTTCCAAATAAAGAGGCTATTTTCACCATAATCAATACACACACACACATATATATATATATATATATATATTTAATACAAACGTTACAAACGTTCTTGAAACTCTTCGTGTGGTTTCTTTGGAAGATGCTGAATTTAAATACTAACTTTGGTGATTACCAGTCTTTTTAGTTATGCTGTTTATAGAGATAGAGATCGAAACTGGGTTTTATTTATGGATGCTCTTTAAGTGTTGTGGTTCTCAGCGTCCCATTCTATACTGGGCGTGAAAGAGCACTTAATTAAGCTTTGGGGCCCCTTTATCTGGTTTGAGGTTCTTTCAAGTGCCGTAAACCTACGACACGGAACCAACTGCTTTACTTCGCTTGTAAAGGAAATTTAGGAGGACATACCACATGCATATATATCAAGCCATACTCATGTATATAAATCAATATAAAGGCAGAACTGTATGTAATATTATAATACTAAGGAAAGCAATGTTAAAACAGTGGAACATATTTAGCTTTAGAAAGATGTACAAAACCAAATTGTAACCTAGGTAGTTAAGGAAGAGGTGAGCTAGCTTAATTCCAGGTAATAGACCACTAACTCCCACTTGGTAGTGAGCACAGGATTAGGCTAAGTAACTAAAAATAGAAGGAGAAAGATATAGGAAAGAAAGAGACAAGGGTAGTGACCTCACCTCCGAAAAGCAGAGGGAGTTGGAAAACTAGAAGGACAGAGATAAAGGTTAGAGATATAGGTTAGAGAGAGATGGAAGCACTAGGTTTTTCCATACGCGTCATGAGAACGCGGCACTAACGAAACGAACACACACACCCACACACGGGCGTAACGTTTTGGAAACACGTTTTTTGGACTCAGGGGACCTCAAATCATATTTTCCGGTGAAATCTCTACATTGAATTTTGGGTGGAATACAATACCTTTTCTACCTACTATGCGCATACTGCGTGTAGATAATGTAAAATTGCTTTCAAGTTGCAGTGCGTGTGTAAAACCTGTATCTATGCTAGTCCTAAATATTTCGTTGCAGGAGCTAGGAAAACACCGAAAAGAGAATCGTCAGTCAAATATCAATATACTATTCTAATATTGCAATTCTATGTTCTTTCCATGAGATCGCGAGAAATAGCACTCATATGACCTTCTTTACAAATTCTTCATCAAACTATTTTTACAAAGGGTACTGATTTTTCTACTGCATGTTAGTCAAGATGATTATGTGCACAGCTTTTCTTATACCTAAGCTGTAGCCAAATATTTTAAAAGTTGGTTGCCTTATGATGGTGAAGTGCCATTCTGTCTGAATGGGCAACAAAAGAAAAAAAAAAAAGGATAAACTATTTACCTCTTGAGAAAATTAAAGTATCTTCAAATACTATTGTATATATTTCATTTCTCTGGATATTGTAAAGGCTTTACAACGCTTCTTACTACATTTTCACGTATGATTTTCGAATTGTTCATCTGATTGGAGTTTAGGCCTGTTTTAAAGTATGAAGTAACCACAGTGGTTTGTGAGGGCTATATAAACAGCAAAAAAAAAAAAAAAAAAAAAAAAAAAAAAAATGAATATTACATAATATTGTGTAATTGCATAATTTTAAGTAGTTGCATATTTTCAAGGCAATAGTAACTTCACTGGGGAATTACACATGAATTTTAATAATCTTGACTTCGAATGTTAACTATTATTCGCGAAAACGTTTTAGCCAATTCTTCTAAAACGGATTATCCTCTTCTTTGCAGGACTTCAGCCCCCAAGGACTTACAAGTCAATGCCTTGTGCTATAACATATCCAGGATGGCTGATATCATGCTCTGAAACATAACAGCGAAACTATTCCTAACAAAGTAGCTATTGGTCCATTAGCAAAATCACAATAAATTATGCGCTTGGCAATTATAAGACACACTTTGGATTTCAAATTACTTATAAAACATTAACGGCATTGAGGCGCACAAAGAACTACATTAACACTGCTATATTTGCTGAAAGTTTTTGAACTGAAAAGGGTGACCGCATAATAAAGAGGTGAGTGTGGCGCCCAGCAATAAACAAATACATAGATTTGTGATAGACGATGGAAGTAAGTATGCACAGTCATGGTAAAGGGCATCCAAACACCGTCGTTTAGTTACAAAAGTGTATTTATTAAACCTAAGATTGTAAACAAGCATGTTATACAGTATAACATTTACATCCGAATCTGTAAATACAAAAACATTAACAAAGTATTAGTCTTTAGCTAAAAGTAAACAAAATATGTCTATTGGTCTCACAGTGAATAAAAAATATGCATTAAGTCAACGAAAATGATAATTCATGCATATAGTTTACAATTTTAATACTTCTTAGTTATTCCTATTCTATCACCTCTGTTAACCTCTTTGGCATGGCATGAGTCAGATGATAGTATTTTATCATTCTTGTTGTAGCAATGCTTTAGAACTGTATTACTTCGTATTACATGCTTCTTTACCTATGTTTAAACGTACTCCAAAGATATTCAATTGGATTAAGGCCTTTATGTGTGCTGGAAACTTCAGAATACGAATTTGAATAAAATACAACAATGACTTGCGAGCGATATCCGCTATATGCTTGGGATCATTGGAAGTAAAGTACTAATCTCTACCTAAACGCAAGCTATGTACAATTTTTGCAACATTTTCTTTAAGATATATAAATGCTAATATATAGCTATCTATATTACCTTAAATAAAAATAAGTTTCCTAACACTAGATGTAGTCATACATCCCCATACCGCAATTTCTCCGTCACCTTGTTTCACTGCGGCTTGAATTGATTTGTGATGAAGCTCAACATTTGGTCAACCCACAGGAATGACCATATTCTTGTTAATCTATGTTTTTTCTAGAAGCCCTGTTCCATCACATGCTCTGTTTAGAATATAGCGAACAGACTTTGTTGTTAATTCCTTCCCAAATGATCATTTAGATGCGCGGAAAATGCCGAAGTTGTTAATTTAGGATCTTTAAACATTTTTATTAAAATATTTTCTTTCCCTTGCGTTAGATTTTGTGGTCAACTGTGGTCTCTTTTACTATTAATGGGAGTGCTTCTTTCTGTATATCGCGTTTTATGGACATCATTTACCTGGTTTCATCCAATAATATCAGAAAATTTTTAAAATTATTTTCACTTGGGAGATAGCATTTTTCCTTTCCTTCAAAGTTGTTTCTTTACCTTTGTCGCCCATTTTCCTCTGGCACAGTTTCACTACATGGAGTATGTTGTCACTGAAGGCGTTTCTTCCTGCAAGGGGCTGTTTGTGGTTTTTATGTTTACATTTACATTGATGTATGAATGCTTTTCCTCCCGTTTAGTATCACCAGAATTAGAATATTGATTGATTTGTTGAGGCTATATTTATCTAATATTCAAAGCCATTTTCACAGTATACTGATTATTTAATGGTGCAAACTTCCGGTCAACATCTTAATGATTTCTTTTAATTTGATTCGGAACTATAATTAATCAACTTTAATGCTAGTGCTGTATGGAGACATATTTCCGTGACCTTAGGTTCTTATAAAGAAGCGTAATAAACTGAGCAACTCTCTATTTTCCTCTAATAATCAGAAGGATTTAGAGTGTATGTTTTATACACTAGTCATTATGTGGTTAATTTTTTGAGCTTACTTGGGATCTCATGCAGCTTTCATTTCAGGGAAACGTGTGTTCTATTTCGTATTTAATATTGTTGCATTTTCTACATAGTATTTAATTTAATGGTATTTAATTTCAGGTAAATGAAAGCAAATGCGAGTTTTTTTTAGCAAAATGGCAGTTTAAGCATGAATATGCTTATTAAAAATTGTTACTATAAATGAATGACTTTTGCAGCATTGGGTTACAGAGTGCTGCAGCGGTTAAATTATCAGTTAGCAAATAGTATATGAAGTTTATTGGCTCTCGAATATACCTATCTAAATTTCCGTAGTACTGAGAGAGTTACATGGATTTTCATACTCATTAGCCGCACCAGTGATTACTAAATACAAATTAGGGTAAATTCAATCAACTGGATCACTGATTTCATAAACTCAACCATCATAAAAACTGTAATTGTAAAACTAATTAATCTTTTTGGGGGTACTCATAGGGGAAACTATGTATTCAGCTTATGTATAATAATTAATATGAAATTCTATGACCTTTGATCCCAAAAAAAAAAAATGAACAAGATCACAAGAAGATCAGAGGCTCAGCTCTTTTCATATGTTACCTAAAGTGACCTCGTGAAAATTGTATTTATAAAACTCAATGGAATAAATTGCTGCAGATTTTAAATTTATTTGGGGCGAATATTTGAAACAAATAACGTATTTAAGAATATATTTCACTTTAAATAATAAGTTAGAAAACAATTGTGATATTTAGGCAAAACTATTAAACAACTATTTTTAATACCAGTAAATTTCTGATATTATAATTTCCTAGTTTCATAATATATGTTCCCTTTATTATATTGAACGTTTTAAAAACTATTACGTAGCGGTTAAGGTGCCTATAGTTAGTGGTCGAACATCATTTAAAATTTCTCCTGTATGAAACGTCATACGTGGTTCAGTCGTCCGGTGGCTCTATGAAATCACCAACACTTTGGTAACAGTAAGCCAAGCAAGGAAAGTGATGAAGTGAAGACACTAAGACACGGAAAGTAGAAAAAGTGGAAAACTCGGCAACGACACTGCTGCTGGCTCTTGAGTCAAAAGGAACTGACAAATCCTGCCTATAGTATTAACAATCCTGCTAGGTGGCTCAGACGTTTTGCCTGAGACTGGAGATTCCCGCGGCTGACCTCTCTGATCTACGGTGTTTTTTCCGAGGGGTTTTCCGGATCACTAGGCAAATGCTGGGTATTTATTCATTCCTCCGAAATTCCTGTCCCTTCATTTCATCTCCACTTCATCCAACCAGTCTCTTTTCGGGTTGTTAGTGTCGACGGGGACTGCAGTGTTGGAGCCCTTCCGTGGTGAAAGACTGCACTTTGGAAATGCAGCTCGCGGGAGTGGAATGGAGCTGGAAGTCGTCTGCTTACCCAGGGATTTTAGTCAGACCTAAAGGGCGGACTCCTAGAGCTCCCTGCACCGATATCAAGAACTGCTTGACAACTGTTAAGAACCCTCCACGGTGGTTCCCTCCTCGCCGTCCGGTTTCGGTCGCCCGTTGTAATTACTTTCATCTCATCCTATCTTCCTAGGGTATGACGTACAATAATTTAATGGTTATAGTGTGGAATCCCCTAAGACATCACACACACACACACACACACACAAACACACACAGCATTAAAAACGTACAGCACAATTTAAATCTCTCGAATAAATGAAAAGGCTTTATGAAACAAAAACATCATGAACATGAAAGTCACCATTTTTGAAGAAGTTAAAGCACATACAGATTATCTTTGTCTTCCACTGCAGTAGGTATCCAGAACTGTAGAACAATTATGAGTTATTCTAATTTCTTCATCGAATGTAATTGTGCAATCAAGGATTTTAATTCAGTGCTTTACACCGATAAGGAAAATCGTGGCTGCGTGAGCTCTGGAAAGGAAGATTTGAACCTTTCCTCAATTCTTTTCAGGTTCCAGCTTCTGTGTTACAGCTTTGGTGTCTGTTCTACTTTAGATTTACAAATAAATAAATATATTCTATGTCAACAGCGAACTATAGTAACTCATCCGATGGAGGGCTTGTAAAATTGTGTTCTGTACTCGTTAATAGCAGCTTAGTTGGTGCTGCTTCTTCCATTCTGAAGAGCCCATTGTTAATGGTGGCCCATGGTCCCTTACATGTGCATACTAAGTCAGGAAAAGATGATGACCCATTCTGAAGAGCCCATTGTTAATGATGGCCCATGGTCCCTTACATGTGCATACTAAGTCAGGAAAAGATGATGACCATATGTTAGGACATTTCAGAGACCTCAGTATGAAAAACTTGGGTCCACTGGAACGTCGTCAATTTATGATTCGGAAGAATGAAAAAAGTAGTTCCATAAGACAGTTAATACTGCTATATTGCAGAGTTATTGATCTCAGAAGGAAGAAGCCTGTTAACGTTGTCACGGTTATTTCTTTAGAATAGTAGGAGCCAATATTTTAGGAGCATTGGAAATGATATTTTGACTGCAAGTGTTTAAATAATTGAGAACCATCATTTTATAGCGAATGTTTGCCTAAACGTATGGGCATCCATTGAGAATGACCGCTTAGTTTTCCCCATTCTTTATCTTCTACAGATATTTAAATATCGTACTAATACCTGTTTTCTAGCATACTATTTTGTAAAGTAGTTATTTTTTATCTCAAACCTGCGTTATCACACCTCATCTTAGTTTTTCTTTAAATTCAACTACAATATCCCAGAATATGCAGAAGTATCCATTGTGATTTTATAGATGATAACATTATCCTAAAAACATCAGTAAATGTTTCAATAACGTTTTTTCGAAAAAATATAGTTTTAACTATTAAAATTCCTCACTTATTTATAATAGATCATAATTTTCTAATAAAAAGTTATTTAAATATGTAGTGTAACTTTTTTGTCTGGTTCAAAGCTTCAATTAAAAAATTTCAACCAATTTACACAAGTTTTAACTATGAAATATATTAACAAATAAAATCTATGAATTAATTTATAGCTTTCAAAATATGAAGCCAATTTAAATTGAATGTCATATTCATCTAACATAACAGCAATACATTCACCTAAAATTTTCAGAAAATGTTTAAAAGGTTTGAATATATGAAGCTTCACCCACAATTTCCCTTTAGAATAATATAATAGACACTTAAAATGCGAAATTTATCCTTAAGCGAAAATATTGGTTTTCAATTCATTGATTTTCCTTTTCTTTTTAAATCAAACTTCATAATTTTTGAGAACAGCATATGCATAATTACAATTTCACGTGGAGAATTCTAGGATTTTAGGTTAATTATCTTAAAAATCTAATGTGTTCCATTCACATGACTTTCTCTGCATTTTTATAACAAATTATTGATAAAAAGTTTGTTAATTAAATTACTTCATGCTAATCGAGAACAAATTTGCAGAAATTATCTAATTACTTATTTCCTTGTAAGAAGAGCGGAAATAAGGGAGTACCATAGTCTAAAGGGATAATCGAATGTTCTAAAAGATGGTCGCTCTGCGACTGGATTCCTTTGTTTGTATGACCATGAGTTGACAAATTGCCGTATGAGAAAAATCTAAGTATTTTAAAACTGAAACAAATAAAAAGGAATATGTCGAAGACGGTTAACTCCACGAAAAAATGCTAATAGCATAAATTGTGTGGTTTAACGAGTTCTACAGTTTTTGTTAAGTAAGTTCAAGAACTCTCTTACTGTTTAACAATTATGCAAAATTATGCAAAGTTCATCCACAATAAAAGATTCTTCACAGACTATTCCCAGAAAATTCAGGATATACATTTTATTTGACATGTAAACATTTTAATATACGACATTTTAATCAAAATTATTAGAGCTATTTTGAGAAAATAAAAATGTAAGAATATTATTCCATGTAAGGGGTAGTTGAGGGTGGGGGGATTTTCTTGAATATTCTCGTGTCGCATCCCTTGGTATTTAACGAACGTTTCGTCTTTGAGCTATGTTGCCCATAGACGCACACACTCACACACTCACACAGACACACACGCACACACTGACAGAGAGACAGACACACGGACATTTTTCTAAAAATGTTTTTTCATGGATTCAGGGGGTCTTAAAACATATATCTCTATTGAGCTCTCTGTGTCGAATTTTTGGGTGCAATATAATACCTTCTCTATACACTATGTAGATAGTACGAATAGAGAAAGTAGAAATAGTTATATTTGTATTTTAAACTTACATATTACTCGTAAGTAATATGCTCGTAACAAAGTAAAACCCTAATAAGGGGTTTTTCTCACCTAACACATATTAATACAACATAACTGAAGTCAGTAAGAGCGCTATTTCATTAAAATGTTGTATGGTTAGTTATCTTTGGTATATAAGCTTTATTTCAAATACATAAGGTATATTATAGTCAACTAAAATCTATTTTCATGATCAGATGAGACATTTTAGGAAAAATAGGGTAGTAAAATTCATTATAATAATATTTTAATGATATCGTTTTTTGCTGTTAACAAACATGAAGGAAACGAAGTAACCTTACATGCAGTTATTTGTTCCTTATTTTTTTTTCAAAAATGAGAATAAAAAGGATTGTGTCCTCAAACGGCATCACTGGCCTTAGATACGAGGTGGTGGTTATTTTAATTATTTTATTTAATTATTGTTGAGAGTACAATTTCAGTTGTCAATCAGTGGCACATCAGATTTCAACAGGAAAACCTCATGGACCATATTATTAATATTTTCTGTAAGTAATAAAAATGCTAATTTTGATTAATAACATGCCAAAAACGATACTGATACTCATACTACTGAATAAATAATTACAGTGCCTACATTAACAATAAACTTACGATACACAAATCAAGGATAAACTTTATGCGTGCCTGTGGCATCCTAATTGCTAACTAATGATGACATCCAATATAATTGGTTAACTCAAACGAAATGATTGTGTTCAAATCCATTTAAAGGGAAATTAATTTCGGATTTTTTAAATTCCTTTCAATAATGCAAGTAATGTTTATTTTTATACATCGTTTACATTTAGGGGCGTTTAAAATGCATTAAAACGTTAACATAACACTTAGTGCTTTATTTTCAGCTATCAATTTTAGAAACTATTCTATTCATTTAATACTCTTTTTCTCCCAAACTATAAGGGATAACATTTTGTTTTATAGACAATATATTCTCTGCGTCATTATATAAATATTTCCCATGACATTAGGTTATAGCTGTTCATATTAGTACTTCTTAAAATTCCATATTTTTTTTTGAAGCGTCATTCACTTCCAAATAAGTTGGAATGAAATCAAAAAGATTTACGTTATATATACGTTAACAGTTTCAAAATATTAATTTAAGTGTTTTATAATATAATAAACCATTAACATGTAACATTTAGAAATGGTGGCATATGACTTGACACCATGGCTACAATTTTAATTGGAACCAAGACATTATTTTAATTGGATTGTTTTTTTAAACAAAATATATTAATTTTACAGACTAATAACCTTATATTTTCTCTAAAGATTTTGGAGCTACATAAAGAAAACAAAACAGTGTATCTCGATAAAGTGGAGCTTTTCAAGGGTTAAAGAAAATGTTTTCTCCTGTTCTCTTCTCAAATAACTATTATAGATGTATAAGAGTGGCATTTAACTTTATTGGTAAGTTTTAATGAATGTGTTGCATTTTCAAATCAGATATACAGGTTGAATTTCACATTCCGTCTTTTAAGACGAAGTGTTGGGGAGTGTCCTGTGTTCGTTTACCTGGGCCGTTGAACCAGCAGTACCTTCGGCGTCACACTCGCACACTCCAACTATCTTAAACAATTCTTATATAGTAAACACCGACCGCCTACTCTCAGGAAATAACCATATGTGGTACGCTAGACTTTATTCATCTTGGGCTTGTGACATTCTGGACATTCTGCCCAAACATGACCTGAGTTAACAAGAAGGAAGTTACTGAATATTCTCATGGGGCAACTATAGAATGATATTTATTGGGCCATTTGAAATAATAATTTCAGTTTTTAAATAATTTGCTAAGCATTTGGTTTATTCATTACAAACGGAGTAATAGTACATATCAAGATATGTACAAATAACCAACGTTCTCTCTCTTATAATACTTTCCAAATGACAGATAAAACAAGCATTACTTTCACAGATGACGCTTCTATATGCGCGGGTTGGCTAACAGATTTTAACTCTCAGACATCCTCGTCAGACATTCTACACTTCAAAGTTGCTATTTCGAAACTTCAAAACCTTCTGCGTAGAATTTTTTTTTAGAATTACAGCTGAACTTGTACTCAGGGTGGGATCCGCAGTAGGCTTTGAAAACTGGATTTATCTGTTCAAATATCAAGGATTCAACCATGTTACCGTTTGAAAAGGTTACTTATTCTGTCATCAGTTTGAAATGTGACATAGTACACTACACTTATAAAACAAATCAGCTATGGCTTACAGGGCAAGTTAACATTGAAAATTTCTCTTGCTTGGGGGGGGGGGAGTTATTCACCCTGTTGTAAATGTAATGTAGGTAGTGCATACTTGGAACACGATCCACAGATTCACTGCCCTGATATAAGTAACCCACTGGTCGTTTGCGTATGATTCCTATTTTCAGAAATATTTTCAATAACATGACGATTCCTGAATGAATTTGATGATTACAATGTCTATCACTAACTCCATTTGCAAACTATAAAGTAATTATAAATGCATTATTAAAAGAATTAAGTAATATTATACTTTTGTAAAAACAAGCATATTTCAGCTCTATACTCCGGAACTTTTAGGGAAAATTATACCCTTATTTTGTTTGTAAAATATGTTTTTTGGAACCGTTAAGTATCATATACATTAGAGATCTAAATTTTGTTATTTTAAAACTAAAATAAATAGTACAACATAGTTTTTGATTCAAAATAGTAAAATGTAATATATTCACTCCTTTATCAATGGAGTTTATAAATAACATGATTCTATTACTTTTACTAATTATCATAACGGGCGCAGGGCCGAAGCCTCCCCAACAGGTTACAACCCCCAAGCCTCCCGCGAAACCGGTGTAATTAGCCAACAGGTGGGGTGGAATGGGTTCCTTGATTTCTTTCAGTGTACGGCAAATTAGTTCACAGTTAACATGTTTTCCGACGAACGATGAGTAGGACAGGAAGGAAAAGTCTGCTACGGAAAGGTTACACTTTCGGATCCCAGAAGTGTTTACAAAGTGGGGTAGCGCGATGGACGTGCAATGTTAAAAGCTGCAAAAGCTTTACTAAAGCCTTTTCCATTGAAGAAATAGATGTTCTAGATATTCAAGAGAACCATAACAACGCGGCACCACCTAGTGACAGGATTCAGAGACGGAAAGTACTTTGTGATCTGAAGAGAAAACTACGGAAGATAAACTAATATACTAATCAGATATTATAAACACCAAATTGCAACTGTAACCTGTTTCGGCAGAGTGGCTACCTGCTTTGGGGAGGCTTGGGGGCTATGTAATTAGGGACCTTTAAGGGTCCGGGAGGCTTCGGGGCTATTTTTTGATCACGGGAGGCTTCGGTACCGCACTCATCATAACTACATTTAACAAAATCCTAAAAGATCAAACCTTTTTTAGCAGCTTACATAAAAATGTAAAAAATAAGCGTTTCCTTTAAAATCATTTTTCTGAGTTGTTTTCTTTGAAACATTTTGCGGAATAGGAGATAATTACGATCATTATAGTAATTATTTGTACCATTCTCTTTTAGTGTCTTACCTACAACAACAAGATTGGCGTTTTGTAATACTACATACTTTGCTCTATTAACCAGAGTCCACGTCTGCTGAGTTTGGTACTCCGACACTAGCCACCTGACGAGGACCAAGCTTACATTATAATTGGCTTAGTTTATATTTTCTGATTAAACTCTTGTATACATAGAATTTATCTCCATATTTTAACTGTCACGTGGTCTTATCCTTTTCCATTGGTTACTGTCGGAAATAGGCTGTTGCGCATTAGAAAATAGTTTCCCATTTAAAATAACCATTTGTCGTAATACATTCCAAGAGAATAAATTATCAAATTTACACTTCTATAACGTATGAATCAAATATATTGTATGTGTACATATGTAGTATATGTCTTTATTGAGTTAACATCTGTTACAAATAAAGTATTTGACTCACTCAGCGCTTCAACGCGAAGAGAGTTAACGGCTTTCTCCTGTCGTCACTGCTGACACGCCATTGCATGCTAACGCTCCAGTCGAAGTCTGACTCACTACAATTCACTACACACACATATTTCCAGTTCCATGCATAAGGATAGAGTGTTAATTCGCTTTTAGCACCTGACGTTATATTGTACAGGGCTTACACGTCGCTATTAAGTGTGTACATTAACCAATCAGTGAAAAGGCTGCAAACAGAATACATATCAGCAAGGCAAGACTACAAGAAACTGTACTTAGCACACAAAATGGAACTATTTGTTCCGTTAGCTTGTAATAAAGCCAGCAGGAAACATAGCACACAAAATGGAACTATTTGTTCCGTTAGCCTGTAATAAAGCCAGCAGGAAACATATGAATATTCAACAGAACTATCACGCTCATTCGTAACTGAAGGAATAGAGTACACCTCCGTAAAGAACATAAAACATGAACAGTTTATTGTTGAAATAACGAAATCAGATAAACGCTAAAACATAGAACAAGACAATTAATCAAGATTATTCAGAGGAAAGACAATAATACAAGAAAACATGTATGATATCATGAGCAATGGTAAACAAGACTAAATCGCATAAAACCATAACAGATGAATACAGTGTTTTCAGGGAAATGTCCGTCTTAAACTTTGAAAAATTGTAATTTAATAGATGATTTGTATTTTTTGTTTTGGATATTAAAACCGGTTATTAATTATTCGCGCTTATTAACTGAAATATCATCACCGCAATAATATAATTAAAATAACAAGGTGACTGAAAAAATAACGTATTTTACACTAAATGCAGATTCGTGGTTTTCTGCTAAATTTTGGGCCTGAAAAAGTCAAAATTAAATGCATTAAATAAAATAATATTTAAAGTAAACTTAGAAGATATTTAGTGTGCAGGGTTTCGTGTACAATAAATTAAATAATACACATTAAAATTATTTTCAATCAAAAGTTTAAGCCTTGCCTACGTGATTCAAGGAATAATTAAAATACTGTTTTTGATGTCAAATTATTTTTCATTAGCTCCCTCGGCAATGTATCTCTGCTATCCGCGTACTATCATATTTTGTGAGGCTACACAACTTGTGGATAGGTGTAGGAGAAGTCTAGCAGCAAGCGCTTGTTTGCTGACGGTCGGAGCAACAGTCATACAGCGAACGCATGATGAAATAATCGATCTGTGTAGCACTGCATACAAAGAAACTTCTTGGGCATGTTGCCTGAACGTCATATACGTTATTAAAATATTTGTTTTGCTTCAGTTCCGAATCTTGTACATAACTCCCAAGTTTCTTTAATGCAACATCCCCAAGCTTTCTGCGAAATATAGGCCACGTTCCACAAATTCCCGCAGAAAACAGAGGATGGGGAATATAAAAAAGCAAGCTGAGGCGTGCGCGCAATTAAGCGAGAAAACTATTTGCAAGATATTAAAATAGAGTTAGTAGCATAAAGAAGTGGTTAAATGCTGAAGGCAAAAACGGATGGCTTGTTGGAGGAGGAGCTTCTCTGGATAATATGTTGGGTTTACTGTTTCAAATAAAACGGGGTACACAACAAAAGTTTGGAATTTCTGAAAAAAAGGGGTAAAAGCTAGTTAGCTTTAAAATCACTAAAAAATATCTGCTACACAATATTTTATCTGCACAAACTACGTACATAGTGTTTAAAGAATGTATTGTATTCAACCCAAAAATTCGATACCAAGATTTCACCTGAATATGTTTTGAGTTCTCGTGAGCTCAAAAAAAGCTTTTTTTAGAAAAAAAGTCCGTGTATGCATGTGGACAGCATAACTCAAAAATGAAAAGACTGTTAAATACTAAACTTGGTGTTTAAACTTTGCTATGTTTCCAGGATGGGACACCCCCAAACTTCCCTTTACATGGACACAGTTTTGAAAAGTTTGTTTTTCTCAAAAGTGACAATAACGATTTTGATTACAACACCGTATATTAAACATATTTATTTGACAAACAATATGTATATCTGAAATTTTATGGAAATAGGCTCTGAATACCTCTTCATTCTGGATACATTTTGCATACCTTGTAATCCGTAAGAAATAGATGAATACACACTACACAAAAGACATAAAACTCAACAAAACAGACAACTTCAGTCACATATACATACTTTTGTAGAGTTAAGCATTTCCGAGATACTGTTTGTCGTTGGTTTCAATTTTAAACAACGAAACAGGAAGTCAATTTTCATTTCACACTTTTGGTTAGCTGCCCGCCGTTCAAAGCGAACCAGCTTTTAAAAGATTTGAGTATCACTTTAGTCTGGAGTATCCCCTTCTGCTTAGAAGGAGGCAGCTGATAAGAGAATGTCTGCTAATGTTTATCTCGATTAGATTATATAATTAAACGAAGCTTTTGTAGGAGTATCTGGTTTGCAGAACAGGTAGAGAAAGTCATTTGAACGGAACACATCAGATTTTTTTATCTCACTTGTGATGTGGACGTTGGAAAGAGTGCTCGTGTACCACCGTGCGTCTCAAAGCAGTTATTAAATAAAGTTGCAAACGACACTGACCGTAGCCGACTATGTTTCGCACGCAAGGTTCGTTAAATCTCCCCCTCAGTATGATATACACATACACATGCAGTATTCTATTTAGTATACATAAAACGTTTCTTTTCGCTTGTTAACATGAAATTCTGTTTCGCTAGGTTTATGCTACCGTGTGCATAAAGCAAGGTTTACAACCCGCTATAAACGTGCCACGTTTTTACATACTCCAAAATATTTCAGGTGCATAACAATTGCATGAACTCTGTGGGTGTTGAACCTTGAGGAACCTTACCGTTACAGCTGGCTTAATTTTTCTTAAACTACAAATTTACCTTCAAATCCGTAGGCAAATAGACATTACAGCATCATCTGAGTTATGAATGAGGCTGATTTAGCTCAATCAGCATGTGTAGTTTCTCGTCTCAAGTTGGTCAATAGCAGGACAATATCTCTGAATTTAGGTGTTATTTTGCCATTAGTAGCCCTGGAGAACTGGTAATTGAAGGATAAGTGACGTCTTCTCATTACTTCTGAAGCTGTTATTAAGGGTGTTTTGTTCGGCATGTACAGTACAGCAGTGGCGGAGGTAACTAATTTTTAAAGGCGACTGATCAGGAACAAAAGTATGTCTTGTAGTCTTTCTTCCTCAAATGAGGTTTTCAAACCTATTTCTCTGGCGCTGACATCTTTCCTCAACACAAATTGATCAATGTCAGGCTTACTGGTGGACATAAATAGACGCAGTATTCATTTAAACTGGAGTGTTATCACTCTTAGCATAATAAAATTGCAATAATCATACCTAAAATTTTAGCTTTTCCATGCTGATTTACATGTGCAGAATTAAGCTATCGCCTGATGTTATAATTTTTCACGTAGCACAAATGTTTAGAACAAATAAGCATTCAGCAGCTTTACCATTCTGAACTCAAGGTTAATTAATTTTTCAGTCTCTGCGAAACTTGTATCTAGCGTTCTCGTGTGCCATCCTCAAGAAAATATCACTGCCTGTTGTTATTCGTCATGTGCACAGTTAGTAGGCACAGTAGAGAGGTTAAGGAAGGAGTGAAAAATTTTGCACACAAATGTGAGCAAACTCTCCAGGTGTTGCCAATACTAAGGCGCTTCTCAAGCTTGAAAGACAATAGAGGTTACTTAAATGGAGCACACTGTTGCTACACGTACTATTCGAAAGATGGAACTTTGGCACCAAGATTTGATATGTCTATTGATGCAATGTCATCTTGTGAACTAGGCACATCCAAAGATTTAAATGTGAGTAGTGCTATTTAAGGCAATTGGAAGATACTTTCTTTTCCCCTGAACTTCATCTCTGCTCTTCTATTTTTAGTGGTTCAAAATTCATTTTCATATTTAAAAATATATTAAATGTGTCATAACAGTATATTAAATGCGGAGATATAAAGTGATAAAGGTTTTAACTTTGTAGGATAGTATCATTGTTTAATGTTGACAAACTTACGCTCAGACAGGTGGAATGTTGTAAAACAGAAAAAAGAAAGAAATAAAACAAAAGAATCATGAGGCGCAGTGTTTTGCACCATTTTATTGTTTTGCGTTAACTGCTGTTGTTTCCCTTGCTATGTTTGCTTTCTAATTAATGGCGTCCTTACATGTCCTTTCATTCGTTTTCTTTTTAACCCATACACTACCTAGTGTATCATAACATCTGATTCCTGTATTCCCTTATTAACACTCATTACTTGAATAGTATAATACATTCCTTTGCATTTCTTCTTCGTTTGCCAACATTTCATCTCTTTCAAGCTACTAGAACTCAATAACTATAAATATTTACCAAAAAAACACAAAACAAATAACCTACATAAACACTTCACAGTACACCACATGCTGCAAGTCTCCCCCTCAAAATATGTGTTATATAATATAACTTTCTCTACTTATTCTGTAACAAGCTGTTCTTACAAATGCTTAATTATTCTCTTGTCTACTTAATAATGACTAAGATAAACATAAGCAGAGAGGGTCTTACTAGCTAGTTAGTTCCTTATAATTCGTAGGTGAATGAGGGAATATATTAGGTTAAAGCTACAGTACAATCCTTTAAAGGCTAGTCACTATGTGAAACAATCGAAATTGATTCCCTTTGTACGGTCAGGAGTTCGAGAGAGAGATAGATAGATAGAGAGAGAGAGAGAGAGAGAGAGATGTGAGAGATATGTAAAGAATAGCAACTTTCCGTTTAAGAAAAGTTAAAGGATTTTAAAGCTGAAACCACTAACAAGGAGTAGCTCGAAAATGGTTAATTCCGCAAAAGGATGTTTATGACAAAGTATGTGTTTTAACAAGATTTACATTTGTTTGTTTGTCTCTATTGTTTACCACTTAAGCAAGAGGTATCCACAATGAAGACGATTTCAGAGGCTATTCCCAAAAATTGAGAATATACCTTTTATTTGCCATGTAAATATCTGTAATATATGGTATTTTAATCAAATTTGTTAAAGTCATTTTTGAGAAGAACAAAATTTCGAATTTTTTTTCATGTAAATGGTAGTTTATGGTGGGGGAAATGTCCTCAAAATCTTCCTGTCCCAATCTTGGAAGACACCAACTTAAATGCCAAGTATGGTATTTAATCACATTTTCGTTTTTAAGTTACGCTGTCCGCAGATACCCATACAGACATGCACTGACCTTTATCTAAAATTGTATCCAGATACCTCAAAACATGTATTTCTGGTAAAATCTATGTATAAAGGTGTTGTTTGACTACAATGCCATCTCTACCTACTAGTTACATTGTACATATGTGCTAGAGAAAGTAAAGTTAACTAATATAAACCTTTTCCAAAAGCACGCTATCTATCTTCTTCCTCGTGCTTTGAATTGATTATATGGATGACTATTGTTGATTATAGATAATGAATAAAATAAGTAATAGAATTCCTGCTTGTTTTAAAAACGTTCTCTAACCCTATCTACATATTCTCTCTCTGTGTCCTCTTTGTAAGCCCAAAATATAAATGACATCTATTGCATACGCATAAAATCTTCGCATTTATTTTTCTAAACCATAACGTTCATCTGGTTGAAGATGGAGAGCTGAAACTAGAGAGATATTAGCACTATAGCTTGCTCTGCGGTTGCGTTCTGACCTTTGGTTTACAGGTTAGTGCATGATAAATTTAGAATCAACAACTATGGGGCTTTTACTGAATCCATGTTTGCTTTAGAAATTTGGACACGCGGCAATCTGAAAGGATCTAAAAACTTTGCAGTCCAATACAGAAAAGTATTCTGTATTGAATAATATCTTCCAAGCTGAAAATTATAGCTAGTAAATATTTATGTTATGTTTAACTTGGCGACAGCCAGAGCAGGCAAGTACAAAGCTAATGCCAACATGTGTGCGTTAGGTATAGACCGAGCTATCCCAATATCCTTGCTATTTTTATGGTTGATAGAAGTTAACTATTTTATTGTATATTATTTGAAAATCACATTATTATTACAGAATATTTCTATGTTTCTTTTTACCTGAAGATACTCCTCCATTATGTGTCATTATTATTTAAACGTATTTTGTCACTTTATGACTTCATTTTGTGTACAACTGTCTGAGATTCACTGTTGTCCCATTTAAGGGCATTAGGTTTCGTTACGCAATGCTGAATGCTCCATATTAGTCAGCTGTTTATATGAACTTTTATTGCTGTTTGTGAAAATGTGTGAGGGATACCAGCATTAGTTTATTATGATGTGTGGATCAAGTAGTATATACCCCATAGGATATATTGTTTTAAAATAGCTGTGGTCCGTAAAGAGAATGAACTTCGTGTCTCAAAAATTGTTGCAGATTTCTGTACTTAATTTTATCCTCCAGATTTTTTATTTTATTCGCCACAAATTAACAAAATACGAGCAGATGCGCCTGTAGGTATAACAAAGTTAGGAGTAAATTAAATGTGATAATTTTGAGTTTTAAATGAATAACTGGTATTAAAGTATAAATTGGGCTACTCTGAAATCGCATTGCATGTATGTGAGAGGTAAGGAGACGTAACATAACAAACCTTATGTGTTCCAGTCACGTGACCTTATCTACCTGTTCCACAAACGAACTATTCTTGTAAAAGAGTTTTCTTTTATCTACGTCAACCTAATCAAGATAAACATTAGCAGAAATGGTTTTACTGCTTGTTCGCCTGTAAGTTGAAGGGAAATATAGGAATACACTAGGCTAAAGAGATGGTCAAATATTTTACAAGCTGAAACGAAAGGTGAACCCGGTTGAGAAAAGTTACGAAGCTTAAAATTGAAACTAGTAACAAGGAATATCTCGGAAATTGTTAAATATACAACAGAAATGTATATAACATAAATTGTATGCTTTAACGAGATCTGCATTTCTTACGGTTTACCAGTTATACAAAATTCAGCAAAATTCATCAAGGATGTACAGTATTCAGAAGCTATTTCCAAAAACTTAAAGATACACATTTTATTCTTATATAAATACCTTTTATATACGGCATTTTAATCAAACTCGTTAGAACTATTTTAAAAACTTTTTGTCATGTAAACAGTGGTTTGATGTGGGGGATTTTTTTTTAAATTTTCGGTTGCATCATTGGAATAACTAAGCTTAAATACTAACATTGGCAATTAACGGCCATTTAGTTTTTGACATCATTATGCTCACCGCAGACACACATACACACACACACACACACACACACACTCTCTCAACACTCCACACATTGGTATTTCTTTCCAAAATATATTTTGGAATCAGGGGCCTCAAAACGTATATTTCCGACGAAATCTCGACATAGAACTTTTGGATGGAATACAATACCTTTTCTATACAATTTGCATAGATGTGTAGAGAAAGTAAAATATATCTCGCTATTTACTAAGTGTTTTAAGATATATTGAGTAACAAAAGTTTGTAACCATGATCATTCTGGAAGCTTTTTGTTTACAAAATTACCGGCCGATCATGTTTACAAAATTTAATTCACCCCGTAGAGTTCTGTAATTTTTATAACACACGATGGCTTTTACAAAAGTGAAATACGGTGCTGTTGGGGCAGCTAGTATTTGAGTCATTTCCATTGTTTGTTCAGTACTTTCACTTCTGCATCTTTTACATTAATTATTGTTTTTGTATGTGTTATTTATATTGTGTGTTCATTAGTTTTACTCAGTTTCTGTATGGATTTAATTAATTATTACTATTTCCCTAATATTTCTCTTGTGTATTCTTTACCTTCTTAGTTTCTCCACATTTTCAATTAACTATTTTTGTTGTTAAATTTGTATAGCCCTCTTTAACTGCTATAGTCATATCGGTTTCTTTTAACTTGTGAAAAACTCATATTAACTGTAGGTTATTGGCCATTAAGTTAATCATTTTATATCATTATAACGCATATATATTCACTCTCACATTCATACAGGGAATATTCCGGTTAAGGAAACTTCCCGTCCCAGCCAGGAACTGAACCCGAAACCTCCGAGTGAGAAGTAAGCGCGCTGACCATTTAACTACGGAGACTGTCTTAATTATGATTGCTCCTCGTATATTTGTGTTATTTCTATTGCAGGTTCATTTTGAAATATTTTACCTCTACTATCAATTCATTTAGGGGTGTTCTATTTGGTTAAGCGTAGAGGAGAATAAATAAATAAGCATAGAGTTGAGTGAGTTCTCTGCATAAAAATGTACTGGCATTATTCCGACTGACGCAACTGGCAGATAGTTCCTGCATCCATAGCGCTGGCAAACAAAGCTGTTGAGTCTCTTCCGGAGTCTGGTAGGGACGACGGCGCTGTTTACCCTACTTCTATTTACTTAATGTCTTTGTTTGCTGTATGATTACTGTATTTCTGTTTTCTTCTGTTATACACACACATATACGCAAACATATAACACCCATAACCAAGGCGGGACCCGGACCCATGATCCCCTTCGCCACGAAGCCTTAGCGAGCGCGGCCATGGGAACCGGCACGTTTGTGAACTGAACGACCTGCCATTGCTTCCTGAGATGATGCTTCAAGAAGCAATATCAATACATTTTGTTTACTTTTTCGTGCTTCTGGCGTCTATGAAAGCCTGGCACTTCTTGGAAAAACCTTTAAATACTCCGCGTGTTTTTACAACAGAACTATTGAAAAAACACACGCCTGATACTGTATTTTAATTTGCCAAAAGCATGTAGAGGACCCTCAAAAGTAGTAATAGGGGTATAGTAATCAAGTAATCAAAGGGATCCACATCCGGAGGACTAACAGACCACTGAAGTTAGTCATAAGAAACGCAAATTGCTAGACTACGACCCTGTCTAGCTAGTTTTGCCTCGGAATTGTGGGCTAACACTCCTTTTTGTCAGCACGGACCCAATCTGTTTAAATTTTCCAACAACCTATAAATCGTAGATTCCTGAGAAAGGGTGACAACAGGGAATTCTCAATGCATATAAGTTGACAGTAAACACATGTAACGCAACGTTATTCCCTCTGTATACCGCACTAAATATCACTGTACTGGCAATGCCTAGTGCGTAGGCTTAACTACCCCAAAGTGTGATGATACAAACTTAACGTAATATCTTCATTCGCTGCAAAAGAATTTTTAACCAGGAATAATTAATGACAATAATTAATTATTAATCATCTACAGTGAATGCTCAAGAGTGAATTTAAATAAATTCTCTAATATTGACCACAGAGGAACTAAAATTATATCACTTGAAAGCTCTGAAAGAAATGTGTAATTTTTATCGGTTTTGTAAATATAGATTAATAAATGTAACCAGAAAGGTGTATTTGTTTCAGAATTTTGTCAGAAATAAAGCTAGAACAACGTTGATTTTGTATTATATATTTGAAAGCGGTGGAGAAAAAACCACGTGAGAATATTGTAATCATTATGGCAAATGCCTAGTTACTTTCAGTATACGCTCTGAGCACATAGAAGGTATGTCATACACATCTATTTATAGAGTCAACCGTTTCCAAGGTGTTCCCTGTTATGGATTTCAGTTTCAGACTACTTAAATTTTTCTCCAACGAGAAGTCATTATTCGTTTCATCTTTCTCTTGTTTTAATCCTCGCCATGTAAAGACAAACAAATTTCAATTGTTCTTTTAAAAGGTTTTACTATCGCTTTAGCTTAGCGTAGTCCATTATTCCTCTTCTGCTTACAAGAAAACAAGTAATAAGACAATTTCTGCCAATGTTTATTTTGATTAACATGATGTAGATAAAATCATATTTTTAGGAAGAGATATTTTGTGCATAACAGGTATCTATAAAGTTATACGAATGGAACACATACGATTTTCTTAAACGAGAGAGGCATCTGTCAACCGACCTAACAATCGACAGTTAAAAGTAAACATTGGAAGGAAAGCCAATAAATGATAAGATATTTATGGCAGAAAGGGAAATAGCCAATCAGGGCAGTACTCAAATTGACAGCTTATATATTTAAGAATCTTATTAATAGATACAATGAAAAGGATCTAAGCAAGATGAAGTCTCTCTTACATTAAATAAATCAACTTATCCATTGAGTTGGATTAATAGGACGCCAAACGACAAAGTGTCAGCAAGTAGCGCGTAGACTAGGTGACAATTATTGAAAGTAAAGTAATTAATCGCGTGTAGAAAACGCTGAGTTTAAACGAGTTGATTATTGTAATTGCCACAGTGACAGTGAAATAGCCGCTCTTCGCAGAACGGCAAACTTTGCAAAGAAAGTGCGCGAGGAAGGAATAGCTATAAAGCAATTTAAGTTCAATTACGCATCCAAGTAGGAAATTAACTAAGTCCAGTGGTTTATAGACATACTTAGGAAACAAATAAGTTGTCTCAATTGCTAAAGGTCCTAGGTTCAATGAAAAGAATAGCCCCAGTGTAAAGTGCGGGAAATTCATAACATGTGATGAAACATGGAAACCTTGCAGTCAACATTGAGATTATCGGTGGTATTGTGAAACACAAACTCAGTGTTTTTCTCGTGTAAACATCACGACTACCTGCATTCGATATCTCGTCAATTACACCCACGCATCCTAACATTACAGCTAGCCACAACCAACATCATACGGAATGGCTCTGAGACGACGTGCAAAAATCAGAGGCTGCAGTAGCCCAGAGGTTCTCCTCAGGTGCCGGACCGACACGACCGCAGAGGGACAAATGCTATGCGCACACGTTTTCTTGGACGCTCGGTAGATTTCTCGCAATTTCGGAAACAGAACAGTGCGACCACATTGAGACATGAAGTGTTATACACCACTTGTGATTTGTTTGGTTTAATAATACAGCTAGTTTAGGGTGAAGTGGATGTCTTATTCACCCTCTAAGGTCTTCAAAGAAAGAAACGTTTTTGTTGTTGACAACACTGTGGGCTCTCCCTTCTTACTCCTGGCCCACGCTTTTCCGTAAAAGCAGCGCCAAAGAAAGTTGCACACATGGTATTTGAGGCTGTACGAAACCACTTTAAACCCACACCTACAAGAAATGAGACTTGTGGTAACCAGCCCGTTATTGACGATAAATTAAGTGTATCACCTCGTGTAAACCTTTTTCAATAAATATATGGATATGAAAATAAAGGACAATAATTCGAGAATGTTAGTGACGATACTAGAAAATAAAGAGACGCTTTCTTTGTAGAGAAAAGCAAAGAAAGAATGGTCACGAGAGGGTTATGTAAATATATGAAGTAAGTAAGAAAGAGGGGCATTAGCTTGGATGAGAATAGGAGCTTTACTTTAGAAAGGTATGAGGGCAATGAACTAGAACGTTGTACTTTATGTGGGGAGAAAGACAGTGTTGTACTCTGTTTAGCAGAATGTAAAGAAATAAGAAATTTGGGAATACATGTGGGATAGTATACCAGGAGGGATGACAGAAATTAAAATGTTTAATATCAAAGGAAAGAGAAGAACTAAAGAAATAGGACAATATATGGGAGACATAAAAGAAAAGTAGACAGGAAAAAGGAAAGAGAGAGAGAACAGGAGAGAAAACAAAGAGATTGGGATGAAATAGCTAGCACAAACCTCGCTAAACGCCAGGAGTTATGCGGATGTAGTGCCAAGAATATGAGTTATAAATAATTGTAAATGTAACATATGTGCAATAAATGTAATCCAATAGAAACATGACAATATAGATTGAAAAAAGTGTATATATACACAATTTGCAAGCTGTGAGAACATCAGAAAATTCTGAAAACAAACAACAGCTAAGAATAACACTTTATTTGCGCTAATAACTTGGCATTAAACCGAAATAAGCTTTGCTGTGCCGCTAGAAGGACAACAGCTTGGCCTGAGATGACATTATGTAACTAAAGGCACTTTTTATGAACTAACGGTTTGTTTGGTATAAACTAGCCATATGACTTTCTTTCGTCCTGTCTGTCTTTAAGCAGTGGTCCAGCCAACCTTCTCTTCCCGACTCCTTCCTCTTACGGCCGGAAGACGGCAATTTCCTTCCTGGCAGATATCATGAAAATTTTCGGGCGAAGAAATTTGAAAGCGTGCCTTGCTCAGAAGTAAAGTAAAGATGTCGCTCCCCTTTCAGTTCTGTTTACGTACCAGGACAAAGTATCCATAGCCAACCTTTCACACATTTCTTACATGCTACAGTAGTTCCCGTGCTAAAGATAAGTCTTTGTCCTTGCGACGAGAGAAGACGTCCTTAAAACCTTACAGTCTAGTCCAGCATAAAGAGAAGATATATATCTATCGAAGGTTTTTAGTACTTGCCAACCTCTTGTCCTTTCTCATAAAAATCCTGTATGCTTCGTACAAAGACGGCTTTTGAACTCAGATACCAAAATTGTGCCCGAATAAATGTTTATGCTGGTGTTTCCCGTGACCCTACTAAAACGAATGCCACGTAATTCTATTTTCAGTCAGTTCATCATACAAATTCTTAGGAACTTAAAGTTATAGGTTACAATTTCGAAAGCAATAAGGAAGGCAGAAATGGTTTCTACAAAAATGCAATTTTTAATAAACCTTCTCTTTCGGCCCCTTACAGGAATAACCTTACCTCATAACGTGCTTAAAATAAATATATTCATTAGTTTACAGTATTTACTTTTCATATGCGTTACTTTTCGAAATAAAATTAGGTCAATAGGGGCACACCTAAAGAGTCGAAGTTTTATTTTTTCCTATAAAATAAATGTATTAGTAATGATATGAATGGACATTAATAAAGGGTACGCAATATATAAGATGACGTAGGGACTCCCCAAAGTTAGCTGAAAAAAGTGTATCCATTTCTTAACCGAATGGCTGTTTTGTGTCTATAAATCAGAAGTGGTTATTGCGGATTGTTTTTGTACTAATTCTAATATTTCTCGCATTATTTTCTTCCACACTATTGCTACATGTATACCAATGCTCATTGGAACGATTATCAGTATCAAAATGTCCGTATATAAGAATTTGAGTTAAGAAGTGAAATACGGCCTGCTAAACATATTTAATTGCTATATGTCTTGCAGAATATATTCCATTGCGCTCTCCTCAAAAGTGATGTGTGTCTTAAGGTACGACAACTGTCTGGAAGCATTTATCTTTTACAAGAACTGGGCGTCTAACAGTCCGTTTTTAAATAATAAATGCTTTATTAGAGAATCGCTGAATTGATCTGCTAGCTATCTCACGTGACCCAACAAAACCGTATTTGACCTGTGCAGATATTCTTGATGCGTTAAAAGAGTTACAGAACTCAAGGGAGTTATTTCAAGTTAAAACTTGCCGGTGGAGTACTGCCGAGGGTGTCCTTCGCTTTACATGTCTTGCTTGCTATCAGAGGAAACCTGAGCGGTGGAGCTCATTGCGAGGGGTCAAGTGAAAATCGCTCTCGCCCAGTTCACCATTGGCGCGTTTTATCTTGAAATAGCCCCGTTGAGTTCTGCAACATTTCTAACGCATAAAGGGATATTTGCTCACGTCAAATATGGGGCGGTTGGGCCACTTAGTATAAGGGCAATTTAGTCACTTAATTCTCTAAATTTGATCCCGAGAAGGTTAATAACGTATTTTCTTTTCTTGTCGAAGGTAATAATTCCTAACTCTTTAAATTTTATTTTCTTCGTTTACTTTAAAAATGTGTATTATCACCTCTAACGCATGCAGACTCAGCGTGTGTAGGACTTCTGCTTGTGGTAGTTGCAAGTGAATCACCAACATTTATTTTAGGTACTTCTGATAGTTGTTTACCTATAGCAACAAAACACTCACAGAACACAATAGAATAAGAGCGATGGAAATTGCTCAAAACTCGTTGTACATCTACTTTGATTTTTATTGGGAATACTCGTAAATCTACACAATCATACTTCATTGCCGCCGATTAGAGTGCGATCTACTGCGCTTTTTCGCTTGTTTCTTTTGTAAGTAGTAACTACGCTCTTACCGTAACCATCGAACGCGTGTGAACGGATTGCTTCGTAAGTCATTACTGATTGCTGGTGTCCGTTGTTACACCTGCGTTAGTAGACATATGTGCCGGCGGCAAGTCCTTTTGACGTCAAAGATTGTCATTCTTACACCTAAGTAAGTTTCTGACACATGCGATGGTTTTGCACGTGCGACTGCTTCTGGAAGTTTCCAGCCACGTGATCGACGGATGAGTGCCCGTGTTCAGTTTTAGATGAAAAATTCGTAGCAAGTAGTAGTAACAGTCGTCGCACCGAACTTCGAAAGAAAAAAATACGGCGGAGTTTTTACAGAAGCATTGAATAAAGACATACATTTGTGAGCAGATTCTGATGAGTTTGTAGAAGAAATAAAGAGTTTCTGTTTTCTAGATTAATTTATCATTTCTGGTAGTAATTTAAAACGTTTGATTTTATTAGTTCGTTCTTTCCCCCCTGAAATAGTGGCTATAATGAATTTCAAATTATGTGGATAAGTCCTTTATGTCATTGTGTATGAAGGTCAAAATCGATATTAATGTGTCACAGTATAAATGTCATATTACCAGTTATCCGATTTCATGTTTAGAATTCTGAATGTACATGTGACGAAATTTGGATTCATTTCCCTAATCTTGAACGGATACTTCAGCAAATCCTGTAGAATTTGGTAATACTCATTCCTAACTGAGCGTATTTATTGCCCCTACTATCAACAGCTCTAGAAGAAATAAACTATGTAAAAAGTTAATTATTACCATTAACGTTGTTCATCACACCATAATATAGCTTTGTTTCAGAAGCATGTGTTTAAACGAATAAAACATCAACAATGGTTTTATTTCCATTAGCTTACATGGTTGTATCAGTGTATCACATAAATTCTGAGGGATCTAGGTTATCTGCAGTAATGAACACAATTTACCATCAGTTATATTTATTTTGAAACATGGGATATTCTGCCCTGTAGTACATGAAGATTTTATGCGAGATTATATGCTGGTAATCACTATGCAGTGCTATAACCATGAATAAATGGTGCAGTTTTGATGAAGTGCATGCATGGTGTATGTTTGAGGTGAGAATATTTGTACTTAGAGGTTCTAGCTCCGCATGTTGAAATTCCCGCTTTCAATTTATATATAGCTTGAAAACAATTATAGGCAAAAGGTTCTCTTTTGCTTGCTATTGAACTTGGGCTGAAATATTTCATATTATTTGCACATAACAAATAGTAGAATTAGACCCTTAAGGCGTTATGTGTAAAACATATAAGCAGACATTTCTGTTTCCATGAAAACGCCTACTCGGACCTGCGCTTTCTTTATCACCTTATTAGGTGTGATCTTTCTTTTTTCCTCTCCTTTGTTGTCTTTATTTATTTTGTGTACTGTTTGATAAAATGGTGGTAAAAGATTCAAGAATTTATTCGCTTTGTCAGGGTAGTATGGAGTTTAAATATAAAATAGATGAAATTCAGATTTTAACGCTGTGTATCATAACAACAAAAGAAAACAAAAATTATGAGCTACACAGGACCATTTATTGCATATGAAATATATGTATTTCAACTATATAATATATTTTTTCCAAAGATTTTGTTTTGATCAACACAGGTTTATGTGTATGCTTCATGTATTCCGCTAAATTTAGTGTCTTCAAAAATGGTGGATAGTAAGTAATGAATCCAAACCGAGCCAATTCTACTATATTGAATCATGACAAAAAAATCTTAAAATATTGGCCAACATTCTCATCCTGAGGAACATAAAGTAATCACAATATTAAATTCAGCCCGGCAGTCAGACCAAACCAGAATTCGAAATAGGCCAGCAGCCTGAGAGATCATTTATTCTATTTGGACCTACACAGTTATCAGTAGAAAATGAATACCTTTTAATCATATTGAATCAAATAACTGTCCTGTATAATAAACTGAAACTCACTCTCTTTCTCTATGTGTGTGTGTGTAAATATTTGAAATAACGAACTTTGTAGAAAAATCTCTTCATGTAAACTTCTTTTCTGCTACTTTTTCATTTCTTTAGCACATATGCACAATGTATATATTAGGTAGAAAAGGTATTGTATTCCGCTCAAAAATTCGAAGCAGAAATTTCATGAGGAATGCATTTTTTGAGGATCCCTGAATTATAAAAAAAAAACATTTTAGCAAAACATTCACGCACGCACACGTGTATGGACAGCATAACTCAAACTCGAAAATTCGTTAAATACCAAACTTAGTATTTAAGTTTAGAATCTCCAAGGATGCATCACGAACATCTTCAAGAAGATCCCCCACCTCAAAATATCCTTTACATGAAAATATTTTGGAAACCTTAGGTTTTCTCAAAAAAATTTTGATTAAAATAGTGTATATTAAAGATGTTGACATGGTAAATAAAGTGTACGTCTTGAATTTTGTAGGAAATTCTGAATGACTTTTGCATAACCGGAAACCGTAAAGATACATATGTATATTAGTGTTTAACGTCATTGTTACTACTTTTGGCACCGCAGGCGATGACACTCATGATACATGGAATGAAGATGCAGTACTTGTGGAATGCGATGGCGGGGGAAAACGGAGAGCCCGGTGAAAATCAGTCCCTGCGCCGCTTTGTCTACCAAAAGTCTCACATGCGGTCGCTTGGGATCGAACTCGGCCGTCTAAATGACGAGGCGTGGCCGCGTAAGAGATAGACAAAAGCTTATTATGAAGAAATGTATACCTTATTCAAAAACACAACTTATGTCACATAACGTGTTTTGTAGTGCTAACCATTTCTGTGATATTCCTTGTTATTGGTTTCCAGTTTAAAATACTTAAAACCTTTCTCACATGAGAAGTCCTCACTCGTTTGATAGCGTTTTACTCCTGGCCATGGTAAGAGAACTAAATTTCAATAAAAATTGCATAGCGATAGCTTTTCAAGATTTCACTATTGTTTTGACCTAATATATTCCCATATTTCCGTTCTATTTATAAGGGACTAGGTATTAACATGTCTGGTCATGTTTATCTTGATTAGAATGATGTCAATAAAGTATCATCTTTTGTAAAAATGGTTTATTTACAGAACAGGTGAGTGGAATACATATTTTCAAAAGACTCAATACTAAGCGAAAGTTTTGAAACCCTAAGTTCTGTACCTCAAAAAAAAAAAAAAAACTTTTTAAGTATATAAGATAGGTACCATCTATTCTTTAAGTGGGACTGGAAGAATTTTGTAAACAGAAAATTAACAATAAACGCAATCATATTACCATAAGTATAACACAAATACACTCATGAACACGCACTTACATATACAGGATGATTAAAAAATACTTTTTGCAAAGATAAGGGACTGGTTGTTACATCAATACAAGAAAACATGTTCATAAGCACATGCACTAAACCCTTCCATCTCGATTTATGGGGGTTTAAAATTTTACAAATCCAAACATTTTAAGGTGACAACTAAGAGCAAATGCTCAAAATGTCCTCCTCCTGCTCTAGACACGCAAGCATTCGTCGAAGCATACATAGACTGTCAAGTACTTGGTGCAGTATGGCTTCTCAGGCTTCAATAACGCGTCGATTAAGAGTTTCTTCAACCGGGATGTCTGCTGCATAAAAGATAAAAATCCAAGCCGTTTCTTGAGATCAAACTCGAATTAGTGTGGTCTGTTGTCACGAGCATTTGAGAATGGGAGCAATTTCGATATAGATACACATCAAAATTAAAGAAGTATTATGAAAACTTAGGAATTGGTACAATTAGGCGACTAATGAACACGAGTAGGCGTAATACGTGTAATACATTAGAGCCACATGAGGGATATTGACAGTTAATTGCACAGTACTCGGTAAATGTTTTGTTGAAAGTGCAGTCGGTTTTAAACTCGGAGTGGATTATGGAGCAATCCAAATTCGTTAGACAGGGGCTCGCGTGAGTTATACTTGATGCATGACTGAATGTAAGGGATAAAGTAGTAGTCCTGAATTCCTACCTTGGCGATTGTAGAGACAAGCAAGAATGGGAATAGGTGCATCTATGTATTTACTGCGGACCTTTACCGCATGGGGAATACGACTGCTTTGGGCCTCCCGAATGGGCAGGGACGAGAGGGCGGAGATAGGTAAAACTCAGCTTAAGACAAGACATACTACACTGGAAATATCGATACTAGGGGGAGCTTTGATAATAAGTGTATCCTATTCAATATTGTGCTATATTTGTAAGGTTTTATTTCGTTACTCAGGTACTAGCATTGTATTGCATTTGCTTACCTTCCGTTAAAGCATTGCACAGTGAAATTTAGAAACTACACAATGAATAAGATATCTTATTGAACTTTATGGCGGTTATTAAGCACAATGACAGTAGTGTTTTTTGCCGTGTTTAAATATTTTAGCTTACATTGTTGTAAAATCATAATCTTAATTGTGTGAATTTATAATTCTAATCACATGCTCCAAACCATACATTTTTAAAACTATTGCCTTTGAGCATACACATTTTACAAAAATATATATAAAACCTTATTTATATTGGCTTCTAATTATCGCAGAGAAGTTACGAAGTGTTGTTTTCTCCAAAATCTTTGATTGTTCAAAAATTAATAATATATTTTTTAAAAAGAGAGGCTCTGTTTTAAAAAGTGTATCGTCATTTTAATGTAGTTTAAACAGGCAGTACAAACATTGTGATATAATTTAGTATAAACTTGAAAGACGTAGAGTTTTTAAGTATGGAAAAGTACAAAAAAAAAAACCTGACGTGTTCCATTCGAATGATTTACTTTATTTGTTCTGCAAACAAATTATTCTTACAAAATATTATTGTTTTACCTACATCACGCTAATCGAGACCAGCATAACCAGAAATTTTATTGATTTGTTCCTTACATTACTTGACTATAACACTAATTGACCTAATAGTTGGTTAAACTATGAAGCCTGGTGCTTTAAGTACTTACGACATTGTAAACCACCATTGGGTATGTCATCTCAAAACCTTGTGGTTTACTGAGTGGGGAATTTAGTGCTGTACTGGTATGCTGCCATAGTAGTTCGGTGGTTAGAGTAACCGGCTGAAGATCGAGAGACCTGCGGTTCAAATTCCGGCAATGGCATTTAATTTTTCCTCCTTTCCCAAATTTAGAATTGATATTTGTTGTTTTATTATAAATTTGTTTAATGTATAGTTTTTTACAGTTTTAGGTCAAATTTCACCTTAATATTCTTTAGGTAATATAACGAGTATGCTTCGGAAACAGTTACGGTTTGGTAGCACTCTAATGGAAAATAAACACGTGCTACCAGATTTTCAATGGTGCATTGTAATATGGTTATCCATTGCAATAGCTGTCCACGCTTGTAAATCACAAATGAAAATAATTATTTCATCTGCCATAGTACAGTTTTATTATTTTGTTCGTGTTAATTATACTTTCTAACAAACTTACCTCTGCGGCAGAACTTTAAATTTATTTCTGAGCCTACATATACCTACAGCACAAGCTCAATGGCCAATTGGACTTCTGCCTCTCTCCACTCTGCTCGCTTGTAAACAGCATAGCAGTATACTAGACGTTAACATAGTCATTCCGTAAGTCTAATAATGAGACATAGCAACACATTGTAATTACTTTTGCACTGTTTTGAGTTTATGCAGCTACACTTATTACCTTTATCTTACTTCGTTTACTATCGCAGTGACATATTTTTGTGGTGCTGTTTTTCTGACTTTTCTTAAAATCCTATATATATATATATATATATAAAACTCACATACGGTGTGTTGGACTCGTGCGTTTGTTTAAGTAATGAATCTGTGAAATTTATAAAACCCTCAGCACGTAAGACATGATGTTGAAATTTATACCGGTTATTTCATACAATAACAATAATATCTTTGCCGTGTTTCGGAATTCTGTTCCACTCAAATAATATTTAATTCCCTAAATTGATTGTTCTAATAAAATTGTTTCACACGATGAGTTATTGAAAAATATTCACATGGAAACACACGTTTCACAATAAATGAGATTACATATAAAATTATTATTTGAGATTTTCTGGATAAACTCCCGTCCGTGGGGCACAGCTATTAATCGATATTTCCATCACTTTACATACTTTTTCAAACCCAACATTTATTCAGATGTGAAGAACACACACTACTAGAAGTTTTCCAGTGCCTAATCAATTATATTTATCACTTTTTTATTTATCAAGCGCTTAAATTAATCACTGTTCCACCTTCATGTTTGCGACACTTTTTTTTTTAAAGCGTAACGTACGTCCAACCCGAGGTATTATGGGAGGATTTGCTCTTCTGTTCTTGTCTCTATGCGTGTTACCAAAATTTACAATATAAACATAGCGAAGGTGCGGCAGTCAGCATCTTAAATTGTCATGCATTGGTGCAAAGCTACGAAGGTTCTGTGAAGAGCAAACCTCAATGAATCCCGCGTAAGTGAGGGATATGTGATGTCTCTGATGCAATAGTCAATGGCTTGAGGGTACTAAGCCATAAAGTGTTGCTAGGAAAACACCTCTCAGTAACGATTTATGTCTTAGGGCCCTCAAACCATTGGTAATTACATAAGCGACCTCACACATTGATTGGTTACACGGAATTCATTGGGTTTCTCTTCACAGATCGTGGCTTATATGAATTTTTAACGCTAATTTTTCGGCGGCATTTGGAATTGCTCTAGCCATATTTTAATTTCTTAGGTTGGCAACACCTATTGGCCGGCACTTTTGGCGCTGTTTTGGTACCTTCGTGTTGAAAATGGTGTTGGTTTATTGTATGTAAGTGAGCTAACAAACAAGGGCGGGTGGATGGGTAAAGTGACTTCGTCCCAGCAACAGCATCGCTCTAATATTATGCTCCTTGCTCCTTCAGGATCACTCAGGATATAAGAATCAACGGAATCCGTAAGTTTTTATGTAGTATATCAGTTGACACTATGTTCTGGAATGAAACCGAATTTCTTTATTAACCTCCAATTATTTTAGTAAAACTATTACTTTTGTACTCCTCGAAACTTAGTAGTTTATTCCTCAAAATTGTCACTGTTTCGAAAATATATATATGGTTATTTTCTTTAAGGTACTTCTGTGAGACGCCGCAAAAATTAAAACACATTAGTAAAAATTCCAAGGTGCGGAGTATTTTGCTTGTGTGAAAAAATACTGGAAAAAAAATAAAAATAAAAATGTTGTGTATGTCCATTTACAACTTCAGATAATTGATATTTATTATATTTTCTCACAGTTTTAAATTCACATTAGTTTATTATGAAAGCAGTTGTTATCTAATTTTTCACAATTGGTCAAGTTTCACATTTGTATGATATTTTGGACTGTTGCAAGAAGCCCAGCGCAATAGATTGTTATCTCTGTAGTCGGCAGCAGCGAAGATCGGTAGTGTAGATTTACGAGTGTCCCATAATGGACAGTGACCAAAACACACTTTTATTGTTCCATTTATACCCAACATTTACCTGCAATACTCACATTGGCGGCTTTTTACCTTTGGGCTCTATTGTCTATTGGCAAGTTGTTAACTCGTACATAGTGCTCACTGGATTTTATTTCTGTGTGCTTGTAAGCCAGATCACACACACACACACACACATCCACACTCTCATTTATACTTCCAGACATTTGGGAGAACAGGAAATAATCTTGACTAAAAAAAATTCCCAACCAACCGCCGCAATTTGAACCAAGAACCCCGCACAGCAGGAAGCCGCTCTACAGACTGAGTTGTGGGACTAGATAACACACTCTTCGTTTAAAAAATATAGTTTACTATTATGCTGTTAGTCCCCTCCCCCCAAGGAACATAATTAAAAATACCCGATGGTTTGCATTCAAATTATTTTCTCTACACTTTGAGAAAAACATAATACCTAAATTGATATTATCTGATATTTTTAAGAACTTTTACGAAATATAAACAATTTTTCAATTATCTCTATAAAAAGATCGAAAGAGAAATATTTTATTTGTATTCAAATACATTTGGAACCAAAACATAGGCCGCGCCGTGGCCGAGTGGTCAGACCATTTGCTCTCACCTAGACGGCCCGGGTTCGATCGCAATGTGAGATTTGTGGTGGACAAAGCGGCGGAGGGGCGGGTTTTCCCTGGGTTCTCCGATTTCCCCCGCCATCTCATTTCACCGGGACTCCATCTTCATGTATCATCAGTGCCATCGCCTGCGGTGCTAGAGCAGTAAAAGCGGGCGTTAAACACTACAAAAAAAAAAAAAACTAAAACAACTCGCATCCTTACTATTGTTATAGCTTTTGAAACTTGTCTCAAAGGGGATATTGCAACACTGATGCTTCTTTATGATTATTAGTGATCATTTTCAGTAAAAATATATCAAAAACAAAAATACCCGTTTCGGGGCTTTCCTGCAAGGCGAAGTTTGACAAGAAAATGTTTCGAAAACTGGAATGATTCATCAAAATATTTAATTTTTGCTTATTCTGTGTTTAAAATATTAAACTTTACTAAAATAAGTAATTCTAGGCCTTTCAACTTTCTTTGTCTTTCTTTCTTGGAGCCATCATTGAGGGAAAGAATAATAGTAATAATAATAATAATAATAATAATAATAATAATAATAGTAACAATAATGCTGAAAATAACAATAACAAAAATAGTAATAATCGTGATTAATAATAATGATGATAATGAATAATAATAATCATAATAACAACAGCAACAACCCTCTATGGCTAATATTCTCGGCGTTAAAGGAAGTCTTTGGTGTGTTCTTGCGCGCAGATACTTGTAACCCCTGGTGTGCAAAGTTCATTATCATCGCCTGCCATAGTATAAGGCCCTTACAACTTAAAACATATTTTCTTCCGAGGAATAGCGACCCTATGGTAGACGAAACCGAGACTCAGTAATTTTTGTTTACGAAGTATTGTGAGTACAAAAAATTGCAGGTCAAGAAGCGACATCTATATGACAATGGCCCCCATGGCTCATTATTTACGAGATTATACATAGTGACAACATTGTAGGATTAAAATAAATGCACTTCAGCTGCTTTTATTGGCCTTATGGTTGCCTTTTTTTCTCTAAACACTAAAAGTAACTCCTCATTTATTTTCTGTTCTTGTCTTCCTGTAATTATTCACAGACATTTATAACAAAGGAAGCAGAAGCTTATAATTTGGGTTCATAAAACGTTATTTCTCTGTATAGATATTTGTTCTTATTGATAATAGGTGTAAATCTTCCCCAGTTCCACATTCCGCATGATATTTAGGTTAAGTTACCAACGCCTTTAGCTCTCTATTAGTTTGTATACGGAGGTGTTAATTGTTTTGTTGCCATAACAACAGAAGCTGACGAATAAAAGTTAACCTGTTGAATTTGGTATGTTATAATGTTGTAACAAATAAAATATAATTCTTTAAAAAACTAAATACTTTCCGATAAAGGTCACCTTTCACTCTGTATATGCTGGCTTTAAAGCTCCATTCTCTCCACGTTACAATGCTTGATAACAGCTCTTAAAAACGAGAAAGGATTGAAAAATGCAAACAAATAATAAGGGTTGCCTCAACAACTCTTGAGTCCACAAAGAAAGCTATTTGAAGTGAATTGAAAATCTTAAAAAGACATTCATTTTTGGTTCGTAAGCTTTTATTTACGCATTATGGTTCATCAGTTACACAAAATTATATAAAAGTATTTCTAATTAAAGAGAGCTTCACAGGCTATTGTCAAAACTATTTACAATGTATATATCCCAAATATGTCGTATTTAAACGCAATCGTTACCGAAATTTTTAGTAAATTAAAATGACGAAGATATTTCAAACAGAGCATAGTTTATGGTGAAAAGATTTTCAAGATAATGCTGATGTTTATTCTTTGGAAAATTTTCAAATAAATACCAAACTTGGTATAGTGCTGTTGATACTTTTCTATTTCGTATTTTAATAATTCTGTTAACACTCGCGCCTACAGACCACTATTCTCTTTTGGGAATTTGAGGCCCCAAAACGTGTATTTATAATGAGATGTTGAGTTTAAGTTTCTCTGTGGTATGCAATAGTTTCTCAGTCTATTTGGTTTGCGCTAGAGATAATAACACAAACATGGTTTGACTATAATTTTAGGTTACCAAAAATATGACATACTCATTTGATTATCATATATAAATTGCTTTAAACAGTATTTTTAAAACGGTGGCATTTTTATTAAATAGCGGGAAGCATTATAAAACTCATATACACCAATTTTCTTTATTGATGCTTATATTGTTTATCGGTTTTTCTATGTTATAAGTTCTGTATTGTGTAAAAATTACTCTTATTTAAGGAAAATAAACTTCTTTTTAAAAGTAATGTAGACATTTGCATGTAATTTGAAATAGATTTATGATTAGGCTAGATTGCAAACACTGCGGAATTTAAAATCTCACTTATGTACACTTAAGGAATACAAGTTCCTGTGGGGTTGTAACTATATTTAAACATAGATATTTCTACTAGAGCTGTATTAGTTTTCTAGCAGTGTTAGAGTTTATAAACGTTTATTACATAAGGAAATGTATTGTCCATCTCCGAAATCATCCAATCTACGAAACACCTCTTATATGAATTCAGTGTTGAGATTAGGTGAAAATAAACTGACAGCTATAAGCAACAATAGTCTACAATCAAAAGAGGTACACCACTAAACTCAATTGTAGAGTGCAACACATGTTTAGTAGGAGCAACATTGAAATACGAGGAAGTGCTTGAAATTCCAGGGGAAGTGGAGCATTCTCTACTTTCGTGATTTTCTAGTTCACTTAAGGCGTGTGTATTGCATACTGCGTTTTCCTCAATAGAGAATATTACTTGCGGTATATAAATGTCATCGGTAATAATTGGTGCATATGGTGGTTCCAATAATAGTAATCAAAATTAACGTTGGTGGTAAGCTGGCATTGAATATCCATATCTGCTTGTTGGCCTTTAAAAACTAAATAATTAGTAGCTCAAAATTAGCTCCTCCATGAATTAATCCCTAGTAAATATAAAAAATAAAAAGTAAATAAAGGCCAAGTAAGTATTAATGACCCAATAGATAATATTTGATAACTACAATAATAAATGCTCAAAACTTAGAGGATTTAGTATAGTTCAGGCATCTATGTGCTGTAAAAGAGGAATAAATAGGTAAATTGTTTTCCAGCCTAAATACATAAAATTTAAAATTTTACTATGAAAATATGCATGGAAAGTGAAACAAGAAAAAGTATCAACGAACAAAATACAATAGAGCACAAAATTCAGTTCCAATCTCAGTTCATGAATGAATCTGGACACTTGCTCTCCGTGACAGTTGCACTTCGGTACATTTAGTGACATTTGCACTGAAAATTCAGTTCTGGGAAACTTTTATTACTTGAAGATTAGTACTGTCCTAACATAGCATTATAATGTGAGCAGGTATAAAGGTGATTGACAAGGATGATTGAGTAATCGTTTATTTGTCTAGTTGAATACAACAATGTCAGTGTAGTTTAGACAGTATAGTGTTTCCGCCCGGGATTGAACCGAGGAACTTGCGTATGTTAGATGGATGTGATAACCACTACACCAGGAAACAAGTTGTTTTTGATAATAAAACATTCATTTTTCTGAGTTGAACACATGATGTCAGTGCAGTATAGTCAGTATAGTGTTTCCGCCCGGGATTGAACCGAGGAACTTCCGTGTGCTAGATGGATATGATAGCCACTACACAATAAAACAAGTTGTGTTTTACACTAAAACATTCATTTGTTTGAGTTGAGACACAAGAATGATAGTATAGTATAAAAACATGTTTCCGCCCGGGATTGAAAGTTGATTGAGTCAAGTGTCATTGAGTGCAAGTGTCCCGCATCCTCGTGAATTACGGCACTTTCATTTCTTACACCATATATAATAATCTCTGTCATTTGACTAGTGCAATTAAACAAGAGTTCACCTATAAAATATCTAGATTACAGCTACTTAAAATCTAATTTATCAGGTACCAGGTATTTCAGTTTTATAATGACCATACATTCAGTGTTAGGAATAATCTAGCGTATTTCTGTGTTAAACAACAGTATTCGCTTCTCTTAACGAAATTGTGAAATGGTAACATGTGTCCTACAACACTTTTATGAATTAACTATGCTTGCTGAAACCAAATACGGAGCGCATTCTGTTTTCTCGAGACAGCTGTTCATGATGTTGGTACTACTGGATGTGACTCGCTTTTTGAATGAATCGATTCTCACAAGACGTTAGTCATTGTTACAAATATGTGTACCCCGAGGAGCACAATTACGAGGCAGTTTTGCGCATACAAAAGCTTCCCTTCAGTTGTGGGGAAGGGCTGCACTTTGTTCGTAAATTAAATAGGCTGTCTCTCACAACTCACTCCTGCCTCAGCTATGAAGAGTCACCTTCCCATCATTACAAATTGATGCAAATGTGTTTCTCAACAGATACTGAGGGAGAAAGCTCTGTCATACATAGAGATGAAAAACGTTTGTAATACAACACAATGAAGGCACCGAGCATTTAATTCCTTGGATCTTCACAAGAGTAATGAATATATGGGCTCCTCAAACCTATGTCTGGTGACCCGGCGAATTTGTGTAAAACTTGGATACCATAAAAATCGTATAAACCAAAATAATGTCAATAATATACCTGAAATTTGGTTTTCTTTCACTAATTATTCGTGAGTTGTAGATCAGTTTCTCCACCTGTGAAAATTAACCTTTATTGCCAAAAAGAAACTCAAAAGTTTCTATCAAAAATGATGTTAATAACGGATAAGTTAGCATTATGTGATGTTAGTTGTTCCACTGTCATTATTCTGTACGCAGGAATTATAAAACAATGCCAGGAATTTGGTACAACTGCAACAATCTCACCATAATCTCATCAGCATTTGCTCCCTTCAGGTTAGGTTGGAATTTTAAGAGGCAGTTTTATTTTGCTGATATTAGTTTCGTGAGCAAGCTATACATGGAAAATCCACCTAGGACATTTCCCCAATTTGATTTTAATTTTCCATTGCTGAAAAACATCAAAATACGTTAAAAAACAACACTGTTTAGATCCTCCTATTACGCTAACACCAGTAATATAAATAACATATTATACATCACTAATTATATTACAGGAAATTTATAAAATGTTTTGCATGTTGTATTAGTTGTTTTAAGTATAATACGAAGCGCTGTTTTTACTCCACATTTGTTTTATTATACTTAAGAAATGTGCAATTTACTCATGAATTTGAAAATTTCACTGAATAGATTTCGTAATTTGAATCGCATAATTGGCTATGAAAAAGTTTATGGTTCAACTTCTAATGAATTTTCGGGATCTGTAAATATAAAATTAAATTAAATATTAGTTTATTTATGAACGCTCTTTAACTGCTGCGGTTCTCAGCATTCCATTCTGTTTTGACCGCGAAAGAATGCCTAATTTTGCTCAGAGTCCCATTTATCAGGATTAAGAATCTTTTATGTGCCGTAAATCTAAACGGGACCAACGGTTTTACTTCCTTGCCCACGGATTTTTACGCCCGAAAAAAATGCATCGCCCTCCGCCGGGTTTGAATCCGCGATCATGGGAACTAGAGTTTAGCATGTTACCCCTAGGCCACAGAGGATTATTTTGTACCTTTGATTATATTCTTATTTGACCTCTTGGCTATTCGCATTTCAATTTCAGTCAGTGCTGAGTCTTCCAAAGAGTATTTTTTGAAACCTCTTCAAATGTTTCTGTCGATTAACTACAATGTCAAAGTAACTTTTAAATTTCTTTTAGAAAAATATCCCCTCGTTACCTTTGAAGGAATTGTGTTGTGTCCCGTTTAACACCACATGTGTGCAGAAATGGTGAATTGATTGATTGGAATGAAGCACAAATCACCCCGAAACCCAATGAAGTCAGGGTTACTCAAATTTTCTCTTAAGAGGGCAATTTTAAGCTCCAGACAAAAACTTATCTATGAAACCTCCCCGGAATACGAACTCGCATCCTAAAGATTTTAGGCATACATGATGCTCCCAAATCACCGAAGTTGGCAAGATAATATTTAAAAATATATGAATTATAAAAAATAACTTTCGAGCGTACGGATGTGGGCGCTGAACAAAATTCTCATTTTGATGTATGAGAATCTGCGGGAGAATTTATAAATGGTGTCATTGTTTACAAGTGTAGTCACGACAGTTAACAGATCATTATTTAATGTATCAATAAATAAGAAGCAATAATTTTGCATTAATTTATTAAAATTTTTCTTCTACATCTGATTAATCCAGCATACATTAGAACGGTTTAGCATATAAGCTCCCATTGAAAACAAAATAAATTTACAAAGTGTTTTTCAGTCAGATCCCTTATTTTAAATTCTAAAATCATTACAGCAAAATCTTCTTTCTTAAATGTTTCCTGCGTTGAAGAACATCACAAGCCATGAAGCGTGGTGATGTGGGTGGTCAATCGATTCAACCTTGCTTTCTCTACAATGTGAGACCAAGGCAAGCGCGCTTTTCTGTCCATATCGTGTTCCTTGTGTACCTTCTCACGTTAATAAGGATATCCCATACACTGTCATGGCTTCCAGAATCCTTCTCAGTTAAGCCACTGAGTGCTCTTTAATCAGCGGTTCTTTAGCACTTTACCCTCCTTTCGTAGCAAGCCAATAATAACTTGTAGCTGTTCAATGGCATACTGTAACCTGTAGAGGTATTCTATCAGGGTAACTTTATTTCATATTTTTCTAAAATGTGCCAAATAGTCCCTGAAGTTATGTTCTTTTAATAGCTAAATAGGACTATAAATTGGGATTTAATTATAATTAAATATTTGCTACAGTGTTGAATACTTGTTCTTTCGTTTGCCATTTCAATATATATATATATATATATATATATATATATATATATATATATATATATATGCTATACCTATAAAACAACACCAATAAACCAGAGAGTTGTGATGAAATTCAATATTTAGATGACACAGACGTCCCACAAATAATATTTTAGACCATTTATGGTTCTTCCGCATGGAAAATCTGAACCTGTTACCAGCCTAGTGTCTGCACTTCATTCTGGTGCAAAAGAGTCCAGTGGTTCACTGTTGTATCCTTTATGCATTTGTATAGCTACCTCAACCCTTATAACATGAATATGTCGAATCATAATATTGCATTACAAACAAACATTCAGGCTTAAAATTCTTAAAACACTCAGGCCATTAATAACTACGGAGTTTTAATTTATTTTTACGTTAATTTGAATTACATTTATGGTGGAAATGTGGTGAACTGAAGCGTTGTGTTTATTAATCTGCTCGCATTTGAACAATTATTTTATTTTAGTATATTTTACTATGCATTATGACCATTTTCCAGGCTCTATTCACCAGTAGTAGCAATTTTAGGAGTTTGGAAGAATCAAAACCTGATATACTTCTAGTTTTATGGTTTCAATAAGAGGTAGATAAGGTATATCATTTAACTTATATATTTGATACCAAGTTTCACTGAAAATACCTGCCTTAGGGTCCCCTGAATTTAAAAAAATATATATTTTTAGAAAAACTTCCATGTGTACCTCTGTGTTCGTGTGTCTGAGCGTCAGTGTACCGTGAACAATATAACTAAAAAATGAAAAATTTGTTGAATATCAAACTTGTTATTTAAATTTAGTATGTGACACGAAGATATTCAATAACACCTCTACACCCACAAACTATCCTTTGCACGAAGAAACTTGCCTATATTTTGAATTTCTCAAAAATATCTCTAACGATTTTGATTAAACTGCACCATACTAAATATATTTATATGAAGAACGAAATGTATATCTCATATTCTCTGAGAATAGCCTCCAGAGCCCCTTCCATTCTGAATGACTTATGCATAACCTATAAACCATAACAGATACACTATCTCGTCAAAGCACACAATTCATTTTAAATACCTACGTTTTGTTGTGCAGCTAAATCATTTCTAAAATAACTCTTGTTAAATTTTAAAAGTTCCAATAATTATACTTTTCCCAGACGAAAAGTCGTATTCATATTTTTTATCCTAATTAAGTAATGAGAACGGAATTTCAGTACCATCACATAACGACGGATTTTAAGAGATATGACTATCGCTTTATTTCGTTGTATTTCCTTATTTTCCTTGGACAAGGAAATCATTTAATAATAAAACGATTTCTGCTAACGCGTAGCTCCATAAGTATGAAGTAGATAGAATAATACGTTTTTTTAAGAATAGTTTCCTGCAGCATAGGTAGAGAAAGCTACATGAATATAGCATAGCACATTTTTTTATTTAGTTACGCCAATTTTTCCAAGTAATTTATTTAGATTAGATTTTATTTATTGGACTGTTGTTGCGATTTAAAATACCGAAATAAAGGCTCAAAAGTGTTATACACTTATTGATGTCAAATAAGCATATTGAAGTATAAATTATTGTCTTAGTATTATTTTATTACAGAGATACTTCAAATAACTAGAGTCCAAGCTGCAGACCCTCTAGGGGTAACATCTGAAGCCACCATTACAGCAGTGCAGGTCATATTCCTCGGCGCTATATCGTGTTATTTGGCGCAACATTTAGCCACTATCCAATAAGTTACATTTTTTCCCAATTGCTCCATCTGCTTATCCTCCTAATGTATGCCTAGTTTCAGATGTCTGATAAGGAGCAGAGGCTACAAGTATTGAATTGGATCAGAGAGAGCATGATGGAAGATAGTCGAATGCCTGGTATGAAAGCGCGGAAGTATATGATATGAAGGCAAAATGGATGACAGGAAGGTGATTAATAGTAACAATAGTTAATAATAATAATGATGATAATAATAATAGTAATGATAATAATAATCATAATAATAATAACAACGCATTTGTATAAATAACATAAAATATCTGAAAAACACTAACAGGCGATACACAATATACGTAAGTAAATAAGGTTTTTAACTGTTCTCAGCCTAATAACTTAAATTTTTACTAAAACCTTACGAAAATCAATAGACATTGCTCTACTCTTTGTATTTGACTCATCAAGTTTCTGCAGCTTCTATTACTTATACTATCGCATTAGGTAAATACAACACAATTTTTAGAAAGCTACCTAGATAGTGCTAACTTTAGGTCAAGTTATACAGCATTAGAATTACAAAAGAAAGGAGAAAATGTTTTGACAGTGAATTTCAAGCTCTTGTTTCCTGTATGAGTAGCAGAGATGTTCACCGTTACAGTACAATACAATATCAAGAAATTATATATTATATGCAATTCTTGTTGGACACCTCTAACGCAACATATTCCAAGCTGTGTGTTTAATGTTACCAGACACTGAGTTGCTTTCGTGTTAAAAGACAATACGAGGAAACACTGGGCGTGACTGGAGAGCAATTCTCCCGGCGATGTGAGGCGAGAAAGAAAGCTTGACTACGAAGGATCATGCATCGAGAGAAATCCGAGCGTCGAAATTAGATCAGATAGCTCGTTTGCATTCCTCCATTATGGAATAAAAAATTCAGCGCTGCATACTACAATGAACCTTCATAACCTTCATCATATCAGCTGCCAAATATGTGAAGATGTTTGCGTTCTTGCAGTGCTGATGTTGGTTTTTTTTCTAAACCCCGAATCAAATTTAGAAAGCAGTACATACTAAATGGAGCACGCTATCGCCACATGTACTATAGCTACGATAAAACTTAGGCGCTCAGCTGCCATAGGTCTAGCAGTTTAGTGTCATCATGTGAATTATACATCAACAAATAGTGAAATATTTACATTGCTATTTAAGACCAACGCAAGACATTTATTTCGCATAACGCACCTTCACTTTATTTCTTTTTTTTTTTATAGTCTTAATTCTTCAAAATACGTTTCCATAGACATGAAATATCAAACATGGTGATATAAAATGATAAATATTTTAATAACTTAGGGCCTCATCACTTTTCACTCTTGACAAAATTACATTGAGATCGTGCAAATATACTGCATTGTTTTAACGTAGCGCGTTTTTGTTTCCCTCACCTTGTTTTTTGTTTCTTTTTAATGAATCCTAACAGGTCTATCCGTTTGTTTGTTTCATGTCCTACACATTACTGTTTCTGAGCAACTCGTAGCTTTAGCTGTTTCATTTATTCCCTTGCTAATTTTAATTTTATTTCAATAATGTTACGCATTCATTATAATTATACGTTTCTTGTTAGTTTACAAATATGTTGTGTCTTCCAAGATTTTACTTCCATATCTATAGATATATAAGTAAAATAGAACGTTAGCGCTTCATAATGTTCCACGGGCTACAAGTACTATAAGTACTCACAAATTGGTGTTCTCTTTTACCACAGCGCGCTATTAGTTCACAACCTAGCGATTTTGAGTTGAATGAATAGATGAATATTATTAAAGACATTGGTTGCTGGAAGTTACAGGATTCCGGTTTGGTTTAAAAGTTTTCTCCAACCTTTCTTAGCCTTTGCTTTCACTTATTGTCCGTTGTAAACCACAAAACAAAAGATTTTTCTTGTCTAACTTTTCTACCGCAGAGCTATAAAGCTAATGTTATTAAATATACAGACCTCGATCTAGATATATGCCAACATTCTATTTTACTCGAGCTAAGAAGAAATATTTTTGAGTTCTGACAGTTTATTAGTCACTGAGAAGTGAGCATAGAAGCAAAAAAATTTGGGTTTTTACTAAAAAACACGTTTCTTTTAAAAATTTGGACCCAAGGAAATATAAAGTGCTCTAAAAGGGATGTAATTTCATAGAGAGAAACACGTGTGCATAAGATAATGTGTTTAAAGCTGAAAATTATGCCAAATTAATATTTACACCATAGTATTAACACTTTGTGACAGCGCGAGAGAACAAAAGACGAAGATAAAGGCAACATGTAAGCCTTAGATGTCCCATTTAGCACCTTACTGCCTTTTAAGGCTGAGAAAAACTTTCATTCGATCTATTTTTTGTATTTCGTAGCTTGGTAAATACACGAGATACGTTTCTGGAATCAAGCGTTTTGTTAGCATAGTTCGCTTTTTTACCTGATTTGTGTAGGAAATTGAAATAATTACCCAGCAATCCATTTATATATTCAGAGATTCACAATTCGTTAATATGAGATATCTTCTAGCACATTTGTACTTTCTCCTTACGTAGTGTGTACATAGTGTATAGCGAAAACATTGAATTCCACCGAATAACTAGATCCCGAGATTTCACCCGAAATATATATTTTGAGATCCCCTCAGTCCAAACAAAAGCATTTATGTAAAGGTCCGCGTATGTCAGAATGTGTAACTATGGACAACGTAACTTGGTATTTAATTTTGATACCCTCTAAAGATGCGGCACGATAATTTTAAAAGAAAATCTCCCCACCGCAAACTACTATTTACATGCAAACATGTTTAAAATTTTTGTTTTTCTCAAATTATCTGTGATGATTTTGGTTAATATGTCGTATATTGGAGCCATTTACATGATAAATAAATGTATATAAGTAATGAATTTTCTGGGACTAGATATTCATGCTAAATGAATTTTGCATATCTGGTAAACCGTAAGAGATAGATAAAGGTTAGTTACTACACAAAAATGTAGATCTCGTTAAAACATGATATCTATGTCATATAAACTGATGTTGCAGACTTGACCGTTTCTGAGATATTCCTTGCTATTGGTTTCAATTTTAAGCTACGTATCTTCTCAAACGGGGTCGGTCACCTTTCGTTTCATTTCTCTTTTGTTTATTTGAAAATGAAAATGAATTTCAATTGTTCACATTTGACTATCGATTTATCCTGGTGTATTCCCTTATTTCTCTTCTGCTTATAAGGAACTAAGTAATAAGATCAATTCTATTACTGTTTATCTCGTTTAGATGATGTCAATAGAAACGTCATCTTTGGTAAGAATAGTCTGTTTGCAGTACAGGTAGAGAAAGTCATGTGAATACTACACATCAGATTTTTTGTATAATGGATGATAGGTGTATGAGAGATATAGGTACTAAAATTTGTGATGTAGTAAATTATCGACATCGCAGAGGTTCATGGTTCTGTTTTCCCATTTTGTGGAAGCAGAATGCCCATATCTGCGTCTGCCCCATATTACTGTTTTACTCCACACAATAACATCGGAAGAACGAGGGTGTTTGATCACCTGTACCAACACAAATAACAACCAGAATTTCAGTGCATATTTGAAACGCTGATGGCAAGATTGGGCATCGTAAAACCTATGAATTTCTTGATTTAGTGACGTTACCGGAGAAGAAAAACCTTACGATAAGTCTTTTTGCTTGCAGAAAATAACACTGTACTCTGCGACTGGGATTTTATGAGCATTTCCTTCTATCTTAACTACACTCGGCAAATTCTCGACTCAGGGCATTGTAATGACCCAGTTTCATTTCAAACACGGTCGCTCAACGGCTCCAGCACTGCATGCCACCGCTCTTTGTTAATAACCTGGGACTGTGCCACCAACAGAAAATTAAGGTTCTATTAAAGAACTCAGCACAAAAGAGCACCATACCACTCGCACGGCGCAGGCTGGGTTAGCTAAGAAATCAGTGCCGTGCAGTAGAGGTACGACAACCTTCACTTTCGTGTAAGGGTAAGGGTTAAACTGCAAAAGCTGTTTTGTGTTTCCGGAAAAAAATCTATATGTTCCTTTTCTAGCTATTCTGCAACAAACTACTCTTACGAAAGTTTATTTTGCTATCTACTGCATGCTAATGAAGATATTAGAAATGGTTATACTTACAAGTTCTTAGCAAGTAGAAGAAAAATGAAGGAATACGCTAGGCTAGAGCAATAATCAGATCATATAAGAGCTGGTTGCTATGCGATAGTAATTGGCTCTTTTTGCATGGTCAGGAATAAAACAAAAAACAACAATGAAAAAATTACGTTAAAAGTTATATTTTAAAACAGAAATCAATAATAGGGAATACCTCTGAAACGGCTAGCTCTACAAAATAGCTATATATGAATAAATTGAATATCATAAGGAGATATACATTTTCTATGCAGTAAGCTTTTTCTATCTCTCACGGTTTACCTGTTATACAAAAGTAATTCACAATGAAGAGGAATTCAGGGGCTATTCTAAAGAAATTGAGGATATACATTTTAATTGCCATGTGAATATCTTTAATTTACGATATTTTAATCAAAATTGTTAGAGCCAGTTTTTCAAATGCCTGTAATGAATTTTAGGGAGGAATATAATACTTTTTTTACCTAATATGTACATTGTACATAGTGTTAGAGAGAAGTAAAACTCTTAGACGTTCCATTCAGCTGACTTTCTCTGCCTATTTTGTAACAAACTATTATAACAAAAGCTAATTCTTCTACTTATTTCATGCTTATCAAGAACAACAAAAGGTTATTGCCTATTTATTTATTAGTAGAAGGGAAATAAGGTAATACCCTACGCTAAAGCGACAGTCAGATCTTTTAAAGGCTGGGTGCTATGTGATTGAAATTCGATTTTCTTTGCTTGGACAGGGGTAAAACAAAAGAGATAGCAATGCGAAATTCACGTTGAGAATGGTTTGTAACTGTTTTAAAACTGAAACCAATAAAAAGGAATATCTCGGAAATGGTTTACTCCACAGCAAATTTGTATGACTTAAACTGTGTGTTTTACAGAGATCTACATTATTTGCGTGCAGTAAGTTTTTGCTATCTCTTATGATTTATCAGTTATGCAAAAGTCACCCAGAATGAAGAGGTCTTGCGGAGATCTTTCCTAAAAATTCAAGATACACATTTTATTTTTATGTAAATATCTGTAACACATCATTTTAATAAAAATCGTTAAAGCCAGTTTTGAGAAAATCGAGAATTTCGAAAATGCTTCCATGTAAAGTGTAGCTGTGGGTGGGGACATTTTCTTGAAGATCTTTGTGTCGTAACATCCAGATGGCACTAACCTTAAACATCAAGTTTGGTATTTAACTGACTTGTCGTTTTTTGTTTTTATTTTGTTATGCTGTGCATACATACAAATATAAGAATCTATTGCTAAAATACTTGTTTTAGATTAGGGGTCCTCAAAACTGGTATTTCTGGTGAAAGCTCATATAGCATTTCTGGGTGGAATAACACTCCTTTGCCAGCTGTGTACGTTCATAGTACTTGGTACAGGAAGTAAAAATTGCTAACTTGAGATAAAAGCCAGAATCTATTTACGTATTGGTATGCATCCTTTGGACCCAATTCCAAAATATCATCATGGTGATGGCGCTGATAAACAGCATTTCAATGTGTACACTAATGGTAGCTGCAAGGTTGACTAAGTTACTGTGACTTACATGAAAATGTTAAGAAATGAGTTTAGATGATCTGTTTTCTTACCTCTTTGAACTAAATATTTAGAAATGTGCAATGAGACTTTCTAATAGCCAAAGAAGCTATATTTTCTAGCTTACAGAACTACTGCACACTCAAGGAATGTTGATATTTACTTACACATTTGCGGCCTATTTTCTGCTCTGAGATACAATTCTTTCATACTTTATGCCTCTCTATATTTTGCAGCACCAGTTTGGTCAAAACCTCGTTTACACGTTGAAATAACCCCGAATTTAAGGATTAAAGTATAACAGTGAGCTGCTCTCCAATGTCACTCATTGAATGTGCTGGGGAAATGAACTGTTTGTAAAATGCTTAAACCAGCATGTCTGGCAGTGACAGTCGCTCCACTTTGGTAGCTATCAGTGCGTATCTTAACCATTTTTACACTAGAAAGGACGCAGATGTCCCCTAATTGTTAGTTTTTAGTCTTTTAAACATATTTAAATGTTCATTAGATGGCAGATTCGTAACTGCATCATCAGTTAGGCCTTACTTGTTGGCTCTCGTTGGAATGCTTCACACTTTACCGTTAATATTTTAAATCCTGAAATTGAGATGCATCCTTTAAGAGAAAACTATGATATACGAATTTCCATCTCACAGGACAGAATCTTAAATATTTCATACTCGTAAAATTTTAAGACACCACCAAAGTATCTATTACCGTTATTAGGATATGGCATAGCCAGGTTAAAAAGATGGAAGGAAGGGTCCTTTCGGAAACATATTTTGTTAATGAACACAAAAGATAATTTAGGTTAAAATGAATATCATTCAGAAGAGAGCTAGTATATTATAAATGATGGTGCCACCAAGAAATAGGGCTGTGATTAGGTGATGTATTTAAGTAATGATTATAAATGTCGCTGTTATTTGCAACAATGGTTACAAGTAATGACTAAGATTATTAAGGGGATATTGGAGAGATAAAAGCGATTTTATAAATATTAAGGCTAGGGCTTCAGTTCTTTGTACAGGTATTACTGCAAACAAAGGAAGCATTCATTCCAAGTTTTATTCAAATAGGTATTTTCATTCTGGCTATATAGATCAATTTATTCGATGTAGTTAGCCAAAATCAAAATATATTTTTCATTTAGATGTTGCGCTTTATACATATTTTTTATTAATTTCATTCCTTAATAGCTTTTTAACAAATTTTCTGGTCGAAATTTTCCTAGTGAGTAGCATTTTTAATGTTTTATAACGCAAAGTAGAAAAAATGCAAAAACAAAAACGTCTCATTTTGCTGGTTAAAACTTTTAAAATTAACCTATGGAAAACATAAAGAATCCAATTACATTTTTTATTATGCACATTGTTCAGTGGTTTTGAAATTTTTTCTGACCTGTAGCTGTATTTTTCTGGTATAAGATAGATTGTGAATATGGGAAAATATTATATATATTTATGTGTGTGTTTCTCTAAATTTCTGCAAAATATTATTGTTAAAAAGCCTATTATTCTACCATTTACTTCATGCTAATCTAGAAAAAATTAGCAGAAATGATATTATTTGCTTCCTTATAAGCAGAATGGAAATAAAGGTGTATCATAGGCTAAAGTGATAGTCATATATTTTAAAAGCTGGTTGCTATGTGATTGAAGTACCTTAGATTGTATGGCCAGAATTTGACAAATATCCTTATAGCAAAGTGTAAGTATTTTAAAACTGAAACTAATAACAAGGAATACCTCAAAGGCAGTCAACTTCAAAAAAAAATGTATATTAAACAAATTATGTGTTTTAACCAACTGTACATTTTCGTATGTGTTTGTTTATTCCCTACGGTTAACGAGTTATGCAAAATGCCACTATAATTATTCAGCCATTTTTAAGATGTTTCCAGAGGCTATTTCCAAAAAAATCAAATACATTTTATTGTTCATATAAATATCTTTAGCATACAATATTTTAATCAAAATCGTTGCAGCCATTTTTGAGAAAATCAAAATTTTCGAAATTTTTTCTATGTAAAGAGATGGGGGGGGGGATTTTCTTGAAAATCTTCGTGTTGCATCCTTGAAAGTCACAGAACTGAAATAGCAAGTTTGGTGTTCAACGGACTTTTCGTTTTTGAGCTATTCTGCCCCCCTCCCCCCCCCACACACACACACTGACAGACAGAGTCAGACATACAAACGGACAGACACACACGCGGATATTTTTCTAATTTTTTTTTATTCAGGGATCTCAAAACATATATTTCTGGTGAAATCTCGGTATCGAATATTTGGGTGCAATACATAACTTTCTCTATATACTATGCATGTAGTACGTGTAGAGAAAGTAAAAGACGAACACTTCCTGTCTGAGAAAAGTGTAAGAACTCGTACTTCATAGCTGAAACTAATAAGAAGGAATATCTCGGAAATGGTTACCTCCACAGTAAAATATGTAAAAAAAAAAAAAACATAAATTGTGTGTTCTGACGAGATTTACATTTTTTTGTGAAGTAATTTTTTGTGTATTTTTACGGTTTAGCAGTTAAGCAAAATTCATCCAGAATGAAGAGGTCTTCAGAGGGTATTCCCAGAAAATAAAGGATATACGTTTTATTTCGGGTGGAAATGACTGTAATATATGGTATTTTAATCAAAGTCGTTGGAGTAATTTTTGAAAAAATCAAAATATTTGAAACTTTTTCCACATAAAGGGTAGTTTATGTTGGGAGGATTTCCTTGAAAATCTTCGTGTCGCATCTTTGGACGATACTGAAATTAATAATACCAAGCTTTGAATTTAACGGTATTTTTGTTTATGACCTATGCTGTCCATAGACATACATAGGATCTTTCTCTAAAAATGCATTTTTTGAAGTCCACATCGAATTTCTTTGGTGGAGTATAATATTTGGATGGTTGTATAAGTCTGCAATCCACCTTATTAACTATAATAAATAATAACCCAATAATAACTATAATCAGCTGCAGGGATTTAGTTGATATTTCTGTGACGAAATAGCGTAAGAGAAATGTAGTTATAATATCTTATATATGTGTTAGTATTCAGTACAACAGAGGGGGAATGTTTTCGTACTGCGATCTGTGTGTACCATCACCAGAAGGAATGGTTGAAGCCAAGGAATCATAGAAGGCTACAGATTGCAGGCAACAGGCCACATAGATACGCGGATGTCCCTAAAAGTTCCTGGCTCGAGGATCCTTCGTTCTACTGGAGGTGCTGAAAGATGATGATGAATGACCCGCCCAACCAGTTAGCCCTTTTGTATCCACTGAGGATAGTCTTTTCGTGGAGTACGTATCCGCGTATCTACAGGATTAAAACATCATGCACCAAAGGCCAGATGGGGGTTAGACGGGTAGTACATCCCGGAGGTCTAAGAAAAAGTAGTGAACGTAATTATTGTAATCTGCTCCCAGTATCTTTGTGGCCGCTATGTACTATCGAGTTACCTTTTTGTTTCGTAACTTCTGTAATTGTAACGTTAGTATAACGATTAGACTTCTTTCAGGGGATTTCTGACCGAATGTTGTAACTGATGGAGAAACACAGTGACACACCCATTTCATCAATCGTTAGCAGAGGAAACAAACAAATACGTGGCGTGGAGTCTCTGGGCAATTTACAGCACAAATGAAGGCTATAAGACGGTGCCGTGGCCGAGTGACCGGACCACTCGACTCTCCCTAAGGCCTGGCTTCAATCCCGGGGAACCGCATGTTTAAACTATGGTGGAAAAATGCGGCGTGTCGGCGGGTTTTCTCTGGATTTTGCGATACTCCTTGCCATTCATTGTTGCTGTATAAACTCCTTTCTTATCATCAATTTTTCCTTAGTTTTATCTCATTCCTCTCCCTCATGCATAGCTATCCTGATTTCTCGTTCCGGGTTATTCGTACTATGATAAGCTCGATAAGCTTCTCGACAGGCTTATAAACCTAGTCACCTGTCTGTTAGTAAGTTCTCCATATCAGGAGAGTAATTTGAGTGTTTAAGCATGGAGTTTGTAGCATTATAGATTTTACCACGGATTTCGATGCTCAAGAATGAATCTTTCAACATAATTTCATTGTGGTGGTTCTATGTAATCAAAACAAGAAGTGGACTTATCCTTCTTATCATCTGGGCTAGAAGGGCAAATAGGAAGGCTGACGTAACGTTGATTCTAAACTCGTAATAGCAGACAGGTAATGTAAACGAAAACTAAAACATCAAAGACACCACATGTACGATTCCTTTAAAAGAATAAGTCACAACTTTATAGACTGAAATAATTTTTGCACGATCCACTGGATATTACAGCACGTAACATTTATAAAATTACGTTTTGGGAACTTTATACATTCACGAAGATCCAATTAAGGAATTAAGTAAATGTGTAATATCTGAATCAGAATTTTACTCAAGACATATTTGGGCTTAAATAGTTTCATACAAAACTTACCTTATATGGTACTTTATAATGGGAATAAAAAGATCATTATAAACATTTAAATAGAAAGCAACATTGTGTTAAGCATCGCAAACAAAGTTATGTAAAACGTGATTAGCCACCGACACATCACAATCATATGATATTAACTGACTTACCCAAAGTTTCACGAATAGATTTTCGAAGTCGAACGACGAAGTAACTAATTCCATTTACCTGCCCCATTTATAAAATTAGTGTACGATAAACTTTCGGTGTAGAACGTAGGGAAACACGTGCTGCGCAAGCGCGCCCGAAGTAGGGAAAACGTTTCCCCCACTACTACTTTCTTCCTTCACAAGGCATGCGCACGTAAACAGTGAGCAGCGTCCCCTACAGTGGCAGTGATGTTGATGAGTAACGGGCTGGCCGGCGACACGGAGGAAGAGCTAGGGTATGAGAAAGGGTGTGTGGGACAGATTGGGGGAAAGGTAACCTCCCCTCTCTGCATTATTTTCTCAGTTGTCAACCTGTTATAGATTTTGTTGATTTCATCCTCCTTTTTGCCCCATATTGTTGTAATTTCGTTAGCCTCGATTATTCCCAATAATGGATGAAAAATCTCCTGAGCTTCACGCAAAATTATGTCAAACATCAGCTAAACGTCTGGCTTCCTGAACTTTCCGCCGACAAGACAAATGCTATATAGCCTGTAAGTATCCTTTATGGCGGCAGAAGTATCTTTGATCTGAAATTTCGTTTTTCTTTCTTTCTTTGTACGTAAATTTTTAAATTTTTGCCTTCTACTTGGTTGTGTACTTATTTCATTGAATAAACCCACAGTTTATGTCATCATACTGAACTTTTTAACGTATAGAACGAAATATACTAAAATTGATGAATATTAAGATACCGCAGTCCCAGATAGCAACTTAATCTCTTTCAAAAATATACTTATTTTGTGTCTATGGAGAAAAATAATCGTCACAATTTTATTATAAGTTATATAATATTGGTTTGCTGATGTCTAATGTTCAAAATGTTCTCTATTTAGGCAATTGTTTAACATGTTTTGCTAGCAAGCTTGATTACAGCACAAATGCAAACAAAGAAAGCAAAATTTGTTATTAGAATAAATGTAAATTATTAGAATAAACTTCAATGTATACCTCCATATAACAAAATAGTTAATGAAGGATCTCACACTTTGTCAGTACATGCACGTCTTAGTATTTGAATATTGACGATGAAAGAATTAAATATAAGCTACAGTCCGTCTTATTAAAAACATTGTATAGGTAAATGCGTCATCAATTGCCATTATCATTGCCGGCCGGCGTGCCGGAATTTCATACCAGAGGAGTTGTTTTACATGCCAGTCAATATGCTGATGTGCGGCTCTCTTTTAAGTACGCTTAAAACATTGCTCTGCGGCTAATTTACCCCGCCCCGCCATCTTAGGATCCTAACCAACTGAGTCACCCAGACCGTTATACGATTCCTACTAATAAAAACAGGATCAATCGTGACTTTCTAAGCTTTCTCTTTTGTTTGGTAAGGCTTTCCATCATTTATGCACATATTGCAGATATATTACTAGGAATACAATGAAACTGGCTATAGTTTCTACACTCATTCTCTAGGGAGTGAGGGTAATTAAACGAATTTTATTTTCTACACCCATTGTATGCGGTGTAGCAACTATTTTATGCTACATAAAATTCTCAGTCAAGGCTCTGTAAATCCATTTTAGTGCTTCAGTAACTCTGGAATTTAAATTAGAAGGTATTTTTGTAGACTATGTACGCTAAAAAGGAATAGAGCTTTCCATTGGTGGAAGAGTGTTGAACTTGATTGACTGGTTTTTGCCATTAACCTGTTTAAATACATACCCGTCCGTAATACATACTTACATGCATGCATACATAGGGACAATTATTTATCTTTTATAATCTCACTATGTATTATTTTAAGAAAAAAATATAAATTTCCATCGCAATTAAAAAGCATCATTCATTTGGAATGCAGCTGCTCCAGCAGTCAGCCCAGAATCCATACTATCCAGCACTTTATTCCACCGAATTCAACTTGTCCACCACTGCATTAGTAGCTCCGTCTCAGTCAGAGCTAGTCTAGGCTCCATCATGACCACAATTCACTCAACTGTATCCAACTGGTCCGCCACCACATTAGCTTTCCCGCCACCTTTAGCAGTCAGTCCGTCATGTCTAGACTTCATTCAACTGAATTAGCAACCTTCAGTAGTCAGTATCGACTCCGTTGTGATCATAATTCACTCAACTTATTGCAACTTGTCTGCCAATACATTAGTAGTACCGGTACCTTTAGCAGTAATTTCGCCGCGTCCACACTCCATTCAGCTGAATGCAGCTTGTTCACCTTCAATTAGCAACCCCGCCATCTTCTATCGTGATCAGAATTCTCTCAAGTATCCAACTCGTCCACCACTAAATTATTAGTCCTGTCACCTTCAGCAGTCAGTTCGTCAGGTCCAGACTTTATTCAATTGCAGGCCGCGCCGTGGCCGAGTGGTTAGACCACTCGCCTCTCACCTAGACGGCCCGGGTTCGATCCCAAGCGAGCGCATGTGAGATTTGTGGCGGGTTTTCTCCGGGTTCTCCGGTTTCCCCCGCCATCGCATTCCACTGGTGCTCCATCTTTATTCATGTATCATCAGTGTCACCGCCTGCGGTGCCATAAGTAGTTAAAGCGGGCGTTAAACACTACCAAACAAAAATTCAATTGCATTCGGCTTGTTCACCGCTGAATTAGAAACCCTGCTGGCTTCAGTGGTCAGTTCAGACTCCATCGTGATCACAACTCATTCAACTGGATCCAACTTATCCTCCACTACATTAGTAATCCTGCCACATTCAGCAGGGTGTCCGACCCTGCAGATTTCACTTAACTGAAACCAACTTGTCCACTACCATATTAGTAATCTCGCCACCTTTAGCAGTCCGTCTTATCCCGACTTCAGTCAACTGAATCGCTTGTCCACAATTGAATTAATCAGCAGTCAGTCCATGCTCCTTCCTGTACAGCACAGCAAAAATTGAAATTCAAGCTTGTTCACATTAAATTCGTAACCCCGTCATCTTCATCAGTAAGTGCAGAGTCCCTCCTACGAAGCACTTCATTCAGCTGAATCCGACTTGTACACCGTTGAATAAGTAACAACGCTACCTTCAGCAGGCTAGAATATTATGTTAGTTTACATGAAGGTACCATCTTTGGAGGTATCTTTATATAGAGCACCCATACTTCATAAATTTACTCCTGAACGAAAATATTTTCGTCTACAATCTGAATCTATATTTATTTGAAGATTTTATATCATTGGGATGTTCTCAAAGGATATTTATGGGAATAACTTTTGTGTAGTTACGACTGAGGTTAAATAATCGTAATAATATGGTGAACATGATGAGGATGATAATATTAGAATTCCCACTAAACCCTTGCATGACAAGCATGTTGTCTGAACATATACAACATTATTTTTCAGTCACTGTCAAGTATAGTCGCGTTGTGTATGTACCGTGTTATGTACACACATCACAGAGAAGTTGAAACAACTCTTGCTAAATAATTGTGTCTAGCTACTGTGTTTGAAATAATTTATCGCTTTGACTGGAGCAGACAGAACTCTTTCACTTGGGGATATTTTTCTTTTATAATTGCAAATCCATAGGAGCTGGTGGGATTCTTACACAAAATGCACAGTTGTTTCTGCTGATCTATCATTATTATTCTTTAGAATGGGTTTTCTTAATTTTACAGCATTTCATGAATTGTTAAGCTTTGAAGCAAATAAAATTACTACATGAAGTTAAACTGAAAACCAAATGCTTAAACATGGGGCAGAAAAACTAATGTCAAATTTTAGAACACAACTTCAGGATGTGAAAAATTGATATTAATCGTTTTGTTATAGAAGAAGAAAATGTACATTATTATTTAATGTACTACGTTTATACTACATTTCCGCCTATGAGACATAAAGTAAAGAAGGACAGAAAAAATAAAGGGATCGAAACGTCTTACTGGATATTGAAACTTTTATAATGTTATAAGTATGGCTGAAGCATTAAAAGCACGTGTTTTATCTGTTTCAAAAAACTTAACAATGTGTGTAAAGAAATCACCATACCAAATTGTGTGGTTTTAGTTGTATAATATATATAAAGAGCAGGCACAAATCATCATGCTCTTTGAACTTTTTAGATGTTTATTTTAATTTGCATGAACACCCAGAAGAGCGATAACATTACATGTGAGCGCATGCTTTGCACAATAGGATACGACATATTGGGAGAGCTAAAGAAAAATTGTAGGGTTCAATGAATGAGAAATTAAGTGAGAGGAGAGGTTGAGAGTGAAATGCAGAAGCCGATGGAAGACGACAGATGGAAAGAGACTGAGAGAAGATATTGTGGCATCGGCAGAAAGGAAGAGAGGTAGGAGAGAGAAGTCTCTCTCGTTAATACAATAACATTGTTGAGCTCTACCATTTGCTAGATACGAGGGAGGTGTAATAACTACCCATACTTCAAAATAGATGATGGTGTTGCTAAGGAAAATTGGTGTTACCATCGTATGGTGTCTCTTGTTACACGATGCGAAAACTAATCGGTACTGATACAAAGGTTAAATTGGATTTCGTAAGCATTTCAGTTGGTTGTTCAATGTGTTTTCTCTAGAATGGAAAAAGTACCACTGCCTTCAGTGATTTTCTTTTTACTTTCGGATGAGAAAAAGCGAAGAGATAAAAGCGAAATTTAATGTTGTCTATGGGGACTTTTCGCTATGCATGACAATAGCCAGACAAGGACAGTTCAAGGACTTTAAACTTGGTCGAACGTGGTCATCCCTTTTTGATGAGGAGCGCCCAGAACGCCCCGCAGATGTGGTTACAGAGGTCATGATTCTCGCTGATAGTCAAAGTTCGCGACGGAGCAGAGGCCATAGATGTGTCGACTGAAATGGAAATCCATATTTTGCATTAGTTGGAGAGGAAAACGTTATCGGAGGGTGCGGCATTCAACTTAGGGAGTTGTGTTTGTAGGTATTTAGGCGAAATACAAAGGATTTTTTCCAGCGATTTACGAGACAGAGGCGTATTTCATAGAACTTGACAATTCTTATTCTTCGGAGGGATAAATATGAGAGTAACGTTGGGAGAAGTTTATATGCCTAAAAAGGGTGTATGTTCAGAGATAACACTTTGTTTCTGAAAAAACTACATATTCGCATATAACATCGACACTTACTGGACCACCCTTGTATAATATTTGCGTTATTGAAATTTGAATGTTTGTTACATATCAAATTAAGGAATTAAGCTCTCTCTACTTTTATGAAAGCAGAACAGCCAAAGGTGGTATTACTATTATTATTATTAATGATTATTATTATTATTAATATTATTAATCATTATTATTATTAATTATTATTATGGTTATTATTATTACTATTATTATTGTTGTTATAATGATTGTTGTTATTATTCTTAGTTTTGTTGCTGTTGTTGCTATTATTATTATTATTATTATTATTATTACTAATTATTTATTATTAGTAGAAATAGTACTAGTAGTAGTAGTAGTGGTGGTGGGGGTGGTAGTAGTAGTATTAGCAGCAGTAGTAGTAGTAGTAGTAGTAGTAGTAGTAGTAGTAGTAGTAGTAGTAGTAGTAGTAGTAGTAGTAGTAGTAACTAGTAGTGGTAGCAGAGGTGGTGGTGGTATATTTGGGAATGCTTGAGGGTTCAAAGGATTTCACATCTGTAATTTTAGAGGCTTTTTGTGCTATCCAACTTTCGTATCTAGCAATTCGCGTTTCTTAGCATTGTTGAGTGCCAGAAATTCTTTCCCCTGCGGATTTACAAGGAGGAGTCATCTCACTCCGAGGAAAAAGGAACAGTGTTCTTGCAGGTCATATGTACTGTAAAGTTAACAATAGATACATATTAATTATAATTAGGACAGTTTCACGAGATACGCAGGATTGTTCAATACACATTCCTTTATGCATTTCTTATATTTACTCTTGTTTCTCTTACATTCGTTGATAAGTTATTGAACAGGGCACCTGAATGGAAAATTTCCCCATTAACCATCACAGTGCCCTAGACTTCAATATGGACATTATAACTGTCCGGTTTTCAACTGTCATTCCAAGAAGTTCTCATGGTCACTTCACTAATTTTATCCAGCTCAATTTTAATTGTCATTTCTCTACCACTCAAATTTCTTCGCGAATTAGGGGTTTCGAACACAAGATTGCTCTAACCCCTTTCTGGTTCAAACCAGGAAAAGGGTGATGAATTTTTGACAGAGTCCTCTGAGCAATATTAAGAGGTTTTCCACACCCAATAGAGTGAGACGCTAGAACCATAGCAGTTAAAAGACGTCCATAAATGAAATTCAATTTAATTTCCATCTAATCTCTCATAGTAGCAGCACTCGCTGATGTAAAACCTGATCAAAACTGCACAGCCGCACTCAGAGAGCGCATTTTATGTTGCACCAGAAACGCACTCGCTAGTTCATACACTTGTGAACATGTTGAATCAAGTAGCTGCTGGAATTTTCACAGAACATTCTAGAATGTTCAGAGGCGGGGTAAAGAACACTTTCTGAAAATTTTGTTTGACTATCGATTTCGCTTCTGGGGTTAAAGCTAGGCGTCAGCACTATAGTTCTACTTATTCATGTTGTTATAAGCATTTATTTCAGTATTAACTTTGTTTACCTTCCAGATATTGTTAAAAGAGATTGTTTGCACGGTTCAAGCGGCTCGTCTATTGCATATTCATAGAAACTCGTTCCATACTTTCTATGCCACTCCTATTTCTAAATGTCCTGATAGTCCCTATTTGCATGCTAATTTTGGAACTCCTGTTTATCCATGCTTTACAATTACTTAGATATTGTTGAATTTTATTATGCATAACACATAACACATAACATGGAACTCACTTCTAATGTATTCAATTTGTATATTTGCTGAACACAGCCACGATTAGTCCTTCTCAAAATAAAACAAAAGAAAACCTGAATTCTGCTATCCACTTTCTTATTAATCATCCAAATTTCACTGAGATCCTGGGTTACAGGTATCTCACAAGATTATTCTCAGATATACAGAATACGCTGAAGCTAAACAAAAAATATTAAAAACTAAATGATTGCTGAAAATGAGACGATCTGTTTTCTTTCCGTTCAATTTTGTTTAATTTTTTCATTAAATATTACACGTGGAATTATTTATAACTTAATCTTCAAGGAAATATTCTAAACTTGAAGCAGAAGCTATATATTGACAATTTTTGACCTAATGTTAGTTTAATTACTTCAAGTTAATTAGTTTTTATGGACGTACCTTACACATAGTGAGTAAAAATGATATAATAATCTACCCAAATCCACCTTGGCGAGATTTAAACAGAAATATATGTTTTGAACTGCCTTGAATAAAAAAAATGTATTTTAAAACAAGCACCATGCAATTATGAATGTGTGTGTATGTGTACGTGAGCAGCATAGCTCAAAAACGAAATATTTGGTGATTAAGTTTAATAACTTTCATTGATGTGACACGAAGATTTTTAATAAAATCCCCTACCACAAACTTCCCTTTAAATTGAAAATTTTTTGAGAATTTGATTTTTCACATAAATGTTTCTAACGATTTTGATTAAAATACTGTGTATTCAAAATATTTAGATGAAAAATAAAGTGTATATCTTGAATATCTGTGAATAGCCTATGAAGACCGTTTCATTCCCGATTAGTGTTGCGTGACTGGTAAATTGTAGGATATAGAGAAAAGTGTATTACACACAAAAAAAAAAAAAAAAAAAAAAACTTAGATCTTGTTATAAGACACTGTTGGTGTCATATACCTTTTTATGTAGATGTTTCTTGTCATTAATTTCAATTTTAAGCTACTCAAACAGGAAGTCACCTTTCGTTTCATCTCTCCTTTGTGTTAGCTCTGCAAAGAAAACCAAGCTTCAATTCTTCACATAGCGGCAAGTTTTAAAAAGATGTGTATATCGCTTTAGTCTAGGGTATTCCCTTAAGTCCCTTTTGCTTAGAAGGAAGTAAGTAATAAGACAATTTCTGCTAATGTTTTCTCAATTATCATGATGTACCTAAAGTAATCATTTGTACGAATACTTTGTTCGCAGAAAAGTTATAGAAAGTCATGTGAATGAAACATATCAGAATTTTATTTATTTGGACACACCACATTCTCTAACTGTTATTAAGAGTCCAGCGAACATTTATGATCTCTATTTTATCAATAGTCTTCTAAAATGTGAAATGTTTAAACAATATGTTTGTTATTAAGGTAGGGGGACATGGGAACTTCAGAGCAAGTTGTTAAAAAGTAGTGTTAATGGTTTTCTCTTATTCGTTCATGCTCAGTAATGTAGTGCATTTTTAAACGCTCGATTTTAATAAATGCCATTTTCATCATCTAGATACAAACACGTGTGTTTAAGAGCTGTACACAGTATAAATTCATAACCTAACATAGATACCGTCTTGTTAGTCTGCAACAAATACCCATATATATATCGTCTCGATGAAATGAAAGGAATGCATTTCTTTAACACCTGCACTTACCCGAATCCGCTTTAAATCAAATGTTTGTATTACTCCGAGTAACACGTACACATCATTGCTGTTCAGTTTCAGTAAATCCATTCTTTTGTGATTTGAAGTGATAGTGAAAATGTAGTATATTCCAGTCAAAACATTAAACTATATATTAGCACGCTTTAAAAGGAATAACGCAAAGAAAATATGAGATCTATGTTCTATTCTTAAGCTGAGTTTTTCAGACAGGAGTCGGTGAGAGCACTCACTGCTGCCACGCAAAGCCTGTCTCTTGCTGTATTTATCTCAAGAGTGTTTCTTGTTTCTTGAAAAGTATAGCGTTGCATCAGTTGAGGTTGATGGGCAAACAGATGAGGTATTGGAGACCAGGGACATAGTGGATGGCACACGAGAATCCGACCGTAGAGTGATACCAAATGCGTTTTTTTTATGTGTGGACCTATTTTGGGGCTAGGAAAGTTATAGGCACTGTAAACAACAGCGTTGGGTAAACATTTTAAAAGATTTACCTGGTGAGGTCTACGGCGCGTCGAGCGTTTTTCACATTAAACATCACTGATTTTGGCTCATACAGTTTCGTCTGTGGCTCGCATTTGGGTGGTCCCGGGTTCGCTTCCCGTGGCAGGCCTACCTGATTGATTTTTTTCGGGTTTTTCCCCTAATCGCCAGGTGAGTAGTGGGTAAACTTCTTTCCCCACAAATTTTCTGTCCCTTCAAGCCGTTTGCACTGTCATTTAATTCATTATGTATCCGATGGTTTCTTACAGGGTTGGAAGTATCGGCGATGGTGCTCGGTACGGCGTGAGAGGGTAAAAGGAATCTCAAAGTGAACATCTTCCAACTTTGGCTGGTTGCCAGCTGTAGGACAATTGTGGCGAGAGCGTTGGACCCAATGTGGACTCTTATGTGACCGACTGTTGAGGTGCTTCAATCTGGAAACAGTAGGGGCCCTGTCATTGCTGTGCTGTTTGGTTCTGGCCGCCTGGTGTACCCTCTTACCTCATCCTTCCCTCACGAGGACGCCTCCTCGTGAAGCGTAGGTACAATAACAGGTTCACTGCCGAGTCCTCTCCGACCGTATCCTATTCTATTCTATCCTCTATCAAGTTTCCGTTATGCTTTTTGTGTATCGGCTGGTTCTCAAAGATACCATTTCAATATTAATTTTATGTTGTTTTTCTTATACAGATTTCTAATTCTGCTAAATGTCATTTAATGAAGTCTGCTGCTTTACAATAGGAACCAAAGCTTCGAAACGCTTCCCAGAACATTCTACTCATGGGTTTCTCGCCCTGCAAAATGTAACGTCACTCAACATTTAGTTAGCTCACACTGGTTAAACGTAATGCCTTGCTGTGCTTCGAATATTGTCTGTGAATAAAGGTAGCTCTACCCAAATATTACGATCACCCTCTATGCTCAATAGGTTATTGGAGGAAGTATCTCTTGTAACAAAAAATGCATGGTACGTTTCGATAATATGAAAGTTCTTAGGATGGATTTGAGCGGGGTGGCTGAGGCGGTATTTAAAAAAAAAAAAAACTTCAAGGTGTTAAACGCTCATTCTTACTACACACGGCAGAACAGCTATGGTCACTGGTAATATATTAAATTAATTCTTAATTGGAAAAAGGTTTGGTAAGGAAATGTTCCATGTCTAACATTTATAATGCCTTCCCGATATTTGCCAATATGACGACTGGAGAAAGTCTGGAAGGAAACAGTGTAGGAGGACGGTGTTAGTGGAATTTGTACCAGAACCATCCGTTTATTAATCCATGCTAAACGACTAATAATATGGTGTTTTAATTGCTCACTGAATGCATAAGGACATTTAATGAATCCTAATAACAGCTGCTTCTAAGTGATTTTAAAAGCAACTACAATAGGTGAAATGCCAATAGAATTATAGATAAATGTCCTAGAGTTTTAAATGTCTATTCTAAACTTCCACCCCTATTGGTGTTTTCATTTGCTAAACAAAGCTGCGAAAGCATATCGGCATTGATAAACGGTGAGCAACAGCTAGAAGTAACTCTTACAAGGAGGATACTACTGCTAGTAAGAACAACAATAATACATTGTTGCGGTCAAAACCTTACAATTAAGGTAGGACTTAATGAATGCCTATAATACATGGGATTGGGACACCATTAGAATATGCATGAATAGACTTCAAAACCTGCAATAACGAGAGTAACCAAAGAATTTTCCTGACTCTATTATGAGCTTTCCTTAAATACTCAAATATATAACTTTCCGTAGCAGGATGTTAATCAGCATTTCCAACGCTTATTACGTTCCAGTGAGCGAGAGTTCGATTCTGCTCATGTCAGGTTGTCTGGAAGAGCTTTCTCGGAGTCTCTGCTTTTCACGTCACTTTGAACCTTGACGGATTCGGGGTTCATTTATGTTACAGAAGTTTCATTTCCTTCATCCTCAGAAAGATCAGATACTCGCTGGTAGGAATGAACAATCTAAATCTCATAAAAGCAAAAGGGATAATAACGTATGGATTGAAACGCTGAGGAAAAGATAGGTACTAACAAAGATGAGAAAGAAATACCAGTACTAAAAGGAACAGAAGATACACTGAAAATCGAATACTATACCGAGAATAACAACATGGAAAATAATACAACATTAGCATATGCAATCAAGAAAGCCGCAGCTTGCATTCAAATCAACATTTGCTTAACGAGATTTTCCCCGAGAGATTTATCTCCAGCCGGAATATTTTGAGAGTGCTCCAAAGAGCAGGATCTATGTACTGTTGCGTTAGTCACGCATCTGCCGCTCTCTAGTTAAAAGAAGGGGACCAAAAAACGTGGAAAGTGAGATGTGAGAAATTTAAACGCCTCCTACGTTGCTTAGGAAACGAAAATTATGATCACGTAGAAAAGAAATAGGCAGAGTAGCTCAGATAAAAACATGATCAAATTGAATAGATCGTGTGTTATTTACCGCTTAATTGTGTTACCTACGTGTTTAGTTTGGTTGCTGTAAAAGCTTCTGCCATACCTTTGTATGCTTTCTCCCTTTGTGTGTGTGTTCTTTAATGTAAATCAAGTGCTATTTTCGCAGAAAGAATTATTGAATTAATGACTTTTTAAGTTCTTATTGGTTATCTACGTTATTGCCTCTACTCAGACAAGAATTTGGCAAAGTATTTCATTTTTGATGTCAGGTAATAAACCACTCGAAATTTATTATTTCCCCTCCGTGTAGTTAAGCATTTAATTTTGTTTTGTGATGTTGCAAATAAAGGAAGTTTAACGTTAGTGAGAAAAATGAACTCAGTCTGCTAAAGTGTGTCAGAAATGAAATAGGCATAGCTACATGAATTTATTTTTCGTGGCTAGAAAATGGAACATTTTCTGTTACGCGCCAAAAATGTTTATTATTACCTTCTACAGATTCTGCTGGATATTTTAGTATTTAAAAGCTACCATTGTGTCATTGTCAGTGATACACGATCCTCATTCCCACATTACCTGCAAAAACCTGAACGTATGCATTCCCAAATTAAGAGCAGGAAATTGGTAAATTATATTGCAAAATTGCTAAAGTGGAAGGTTTCTGAACCACATCGTCTGCAAACTAAGCCGTTGTTGATATCACAATCATTAGGCATCGTATTAATCAGGAATGGGGTAAAATATCCTATACATAGAGAGACGAACTAATGTTAAGGCGAGGGAATGTTAGGAGACGGATGCAGAGAACACATCTGGCGACAGAATTTTAAGGGCACATTCTATCCTCACCTGAACAACTTCATTCCATTTCACACAAGTGTCTATATAAATTTATAAACTTGATAGAAAGACGTTTATAGTAGAAGGAACCGAACGGAATACTTCAGGCAGTTTCGTCTGAGGCCCGCTTTCAGGAAGTTCGGGTTCCAACTTCGTGATTGGCCTACCGGTCCCATGCTTCTTTCGGGGGTTTCCCCGGGTTGACAGCTTTCTTCCATCCCCTAACTTCCTATCCTTCATGTCGCTTCAATTGTCATTTCATTTATCACTCATCTCGTTGGTTTACTTCAGAGCTAGAAGTGCCGGAGATTTGCTCGGTGTGGTGTGACCGAGGAAAAAACTTGCACGACTCTCCCCGTCACCCGATTTCGGCCGGGATCAGAACCGTCCCTGGCGGGGTGTTGTACCCTGTACTAGTCGGAATCCTCGGTCTATCTGTGCGTCTATCGGTGCTTCAATCAGGAAACTGTAGGGGCTCTGTTATTGCTGTGCCGTCGCTCCTATTTCCGGCCGCCCATTGTATCCTCTCACCTAAACTCTCGTTCGCAGGGACGCCTCCTTATAGAGCATTAGTAGAATAACCATGTAAGTTCTGGTGTCGCGTCCCCCTCATCCGTATTATAATCCTAATAGTAAAATGTACTTCACTCGTAACATATGATGGAACTAGCTGATGTCGACGAGTAATACGCTTCGGACATTGCATACGATTATTATTGTTCGTTTATTCTCCCAACAAATGCAATTTCTTGTTGAATAAATACAAATTCCCCCCAAATAAATATAATAATAATAATAATGATAATGATGATGATGATGATGATAATAATAATAGTAATAATAACAATAATGTTCTAATGCAAAAATGTAGCCAGATTTGTTGAAGTACACCATATAAAACAGACGGTAAAGAAAAATAGTATAAGAATCTTGACTGATTGGTCACATAGCTCATCTGATTTAAATCTAATTACATATCTAAGAAACTCGTTTCAGACTGTTGTGTATCAAACATTCCTTTCAGACCAGACACTCAACTGAGTTTATGAACCGAATAAAGGAATAGTGGGACGATTGATTCAAAGCACTATCTTAAAATTAACTGATAATTTCGACATAAGCATATTGCATTTTAGGGAGAAAGAGCGTTGAATTTTTCTTTTTATTATAAAGTTAAATTTTCATTATCCTTTACTCATTTAAGTAAAGATATAAGATGAATAGCACAATCTTAAGTGCAACTCAAATCTTTTAAAATGGATTACATTGCCATGTGATAGTTTTGAAAGAAAAAAATATTAATTTGCAGTGTAAATATCCGGAACAAAAGTATAAGTATTTAAGGATTCCAACCAATGAAAAAGAATATCTCGGAAATTGTTAATACTACAACTTGTATTTTACATTAACTGTGTCCTTTAATGAGATACACATTTTCTGTGTAATAAGATTTTTGTCTTCCTGTTACGACTAATGAATAACACAAAATTAGTTCAGAAAATTTATAATGTACATTTCAATATCCGAAACTTACGGTATTGTAACCAAAGTCGTTAAAGCCCTTTTAAAGAAGTAAAAAAGTCTAAACTTGTTATAAAGCGTTGCCGTGACAGAGTGGTTAGACCGCTCGCCTCCCACCTAGGGTTCGATCCCAAGCGCCCGCTTGTGGGATTTGTGGTGGACCAAAGAGTGTGGGCGGGTTTTCTCCGGGACTGCTTGCCCCCCATTATTCGCCACATTTCACACGCCCATACCTGTCTGTGGGCCGACTATGCGTTCCCGGTTCTTCATTCTGTAGTTACGTGCCGTTGGCTCCCCGACAGGCTTCTGACCCCTAGACCCCCGCTTGTAAGTCCTAGGGGGTGTCAGCCCTACATATGGGAAGGGCAAGCCCACTACGTAATGAAACGTAACTTTTTATATGCAAGGACGAGTTTAAGGGGGGGGATTTTTTTTTAAATCTTCATGTCGTGACTTTGGAAGATATTGAACTTAAATATCAAGTTTGGTGTTCAAGCGACTTTTCGTTTTTTGGTTATACTGCTCACAGACACACTCACACACACACACACATACACCATCTCTTAAACACACACACAGACTCACACACAGATACTGCACACGCACATACGTACGATTCTCTTCTAATAAATCGTTTTAAAGATTCAGAAACCATAAAATTGTGCACATTCTGTGACATGACGGTATCGAAATTTAGGGTAGAGTGTAATATAACCCATTTTTACTAAAACAAAGATGAATACCCTATCCATTACTAATGGAAAGCTTTTGCAGCACTGAAACTAGTCTGCCATGTAATAGATGTATATACAATTTAATTTATTGTCAAATAGCGCACTCAGTTCGAATAAGTGACTGTGCCAGAAGTTTCTATTCCAGCCTGTACCGATGATTTGCAATGAAACTAGCCTAGTAATAATTTGGATAATTATAATGTTTAAATTAAGTGCCAACTATACTGCCTTTTGTCCCAAATTCTTCACAGGAGAATTCATTAAATGTTAGTGTGGAAAGTTCCGCAGAATATATGAGAAAATTTTCATAAATGAGCCTAAACTTTGATTTACTTTAGACATGGTTATATTTGAACTTGTTGTCACCAAAATTATTCCAGTGTGTAACTGGTGGTTTTTTCACCTGCTGCGACAGGCGTCACCAACTTTCTTGATTTTGTTCCGCAGCAAATAGTATTGCTCCGCGCATTCAGTGGGTAAACACTTGATAGCTGGGAATGCCTCTCTTCCTTGTATAGTGTGTCGTCTGTCAAGTTTTAGCCTCTGAAAGAGGAACACAGGCCATCAACTCCTACGGTTTTGCCTCCACAGGAGGAACTGTCTTTGTTTTTGGTCTTTTTTATTTTTATAGAACATCGCGGAATAAGTGTTTAGTTTCCAGGAAAGTTCTGCGGTCAGAAAATTCAATTTGCAGGAAGGTATGACAGTTACCAAGGAGAAAAAAGTTTCTTTCAAATTTTGTTCGATCCCAATTAGTAATCAGCATTCCTACATTTGTTTACTGCTAAAAATGTGAAAGCTTTTTATTACAAATTAATGCTCATACAGTTAACAATACAACGCGATTACAATGGTATTGGCCAAGTTAAGGAGCTTATTATCTTCTCATGTTAATAACCCATTACTGTTTATAATTATTTGTTCCGACTGCCAATTACCACCAAACTTATGGAATAATGTATTTGTTCGTATCCGAAGTACACATATTAATACAAGAGACATAACAGTACAATAATATTGTTGTATCAAACCTGAACCTAAACTTGCTTTGCTATTAATTAAACCCAACTTTCAAGTGTGGAACAGGTATTTCAAACACAAAATATTCCGTACTTACGCACCACGGAAGCAATTATCAGTTTTTGCTTTCCGCGAAGTGCACAGTGCACAGTAGGCGATTCGCAGGAGCATCGCGCATGCTTGCTCTTTTTGCTTTACTCAAAGGAAAACCTGTTGTGGACGCCTGTGCTAGGAGTTTATTTCAAAATAAAATATAAGCATTACTTCAGTGCACTGTTTTCTGCAACCCCCCTTTTTTTAGAAGTTTTCTGAATACTGAGATAATAATTTTATATTTTATCTACCTATATATTTTACTTTATATTTTAAATATTCTTGAATAGCTAGTGGACTTACCAATAAAATAGGTACTTTCACTGCTGGTATTTAATTTAAATTCCGTTTTGAGTTTGATATGGAGTTCTGTGTATACTTTTTTGAGGATTATAGTTCACTTACTCACTGTAAAGTTCGGACCGATGAACAACGAACAAATAGAAGAAAAAACATGTACCTTATTTTAAACCAACTTAGTAATTGAAAGAATGAATAACCAAAACGAGAACCGCTGGTACTTTAAGATTTCTCCATTGCCGTAGGTATTTTAAAATGTCTGTTACAAAAGCTGTTCCAAAGGACGTGAGAGTCTGAAACTTCGCGGAGAGCTGCTCTAAAGGACAATGTAATTATTTTAAATGTAAAAGTAAAAATTAGACCCAAAGGTTTCTGTAAGAGGCGGAGCTTTTTCTTGTTTTATATTTTGGCATGCAATTAAAAATATATGGATTGAACAAAATAGTCTGATAGTGTAATCCCAATTTATGGTTTTATGTAAGTTAATTCCTGTTTTTCGGAATGGTATACGCACTTCCACATTAACCCCTTTTTTATGGTTTAAGGTTTTCATGTAATTTCAGCATAAATGTTTCTGAGTAGGGCTTAATGTTCATTTTTAGAGCAAACGACAACACAGGACTAACATGAAATAGAAAGTAATTATAATTAGGATGGAGGCATTATATGCCTTAGTTTAGGGAACCTTTCCAATAGTTGATATTTATTTCGTTTGAAGCCAAATTTTAAAGATCTAAATGAAATAGGAGGTTCTGGTAGGATTCCAACCCCGGACTTCTCGACCTCGACTTTTTGCCTTTACAGCCACCCATGAGGATGCATAGTTTCTTGTGAGATCAACATAGAAGTCTAAGAATGAATTTAATGTTTACGGTTTTATTTTGTAATGTATTCCTTGTATTCTAATTATATAGGAGCTTCACTGTTTTTATGGATAATAATACGAAATTATAAAAACAATCATTAATTTTGAGTTAAATGTTTTAGTTAACTTTAATTAATTTAACTTCTTGTTAATAATTTAAATTTCTTTAACAGGCCCATGGCGAGTAGTTCTTTCATATATATATATATCTTTTTAAAGTGTAAACAAAATCGAATGTTACATTCACACGACGCTCTTTATACTCTATCATTTATTAGCACAACACAATCTATTCTTATGGAAACTTATTTTTATATCAACATCAGTATAATTCCGATAAACCTCCAGAGAGAGCTGCATGACGCATTTAGTTATAGATACAAAAGGAATAGCCTAATGTTTAAGAATTGTACTCTAGCTGGCTTTAGAATTCCACACTGTTTTTGCTTGAAGCCAAGAGAACTTTACATGTTGTTAGTGCAAAATTCAAGATAAACGTTTCATTTGTTTCATTTATCATTTCTATTATGTAAGAACAATTTCGGAGAAAATAGACTATTTCGTTAAAATGTCCATGCAAAGTGTAGCTGAGAGGTTACCTTGAAACTCTTCCTGTCGTATCTTTCGAAGATACAAAATATATAGGTGTTTCCTTCCAGGAATATGGTTATCAGAGGCACAAACATATATACACACACACTTACCCACTTTATAAAAGTGCCTGTATTGAATTCGGGGGTCATCAAAACATTTCCGCTGAAATCTCGGCATTGAATTTTTGAGTGAAATGGAATACCTTCTCTAGGAATTGTGTAAGTTTTAGAGAAAATAAAATATTGTTTAAGTCAAACCCGCAAAACATTTAAAAAGTAGCGAATACAGATTAAATACATATTGTGTGTAAATGAGATAAATAATTGACAATAATTGGAATTAATATAATCCAAAGATGCTGACATTAGCATTATCAGTGGAAGATTCTTTTAAGATTCTATAAAAACCATTGTTACACAAAAATGAAATTGTTAAAACTGTTTTAGCCCATACTGGTGCTTTGAATTAAAAAAAAAATGCTGTCTTGTAGGCTTATTAATTTAATTGCCATAAATAATTATGTATATGCAATTCTAACCTTCCCTTATTGTTCCTACTCACAATCTGAAGTTTGTTGTTTTTGCTCTCTCTATGATTGATAGTGTCTTTCTTCGTATGTAAATTCATTTTTCTTTCAGGGTGTTGATACTGTTTCCCGGAGGATAGAAGGTTTCTTTATATTCCATGCTGTTTATTTATTTTCAGCTCTTCAGACCTTTTCCTAGTTTTCTTACTGAAGAAGTGAGAGAGATTATATTCACAGCATGCTCCACAATTCGTGAACCAACATCCCAAAATGAATTCCACAAATATGTGTGAAGTAGTAATGCATTCGATAAAATTGGTGCGTATTAAATTTTTAAAATATTATAAGCTCAACTTAGAATATGCGAAGGAAGCCGAGTAGAGCAGTATTTTCTTTGAACGCTCTCGTTTGGGGGGCCAATATTAACATTACCCAGTAGGTTTCGGCACAATTAGGGTGTAAGCTATAAGGGTATAAAACCGAACGGGATGGTCAACGAGCTTTCGTCTGTGGCCCCTAAACTAGAGGTCGCAGGTTCGATCCCAGTGCCCAGCCTATATGGCACGTAGGGCTTTTCGGTAGGAGGTCGCCAGAAGAATGCTAGATAGGTTCATTACATCCACCCAATTTTTTTGTCAACCCTTTCCTGTTCTCATTTTCTTAGCATCTCTGTTTCAGGGTTGAACCAGGCGACGGTGTTCAGTGGGTTTTGGCTGGATGGTGGCTTGTGCATTGTAAAAAGGTTATACTGGTGTCCTCGTCGGGATCGTTGGATCGGGATTTGTTTTCGAGGCTTGGGGCCCCTGGGAGGTTCGGAGCTCGTGAGCTAGGATGGTGTTGGAGACGCTGGGGCCCCGACCATGCTTGCGCACGTCGTCAACCGGATCAGGTCGCACTTCGGGTCTTTCCCTCGAGTCTTCCCTCCCTGAGGTCATATAGGGCCACAAAAGCCTACGCCCAGTTCTCTGACCCAGTGCCCTGGGGGCTCTATGTTTGCTGCTGGCACAGCTGTAATGTGGATACAGAATTTGAATGGATATTAATTTACACAGGACTGGTTACTTAAACATTTGACTACGTCTTTTCTATACACGGATTGAATTTGCAATTTGTAAACGAAGATTTCACATCTCGAAACTCAGCTGTTACTCTATAGATATATAACTGGTTAATTCAAAGTACCCCCCTACATTATTACGTATGTTATTACCACAATACGCTATTCTCCTTTATAGCCCCTCCCCAATCTCGCCAACTGTGGGCTTTAAGCGGATACCCAAAGGCTCCTTATTGAAATGCTAAATTTTCTAAATTCATAACCTATTATCTTATAAACTATTTATTATATCATACCGAAAGCTTTGCAGCATGAATGTATAGACATGACGTTTAAGCGTATTAAATAAGTCACCCTCCGTGTGTAATGGCTACCATGCTAACTTCAAATACCCAAGGTCGCGGGTTGCAACCCGACGGAGGACGATGGATTTTTTCGGGTGTAAAAATCCTTAACATGGCTTCCTTCGTAGGGGAAGTAAAGCCGTTAGTCCCGTTAGTTTACGGCACGTAAAAGAACCTCAAGCGTGATAGAAAGGCCTTTGAGCAAAATTAAGTGGTCTTTTACACCCAATTTAGGATGGGACGCTGAGAACCACAGTAGTTAAAGAGCTTCCATAAAAACACCCCATTTACATTTTTTTTTGTATTAAGTAAAGTATACGATTGCTGCGTTTATTATATGCAATATTATTTAAAATAACAAGCTGTTATTTTTTTAATTAAGAAACAAACTTACTTTCAAGGTAGATGCACAATATTAGGGCACTGTTTTATCATCGTAACATTTCATTTCTTTATATGCAGTAATTTATGAGAAAATGGGTCATTTATATCAGAATACGCCATTCACAGAACAATTTATTGCAGCTAAAATTGGAGGAGATATTTTTTAAATATCTGCAAAGAAAGACATTACATAATTGTAAATACAGAGCTTTCAAATGTATCACTAGTATCAATTTGAAGAGAAAAACCTATTCTAAAAGTTAACATTTACTACTACACCCTAAAGGATATGGGAGATACGGTTTCTTTCTATACAGTGGTGTAGAATCCAAATGGTATGTGCAATACAAATTTTTAAAAATGTATGTGAACAAATCCCAATTACACAAAAAATACGCGGTGATGTACGTCGTTTAATCTCTTCTAAACTACGGTACCTTAACTAAGCTATAACCTGGCTTCTTTCACCATTAGGCAAGAGCAACGTAAAATACATCGTAGCAATATAAAGGTTTGTTTCCTATGTGTGTAACACCTTTTACTGTCTGAGAAATACGCGCAGCTCATAGTGGTCATATCAAAGGTAGCATTTGATATCGGCAACAACAAAAGGCGAGGTGAAAATAAAGGAAAACTGATTTTTGAACTGGTGGTGCTTCGCTGATCCTGTCACAGTCTACATTCCATTTCTCAGTCTCGTTCTCTCTTACATCTTTTAAACTTTGTGATTCCTCTTTTCCTCTGGGATTGGGAGGGTTGGGCAGACGAAAAATAACTCCGATGCAAAGTTCTAGAGCCGAGTTTTCCAAACTGTGGCACACTATTTTGTATAAACAATGTTGTAGATATAAATACAGCAACCAACGAAAGTGTATTCCTCAGCATTTCAGATGTTTAATTTTAGCATTAGAATTAGATCCAGGGGAATTAAAGATAGTTAAGTTTGGCAACACTTAGCACGATAATTGGACAATATCTGCAACAGTAAAGTTATTTTGTGTGTCTCCAAATTCCAAATATGAAAATGCGCTTTCTTTAGCAGCACTCTTGGAGTAATACGCCTTAGAAGGCAATATGTTTATGCGAGTCAGTTGAGGAATTTAATGCCGTGTGATTCTACCTATCCAACTCCTGTCCTATACACGGCTAGTATGGAAAAAGGCAATTAGTTTATATGTTTAATTGCTGTGTATATCTCAGAAAAATCCGTTTCCTGATTAAAGCGGTGATGCAGAATGTCTCTAATTGTTGAATAATTACATTATGAAATCGAATTCTTTGACTAAATAATAAAATAAGATTGTATCCACCAATTTATAAGAATTATATTACATTCACCAAAAGTAACCGCGCGTACACATCAAATTACTCAGAATGTTTCTTTTAAACGGGAATACTATGCAAGTTGTACTGTCAACTCACACAGCCAAAAGCAGAAATGCCATTCATGCATTGATAGTGTGAGCGAAAAATTCAGTCTAGGAAATAAATAGCTAATAGTAAAGAAAATTGAAAATCTATATTTAGAATTATGTGAGGGATCGGAAAGGCAGAGTTAGACTGGAAAATTTATGTCATAGCTGGGATTTAGATCTCAATTGACGTTTTCATTCTGATTCTACTTTCTAGTCCTGTTGTACACACGGCTAATATGAAAGATCAATTAATTGCGAGGGATTGTATCTAGTAAAAGGCAGAGTAATAGGAGGAAGAATAATAAAACCATATGATTAATGGCTAATTAGAGATAGCAAACGGATGAGGAGTGGTCGTCTCCTTAGCGCGGTGGTAGCGTTGCTACTTACCAAGCGGGAGACCTGGGTTCGATCCCCAGGGGAGACCTGGCCCGGGGTGCACTCAGCCTGGGGGCCAATTGAGGAGCTACTTGATGGAGAAGTAGCGGCTCCAAGTCATGAGGACCGCATTAACCGGCCGGGGGGACTCGAGGCGCTGACCACGTCTCACCTTCCAATACTGCACCCCATCCATGACGTCTGTAGTTGACCGAGATGGGGGACGCAGCGGCCGGGTGGTAGGCCGAGGTTCCCCGTGAGCCTCATTAAGCTAAACGACAGCGCTTATGAGTTAAGGATACGCATCACAGCTGAAGGAAAATCAACTAAGTCTTAGGTTAAGGGTGTATAATACTGAATTTCCGGAAACATTTTAAAAAATAAATTTAAATTATTGGAAATAATCCAAATTCTAAAAACAGGGTGATCCATTCACAAGTTTGAGCTTCTGGCCAGGAGTGCGCAGGTCTGTGTAATAGCGCTTGAGATTTTATAACTTGATTCCAACCACTGAAATTGTGTCCTATTATAGAATTTTACTTAATTTCCTTTCAAATTGTCAGTAGACAATATGTTAACATCGAGCATTTTCCTTATGGAAAGTATAGTGTTGAATTTAGGGTTTTAATAATGTCTGGCATGTGGTATTTAGAAATTAAACCCTACCATACCTTATTATTTTTCAAGTAAATATTTTAAATTAATAGAGTATACTAAATAATCGTATTGTACAAATAATGCGTAAATTTTACAATTCCATTATGGATGTTTCATGCAGAACTGTTTTTCCTATTCTGAAAACTATTTTGATGGAAGTTTAAATACATAGAACTAAGGAAATTAATTCAGTATTATAATTATGTAGAATCCGAAACATCTTACCTAAATTAGTAGAAATTTACAGAAATAAGCAATTTCAATACAAACTAACTTACTTATTCAATATAAGGTAGTGAAGCAAGTTGACAGATTTAGGCCATAAATAGTTTTATGGCAGGGGTGTAACATAAGTAGTAACATGAGCTGTTATGGGGAGATGGGAATACATTTACAAATTAAGTTATAACGAAAAAATAAAGAACATCTTCAGCGGTCACTTGAAGATAGAACCAAGGTTATTGAAATACGTGAAGAAATTACTTTCATTAATGCGAAAACTTAAACACTGCGAAGAACCAGGGTACACGATTGCAAATATTTGAAATGTGAATAAAGTAGAATGAAATGTGTGAAAGCTACAAAGTTACAACGTTCCGAAGAAGGAAGGGAGAATTTAAAGTTGATCAGAAATTAGAAAATAAGTTGAAATTGGCAATTGGTGGAAACAAAGAGTTTTCTAATATGTGGTGTCATAAATATGTCAGATTAGGTATATTATAACAATTTAGCAATATTTGTAACAAAGAAGAAATAAGAGAATGTATAGGAGTTTTGGTTTGCAACGAAGGACCATCATTGGGTTTGGATATATATATATATATATATATATATATATATATATATATATTATATATTTAAATAGACAATTTCTATTTACTTTTTTCTTTGTCTAAGTGCTTAGATATACTTTGTCTGCCGAGGTGAAAAGATTCAGTTAAACAGATCGAGTTATTAAGTTGCAACAGACATGCGTTATATTGATTCTATTATGAGGTTGCGTGAAATGAATAGAGCAACATCTTGTGTCCGGAAAGTTATTAAACAGTGTAATATATAGTTGGGCTTATTAATAATATACCGACCTAACGTAGTTCACACAAAATAACAAACAACGTTTAAATAACAGGCTTCATCGTGACATTCTTATTTCCACATATAAATTTATACAATTGTAATAAGTGAATATTATTATTACAACCAGCTGAAAAATTCAATGTCACAACTGGGATTTGAACACGGTTCTCCCACTATCTGTGCGGTTGCTATAACCATTGAGCTAATGTTGCAACATACCGAAATGATATTTAATCTTCCAACTGATTCCTATGTTGTTGTTTTTTTTTTCTTTTCTTTTCTCCACTCGGCCAACCAACTGCATGTCCCCTTTAGATCTTAGCGTGAAAAAACATAGGAATCAGTGGAATCAGTGGAATCAGTTGGAAGATTGAATGTCATTCCAGCATTTTGTCACAGTAGCTCAATGGTTAGAGCAATCCCATTGAGAGCCAGAGAACCGTGTTCCAATCCCAGTTGTGACATTGAATTTTTCAGCTGGTTTTAATAATAAGAAACATTACCTAGGTGTAATTTAAAACATGAGAGAAATATTAAAAACCCGTATAATAAGGTAAATATTGTTTCTCTCAAACTCCGTACCGTAATCAAACAGACATAGAAGTTATAATAAATAAAGTCTAGTTATAGCAGATGAAAAAACAATAAAAGCTGAGATTGTGGAACACAGTATGGAATCAATTATAATTATAAGAAAATTTATAAACTTGAATGGAATTCATTTCAATCTAATTTTCAACAAAAAGCTACATTATCTGTTTTGCATACAAATGAAGAGATGGTATATGAGTTCCATGAATATTAATCTGCAATACATTATCTAGTTAATTAAGAGCAAAATATTATTTAAATTGATACAGGATGATTTAATGGACCTATAATTAGTTATTACAGCATAGATCAAACAATGGGCAAAGATTCATGGATTTTGAAGGTACATTCAAACTGACTGGTTGACACAAAGGTTTATTTCATTCCCATGGTTAACGAAGATATGCTAAACCCTTGAGTTATTGAGATGAAGGTGGCGAGAATGTCTTGGCCTAAGGGATTAAAGTTGATAGCAAAATTGTTGAAAATACATAATAAGAAATTAAAGCAAAAGTCTGAGCAAACCAGGATCCGAAAATGTATTGTTTAATAGAGTTGCGAATTTATGTTAAGGAGCCGCCACTGGCTAAGTTCTTTGTGTAATATTCTCCCTGAGCACAACAAATAATCTGAGATATGCGTTTTATTTACAAAACTGGCGGGCTGCTGTTTTAATAAAAGCTCAAGATGACTCAGTAAAGTACAGCAGGCACTTCGCTTGTGTGAGGAGTGTCTTATGCGGTCCTCTGTAGTTAAATAAAACAGTAAACATGCGTCCATGTGTGCATGCAATTATGACAGTGGTGGCTCGCAACTGTGCCTTCACGCTTAGGTATCATCCCAAAAACTCTTTTAAGTTCCTATATTTTCTGAGAAATTTATGCTTCACTTATTGTATATGTTCAACCGTTACAGATTTTTTATTAATTATGACAATCCTATGTATAATTACTGTATTGCTATACCGTGTATTCCATTCGGAATTCAAGCTTTTGAAAAATATATACTTAAGCGTAGCGAACTTTATGTGAAAATATTATCATTAAAATTAGTTCCCTAGCACTTAGCCACATAAAAAGTCTCTAATAACTGTAATGGTGAGATATTTTCATTGGTATTGTGAATATAATCATTTAGCAATTTGTATCTAATGAGCCTTTGCTATACATGTTTGCTAATTGCATGACTTGTCCAGTTTAATAAATAAAGAAATAAAACACATTGACTTGTTACTTTATAGTAAGGGTTAAAGATAATCTGATATAAATGCATAAAATTACATTTAGCTGACAGTATTAAAAATTGCATTTATTTTCGTTAACTTTTGAAAATCGACAGCCTGAATACCCTCAAGTGTGGCATGTAAGAGAAAGCTGGCAGATTCAGTTTAAAGATATATGATAAAAGCGCGGGGGTAGCGCGGCTGCTTACCAAGCCCGTGGCCCGGGTTCGATTCACGGTATACTGCCGTGCAGATATTTTCTCCCGGAGGGAGACCAGGTCCATGGTACACTCAACGAGGGCCGGTCCCAATGGCCGCGCTTTGGTGTTTCGCAGCGCAGGGGATCGTGGGTTCGAGTCCCGCCTTGGGCATGGATGTTATATGTTTGTGTATGTGTGAGTAAAAAGTAAAAACAGAAATTCAGTAATCAAAGTAAACAAATAGGTAAACAAAAGGTAGGGTATACAGCGCCGGAGTCCCGACAGACTCCGGAACTGAGGTGAAGTCCCGGGGGGGGGGGGGGGGAGGGTACTTCTTGAGGGAAAATTAGCGGCTCCAGGTTGGGTAAATCCATGGCACGACAGCTCACGGGGAACCTTGGCCTACCGCTCGGCCGCTGCGTCCCCCATCTCGGTCCACTACAGACGTCATGGATGGGATGCAGTATTGGAAGGTGAGACGTGGTCAGCGCCTCGAGTCCTCCCGGCCGGTTAATGCGGTCCTCATGACCTGGAGCCGCTACTTCTCCATCAAGTAGCTCCTCAATTGGCCCCCCAGGGACCTTACGAGGCTGAGTGCACCCCGGGCCAGGTCTCCCAGCGGGGGAAAAATCCGCACGCCAGTACTGGGGATCGAACCCAGGTCTCCCGCTTGGTAAGCAGCAACGCTACCACCGCGCTAAGGAGACGGCTCCAGGTTGGGTGGACCACATAAACCGGCCGGGAAGGACTCGGTTCAGAATACTTTACCATCGAGTACTGCACCTCGCCCATGACACATGTAACAAAGAAAACTTGTAGAAAACAGAGTTATTTTAATCGTCGTATTCTGTTCTTTGTGATACTGATCGTCCAGAAGTGACAAATATGCCTAATCTAAGGAGTCTTCCAACAAACTGCTCTAAATCTTCACCTAATATGTGCTTTTAGTGAGGGGTCGAAGGCAATTTTGTAGCCTTCAGAGAGAAGGAGGGGCCAAGAATTTGATAGCTTTATATACTAGGTTAATATTTACAACATTTTGCCTTATCTATTTTGTTGTATAGTATTCATTAATTCTATTAAGCGGAATGTAAGAACCACAAGCAAGTAACTATTTTACAATTTTCAGCTAATTAAATAGAACAAGTAATCATCATAATACATTATTGTTTTGTGCATTTTGATACAATGGGTGTTTAAACAATTATTTATGTATCTTGTTATATTTTAAGTATGCATTTATCACAAAAATTTCACATAGATCTTGCCAAATGGCTTTATTGTGTACTTCCTACTTCAATAACATTATTGTTGTTGTTTAGATTAGCTGTTAAATAAGAACAATGAAAAACCGGAGGAGATAATAAAAATCAGACTGAAATGCTCTAGAACTGCTCAAGGATGTATGTGATTAGCTTTGAACTTTATTTTATACTTAAGTATTTTTCTAATAACGTGAGTATTAAATCCTTTGTACCTTGCATATTTAAGCTAAATACTTGAAATGTTTACACATATATAATGGCACTGGTTCTTTGCATTCTTATTGACGAACTACAGTGACATACGACTTCCAACATTTTACAATATTATGCTTTAGCTTTAGAAATTACGAAATACGGTCCAGATTAGCATTTCTAATTCAACAAACAGAATAAAATTAAAGAGGACAGTTCACAAAGTAATCCTATGCAGCTTGCAGTACAGTAATTATTTCTCTCTTAGATATAGTAAGGAATGTGTTCAAGCATAGCCTAAGAAAGCAATAGTGGAACCTCCTATGACAAATTATCCACCGTTATTTTCCATTAATCTATGCAAAATTATCCTTCGACTTCCTTAAAATTAACTACGTCAATATGTATTCTGGTATCCGGATTCTCAATTAAATAGCCTGAAAATATGTATAACTCTTTGTTGCGATATTTCATTATGAATACACCGCACATATTTTAATATATCTATCGCAGACATGAAAATGTTATCGTCTAAAGACAACAGTCTTTGTTTAGTTTACTAAACTTAGTAAATTACATGGAATCAATTCTTTGATTTTTGGGCAGAACGCGAGTACAAAATTGAGTTTTAAGCTGGAAATGGTTTTATAGACCATTAAAAAGACATATGCTAAACGCTGTAGCCAGATGTTCCTAACTTTTCCAGCTGGTGTCCACTATTATTAGATCCATAATCCGCATACCTAGAGTCTTAAGTACCTGTATTTTAGAATAATGTGGAACAAATGAGTAGGTTAAAACTTCATAAACAAACAAGCGATTTTACAACATCCACAGATACTGGCTGAAATGCTATAACTGTTTAGAATTCTGGAATATAAACCTCTAACCGTAATTATATATATATATATATATATTGGTCTGAAGAGAAACTTAAATAAATACGCAACTAAACTCATGTAGGTTACTCTCATTAACTTATCTCATCGTATTTATTTTTTTAATTAAAATGCTTATGAACAAACATGCACACTTCAGAGTATCTGTTATATCATCAGATGAATATTGAAAGAACACAGAAATCAATAGGACGTGTAAAATGTATTTTTGTTTTATTTTATTTATCATGTATTTATTCTCTTATCAAAGATCAATGACATAAAGCTAATGGTAGAGGTCATGCTTTTAACGCCCAGCTTCCAAACTGAAGACTATAATTCCAAAGCAATGAATCTTTGCCGTGGGACAGTTGTTCAATTAGTTCTCAAAAGACAAGAAAACAAGTACAAATTTTAAAACGCAATATTATTTCTGTGCATTCAATGACTGATTTCATATAAATCGGAATAACTGGCTAATTATAATCCCATGTTAAACAAATAAGAGCTGAAGGTTTCCTAACGGCACAATATATTGAAATGTTTTTGGGCATTGCCAGGTAAATATATGGTTAAATTCGAATGCCTCGCAGATATATATCATCTTCAAAACATCGGTTTTAAGCCAGATATTTGCCTACTAGAAGCCCGAGAAAGTTTAGAAATGTTCAATACTTTATACATTACAATGAATGAAAACATCTATGAAGCTTATTATTGATGACTATCTATTATTAATATTACTATTATTATTATTATTATTATTATTACTACTACTACTACTACTACTACTACTACTACTACTACTACTACTACTACTACTACTACTAACACTATTGCAGTGAATACGAAACCCTTCCCATGTAGGTACCTAGAAAATTTGCTGCAGGAGAACTGAGTAATACGGGACATTGCGCCATGATATGAAGTTCAGTGAAGGTGAAAGTACTCGCACTGATATCAACAAGATAAGCAGATGAGAATCCGAAGCAGACATGATCCGCCCAACCATCCGCTTTGAGTTCAGTAAAGACCTACCTAGGAGGTCCATCTAGAGAAAAACAAAATATAAAATGAGCATTACGGAACATTACAATCTTAGGGCCTATTTTTGGATTCCGAGAAACAATCACAAGTAGAAAGGGAAATGTGCATTTAATAGAAGTATTAAACATGCAATTTCACCTAACATTATAAACTATGCCATATACATATTTCGAATCATGTGAATGGCTTAAACAACCAGTAATTTGTATTACCGTTTAGAAAAAACTGATTCTTTATAGATCATTATTTTCTATTTTACAACTTTTATTGTTGTTGCAGATGTATTTTCAATGTTAGGGTTAGTTCTCACAACTTCATTTTTTAAACTGTTTTAATTTGAGCAAACTATAATTTTGTAGTATTCACTCAATTTATAGTAATTTATAGTTTAAATAAAAAGTTTTGAGTGAATAATGCAAAACTATAATTTTCTCAAATTAAAACAGTTTCAGAAAAATGAAGTTTTAAGAACAAATTGTAACACAAAAAATAAATGTACAACAATAAAAGTTGTAAAATAAAAAATAATTATATATACATATTAAGCTCTTTCTAAAGGATAGTACAAATTGCTTGCTGTTTACGCCATTCGCATGATTCTGAAATATTACTTTAAGGCACTAGAAAACTCATTTATGAACTAGATTATTACTATAATAATAATAATAATAATAATAATAATAATAGTAATAATAATTTGTATTATATTATCAATATTACCATCACCCTCATTATCAACATCACCTGAATTATAACAGACTTGTATTCTTTCGAGTTTTCTACTCACCGTTTGGAAAAGGATGACCCTCACCCCCCCCCGTTTTCGAAACTACGGTTGATCACATTAACAGAAACACAACCATGCTAATGTATATTATTTTCATTTGTATTTGTAATTATACAAGATTTAAAGATTTTAAGTTAAAATTGGAAATAAAAATCTTATATATGGGGTATTTGTGAAGATATCATTTTTGACTGAACATCACAAAAATGAAACCATTCATCTATTCAAAATAATGGTCAATAAAATAAAATATTGGCAGTATTATATAATCAATCCATTTTGAGAGAGATATAGTGGAAATTTTATTGTAAAACTCCTTTCTGAATCTTCTAGGAATAGTGAAAAGTTGTCCGTTTCATATTCTCTTAAATTAACTCTTTTATCTTAATTTAGAACTAAGAACCAGGCTTCTGGTGAAATTGCTTTACCTTAATGGTAGCGGATAGTCGAAAAAAATCTGGAATATTTGAACCTTAATGTTTAGATTTCACCTTCTGTCTAATAACTTTCGAATTAACATTCTGGAAATTTTTATGCCAATTTATGGAGTGGTTAGTGAGAAATTAAAAATTATAGTTTGATTTGCCGTTCAATTTAATCTTAAATCTTAAAATATTTCTATGCAATAACATTTTCTTCATAACTGTTATCTCTGCAGGTGTATATTGATGTGATTTAAATATCATTTTTAAAATATTAAATCTGAGAAGGTATTAAGACGTCGATAATCTTGGATATTTAAAAGAAAATATGATATTCAATCTTATGAATAATTAATGCCCTGTGATCTGTATTAAACAAAATAGCAAGGTGTTACATACTAATCAGAATAGTTCTTGAAATGTTGTACTAAAATATACTGCTACCCTTTACATGAAATATTTTCAGAAATTTTCGATTTTCTAAAAAATGACTCAAACGACTTTGATTAAAGTGCCGTATATTAGGGATATTTACACGGAAAATAAAATGTATATCCTGAATGTTTGGGAACATCTTTTCTTCTGGACTACATTTGTATAACTGGTAAACCGTAAGAGATAGACAAAGAATGTGGATCTCGTCAAAACATACAACTTATGACATATACAGCTTTTTGTTTAGGCAATCACTTAATATTAGTTTCAATTTTAAAATACTTAAGTTCATTTTCAAACGAAAGCCTTCACCCATTTCATTTATCTTTTGTTTTACTCCTGTCTATGAAAACACAGACAAATTTCAAAGACAACCGCATAACGAAAGCTTTTAAAATATCTCACTGTTACTTTAGCTTGCCGTATTCCCTGATTTTCCTCCTACTTATAATAAAATAAGTAATAAAGTCATGTATGGTAATGTTTATATTGATTAGCATGATTTAGATACAAATAAACTTTAGTAAAATAGCTTGTTTGCAGAATAAATAGGGAACGTCTTGTGAATGGAGTGCATCTATTTTTTTTTAAACAAAATCTAAATTTATAATTTTCTCTTAAAGCTAGTCTTTAATCGTTTTCTGTGTGACACTACTCTCCTCGACAAACAAAAAGCTTTCAGCATTTATTACTTTAGATTTACTTTCGTTGCTACATAATAACAGGTAGAGGAAGTATTTGTATTCCACCCTAAAATTCAATGCTGGGATTTCATGGAAAATAATTGTTTTTAAACATCTTAAATGAAAAATCATTGTTACGAGTGTATGTGTGTATAAACAGCAGATAAATCAAAAGCTAAAATAATAAATAAAACTATTTCATATTTAAGTTCAGTATCTTCCAAAGATGCAACACAACATCTATAAGACAATCCCAACTCCCAAGACATCCTATATATGGCTATTGTTCATTCTTTTTTTTATTTCTCAAATAAGTATATTCCTGGTCATATTTATTGGCATGGCAAGTACTTAAGTTACTTATACTTATTGGCATGGCCAATAAAACTAATATCTTTTTAATTTTTGGGGAGTGCTGCGTGAAAACGTTTTAATTGGAAGGACAATTTTTGGTTTGAGTGTTGTGTACCTTGTAGACCTCAAGAATTACAGAATAAAATACTGTTAAAAGTACTACTCTTTAAATACACATTGTATTTCAAACAAATCCTGATGTCAGATAAACCATTTCCAAGCTATGCCTGGTTGTTGTGTTTGAATATTCCAATACTTTTGTCAGTTTAAGAAATATTTATTCAGCTGCCTCTGGCGATGTTATGTACAGGATATGGAATCTGAAAGTCACATTTAATCATTCGCTTGTGAACAGCTGAATATCGCTTACGCCTTTTTCACCTAATGTCTAGAAAAAAAGTATAACGGACCATTTATTTTAGCTTGATTGAGTCCGTTTCAATACACATATTGGCCTTCAGGCTTGCCCTAATCAGGTGAGAGAGAATGACTGAGATGGAATCACAAACACATAAACACAAAACATCCATGCCCAAGGCGGGATTTAAACTCGTAGACCTTCTGCAGCAGAACGTCAACGCCAAACGCAGCAGCTACTTGGATTTTATTTTTAGACGTCCTTTAAGTGCTGTGTTTCCCAGGGTCTCATTCTATATTGGGCAAGAAAGACCGCTTTATTTTGCTCGGAGTTCTTTGATTAGCCTTGAGGTTTTTTACGTGCCGTAAATCTATGACAACGGGCCACCGGCTTTATTTCCCTTCCAAAGGAAATCATGTTCGTAAAATGCATCCGCAACCTTGGGAACCAGAGACTAGTATATTACCCTATACCTCGGAGGACGACAAACTCCATTAATTCGAAATAGATAGAAAAGCAAATGTTAGTAAGAGTATTTTGTAGAAGGTAAATAAAAATAAAGGATAGTGGGTAGTGAAAGTCATGGAGGTGTAACACATAAGTTTTTTCCTGTCTTTTTGAATAGTCTTATTACTGTCTTTTTCACTGTTTTTGAAAACTTCGACCACTATTCTTATTTAGCTTTGATCTCACGTCATTGGAAACACATGTTAAGAACATGCACGTATGTAGTGCAGCTATTCCAAAAACATTTCCATGATTGTGTCCATTTTTTTACATGTGCAAAACATAAAATTTAACATTTATAGTAAATATAAATAGATAGATTATAATATTAATGACATTTTAATGCGTTCATGTAGCACACAATAACATTGTGGCACGTGGTTCATTGATTGAGTGCTTCATCCCAATTTTTTACTTTTCACCCGAACACTGAAGAACATTTTGCATTACACATATATAGGTATTGAAAATATAAATAAAAATAGTTGAAAATTGTTAGATTATCACGAAGCGTGAGGGTTAGAGTTAATTAAAAGTATTATGTGTGATTTTGTCACTACTACACAGAGTGCAGAGAGAGAGAGAGAGAGAGAGAGAGAGAGAGAGAGAGAGAGAGAGTGTGTGTTTCTGCAAACAAAACAAATGTGTTCATTTTTAAATGTAACGACGTAATATATATCTGACAGAGGGAGGAATATTCGCCATATAGGCTTGGAGTAAAATGAAAAAAGAGGCTGTAAATAAATGACAACTCCACCATTATCCCTTGACTTTAAAAAAAGAACTTCTATGTTTGTACGAAAGCGACAAGCCATAGTAACACGTCTATTGTCTGATACTCCGCGAGCTAAAAGTCAGATTAAAGGCACCAAGTTGTTTGCTGGCGGCATTTAGCTTTTCACAGCTGACTTTTGTCTTTTGGAGCCGTAGGGCTAGCGGCGTTTACCAGTTCTAAGTAACTTTAGAAACGGCCCCTTCTTAAGCATTATTAACGTTACAAAGCCTTTTTTTCACCTCGTTGTATGCCTTTTCAACGATATAGAAAGGCAGGTTTGCCATTTTAATTTTTAATTTAACAAAGGGATTTTGTGGTTCATTATGTATACCAATATTTTAGAAAACAGTTCGTTTGTATGTCCAGGTAGTGCGCAAAGATATCTCAGCAAGTTTCCAAGAACAAGTTAAGAATATTACGCCGTTGATGTTGACTAATGATGTAATTTTGTATTATTATTATTATTATTATTATTAATTGCTTTATGATTTCCCATAAGTAATATAAACTGGTAGATATATCTTATTAGGTGTGTTTACCTCCAAAAATATATCCACCCGTGTAATTCCAAATAGAGGAATGTTTTCTTGGCTATTCCCCTTCACAATGAGTTGTAAGCGCAGGGCCAGCGTAAGCGCAAGACTTTGCACCTATGTTATACAATGTAAGCATTCACAAAGATACACACAACACGCTACGCAATGAAATGCAAGATTTTGCAAACTCTTTGCTTTGTGTAAATAGAGAAAGAATTCTGCATTCCTTCCTCTATGCAGTGCCTGCTGTTCGAAAGGGATGATCGCAATGTGAGATTTTACAGCGCGTGCTGTACATGCAAGCTCTTCTATCATTTCTCACAAGAGGTTATGACAGTCTGCTTGCGAATCCCTCTTTGATTTAATGGATGTACCCACCATCTGCCTTTAGATTCCTTAGCCCTCACAAAGCAAAGAGCTAAATCACATTTAATTAAATGTGCAGCTTTATCACCTTCTGCAGTCTTCATATTTGCATTATTCTCATATTTTGGAGAAACAATTATTGTGACGCCACTGCCGTGAGCGTCAGTTAAGTGCATGTACTTTTTATAGCATGTTTATATTTTTATGATAGATTTAATAACGTTTCTTATATTATATTGGTTGTTATGTTACTCAATTTGAAACTTACGGAGTGCTTGGAAAATGTCTGTATAGAATTTAAATAGCTACAAACACGTGAAAATTTCTTGCGTTACGCTTACGACTGCATTGTAAACTGTCTTCCCTCACACTTGCGCTTATGCTGCGTTACGTCTGCGCTTGCATCTTATTTGGAATGTAGCTTAACTGTTGACGATGTCATGAGGTGACCAGTCTAACATATTTACGTAGCAGAAAGTGTTTTTAAAAGATCTTTTCTGCAGTTCGTATTTTATAGTGGGTGAATATTAATATTTGTATAGAGAATATACATTATTTATGTATTTTATTTATTATGTCTTCATAGCCATAATTTTGTTCAAACTCTAAGAATGCCTCTGCAGTAGCCTTATACATGCTGTATATGTTAAATCGAAATAAAACTTCCTACTGAAAATCCATTTATACAGTTTTTCATTTGACGATAGGCAATTTAGCACCCTATTCCCAGTACACATTCCTATATGTCTCTAAATTAATTACTTAACAGTGGAAGCCACAAGTTTTAGATAAGTCTAGTTACTTTATGCAGTAGTTATGGGTAGCCGGTTCCCATGGCTGCGCTCGCTAAAGTGCTTCGTGGCGCAGGGGTCGTGGGTTCGAGTCCCTCCTTGGGCATGCGTGTTTGTGTATGTTTTAAATATGCATTTGTGTGTGCATTAGAAGCAAAAAGCAAACATTCGAAAAGAAAATGCTAGGACAAGTGAAAAACGAGGGTAAAAATAGGGGTCATATGGTGTTTCTCGAGATGTCTCCAATAATAAAAAGCTTTCAAATTGGATCTCCAGCGAGTTTTCCAAAGCTAATATGACAAAAGGTGGAATTTTATTGCAAATAAACGATACTATATTTATCCAAGTACAGGTGTTTTCGGGTCGTCTCCTTAGCGCGGTGGTAGCGCAGCTGCTTACCAAGCGGGAGACCTGGCCCGGGGTGCACTCAGCCTCGTAAGGTCCCTGGGGGGCCAATTGAGGAGCTACTTGATGGAGAAGTAGCGGCTTCAGGTCCTCAGGACCGCATTAACCGGCCGGGGGGACTCGAGGAGCTGACCACGTCTCACCGTCCAATACTGCACACCATCCATGACGTCTGTAGTGCACCGAGATGGGGGACGCAGCGGCCGGGCGGTAGGCCAAGGTTCCCCGTTAGCTGTCGTGCCATGGAGCTATATACAGGTGTTTTCAATATTATCTTACAGTGGACATAATAAATGCTTACAAGCTTTGTTACTTTGAAAGTTGTGTTCATGAGCAGAAGTATTCAGCATTCTTTTTTTTTAATTTATAATATCCGTCCGTGATACTGTTTCCTTTCATTAACCGAGCGTGCGAGAAGCAGGTTTTCCCCAAGAGGGGAGCCAACTGCCTCGTATTTGACGTTTACAGGTATTCCATCGTGGGTTAAAACAGTTGCAGAGCTCCACGGGGGTGTTTAGATTTTCACTTGCTTCTTCAAACCATTTAAGTTTAGTAATACACATATGTTACTTTATATTTGAGCACTTATTATTATTTTCACCACACCTCTTTGTGTGTTATTACTGTGCCAGCATACACTCCCTTAACTTTTCGGTAAATTTCTTTACGCTTTTGTTCCGAGCTTTCATTAATCCAATACCTCTACCTCACAATCGAAGGGACTACGTGTCAAACAGTTGATTTTTAACAATCACAAGCTGCATAATAACAAATTGTTTTGAGTGGCACTCACCAAATACTGAAAAAAGAGGCAATGAAATCTTTCGACCTTGTATATAGACAACTGCGCTGTCTGCTCAGAGAGAATTGTAAAGGTCGTTCCTTTCTGGATCACTCTCACTTAGCAGGGAGTAGAAGTAAGTCAGAAATTATGTTCTAAGATCCACAATACCGATTATAAACCGTATCTACTGCTGAGGATTTCAAATCTATACATCATCACTGGAACAAGGAGGGAGTTTCAACTTTACTGTAGGTATGGCCATACCCTGAAATGAAACTCATTTGCTATTAAGGAAACTAATACCACTATAATATGCGTGGGAGATTCCAATTTACTTTTGCTTTTGATTGGATGAAGGCTCTTTCGATAATGATTACAGTTTAAGTTTCACAATATTTTTCCTTTGCCCACAGTGTTCTTCCGTCTCGTCGCTTTCTGAGGCTCGGCAATCGCTCTTACATCTTAATTTAACAAAATCATTAGAGCTAATCCCCTCTTTTGGGAAAAATACCTATTTTTCTACTTGAAATAATTCTAAATGGAGTAAAATGTGGTGCATTGTTCCCCAAAATTCTGTCTTTTAACTTCACCAGAAAAATACATTCTCAGTTGGTTCTCTGAGTCCAAAACTGTAGTTTTAGAAAAATAGCCCGTGCGAGGGTGTGTGTGTATATGTTTCTGTGTGTGTATGAGAGAGAGAGAGAGAGAGAGAGAGAGAGAGAGAGAGAGAGGGTGAAAGGCATGTCAAAGTTGGTATCATAATTTTAAAAAGTCCCCACTTAAAAATACCCTTTGCATACTAAAAATGTTAAGTTTTTAATTTTCCTAAGAGCTGTTATAACGAGCGCGAACCAAGGGCAAAATTTAGCTGTGTTACAGAAGGCTCTAAATCTTTTAGTGTATATTTATTTATTTATTTCAAGTGATTGTCTTTATTTGTGAGATCGGCTTATTAATAAATGTTCAGTCCAATTATAACAAAAAACGCTATGGTCACTGTAATATCAATCCAAAGCAAAATGTACCCTTTAGCATAAAAGCTATATCCTTTATTTCAATCTTTCTGAGGTTTAATCAGATACATGTATGGTACAGTACCACGTTAAAGGCGAGTTACAAATGGAAAAAAGGCCCATAAATATGCAAGAATATTTATTATGTTGTCTAATATAGAAACATTTACGGGCATTTTTCCGTTTTTTCCTTTGCTTGGTAGTTTCAGGGTTAAAATTCCGTACGTTTTAGATACTTCTGTTCCTAATAAGATGTGCACTATATTCTGTGGATAACCTGACAAGCCATTTTGTACTATTTAATTTCCGTGTAATTGGAAAATTAGGAGTGATAGACAATTGTTTACTACACAAAAAAGATAAAAAACGCAGAAGCTATTTAAAGTATAGATTTGGATGAATTTGGTTTTGTAAGATCGTCCGTATTTTAAATATATATTTTGTAATGTTGTATAGGTCCAAGAATGTCATTTGCTCAAATTCATGGGAACTTCAAGTTAGATTTTTCTTTCTCTAGACAAAGCCCATCCTATTACCATGGCTAAACATTTGCATGATATTTCTACACGTTTTCTTTAACTAAGCACTTATGGTTTAATGCCAAATGTTGTATATAAAATATCGTAAAAAAATGAAACTTAGATATAAGAATAGCTTTTATATCAAAAGCATATCGTTATCAATGTCAAGGAAGCATGGCCTTATATGTAAATGTTAGCTTCTCTCGTTTCCTTTCCACATATGTCGGAACAATATATTATATTATATTTTTATACCTCATGCTTCTACTCTTTTTTCTGGTGTCTGTTACAAAAACTAATGTTTTATAAAAGCTGAACTGAGTGTCATCTCGTGTTTTATTTTTAAATATGTCACACCCCGGGAATGGTTGGAAAGGGTTCAAAGCCATCTGACATTCACAACTCATTCAATTTTAAATGTTTTGCTAATGCGTACCTGAAAAAATATTAAGGGAAACATTGCTATTATGTTATGATTTTGCCATGTTTATGCTTTTATTTAAGTCAGTGCTACTTTGTTTAGTATGAGATAATAATTTTGGTAATTTTATTTTGCAGACATTGCATTTTTTCTATCTAGTTATTTTGACCAACTGTACATAGAAGTATACTATTACATGTTTTAAAACTAAATGACTAAGTTGCTCCAGTTTATTTTGATAATGTCTAATTTGATAAGATACTTTCAAATATTACTTATAACCTGTAACCGCAACGGAATCAGTTATTTACAAAATTTTAAATCTCTGTAAATTCAAGGATCATAACAAATGCATTCATTTCTGTTCACGTACTGTTTGAAATCTGTATATAATTACCACATATCTGAAAAAAATTGCAATGTTTTATTTGATAAACGCATTGTTAAACAACTATATTATATTCTTTACAGTAAATATGTAAATATCAAGATAGAAATAAAAAACACCCATTTAAAGACACACAAACCACCTGTATTATGTAAACTGGGGTTTTATGTACTGCTTTCCATATTGTAAGTTTAATACAAATAAGAACCTCCTTGCTCAGTATTTGATGACGCCAGAGAATGTATCTGCAATGTAGCTAATTCCTCTCACGCTTTTGCGGGCTTTAGAACAAATTTATGTTTTAAACATGTAACGTCAATGCGATTTGAGGGAACTTTACGTTGCAGTAGAGTCAATTCTACTAAGAAATATTAACACTAAAGTACGGGCCCTCCCAAAAAGTGCAGGTATAATTTTAAGGAATAGTAAGAATATCATATTAAATACACTTATTTTTAACTTTTAGAATAATTTACTTTTAATTAAATTAACCTCAAAAATAGCAATTCAGCCTTTGTGACTTGAAACATCACAGAATATCTTAAAAGGTATGTACATTTATGACCAGCCCGGTGCACTGTTACGACATATATGCGTCACTGGTTGTTTTCATAGTAACATATGCGTAGCGTCATCCGCATCTACCAGCAAAATGAGGGAAACCGTCAGCAAAAACAAAACGCCACTTCATGTGCAATGTGTAAAGTATGTCTCTGTGTGCAGAGTGAGCAAAAAGCGGGAGAAAGGCAAGCCTAAAAGAAAAAAAAATTGCTTTGCCAGTTTGCTGTGCACCATTCTTGTGACGTTTCGTCCAGGCAGTTTTGAAAGGGAGAACGTACAACACATTTCGGAAATGAGTTCCAGACGTTTCTTTAATAGGACTCAACGAACGCATGAGAGAATTAAAATCTTTATAGTGGCCGTAAAACGGAAATGGCAAACGGCACTCTTGCTCTGCATTTACATCTTCCTTCAGGTATGAAAAAGGCTTTAAATACATTAAATCTTGATTACGTTAAGATTGCTGTCAATAGCAGCGAAGTGAAATTTTAAAAGGGTCTGTAAACCAAGAAAAATGTGAAATACATTGAAAAGCGTAAGGTTTCTTATTCTATTTGTATTTAATTTAAAACCAATGGGCATTATTTTGTTTAAGGGCTCCTGAGGAACTCATGTCTACAACCTTCTAAGCCATGCTTTTCAATTTCTGAAATAGGAGCTTTGCGAGATATTTAATTTAAAAAGAGCTCCAAAACTAAAATATTTATTGCAATATGACAAGTAGATATTCCAGGATTTTATATATCAAAAGACAAATGAACATAAAGTGTGATAATGATGATAATAATAATAGTAATAATTTTAAAAAGAGGACGAATACCAATAACAAGAAATTCTGCGTTGTCAAATGCATTTGGTAGTAGCAAATTTTGGACTTCCTTCCCTGAAAAAGAAAACCATTAAAATTAAGGTTGACTTTTTTTCATGATCAATTTCCATGGCAAAGATTATGTATTTGTCCCGTCCCGCTTTAAAACTTATTAACATTGTTCGTGGCCGTACACTATCCCGTCTACTTGTTGGCAATTATAAATGAGTTAATAGTATCTCAGGCGTCATCCCTCCTAAATGGTTGTATCAGTTTTCTTGATGTTCTTCATCTACTACCGTTGTTAATTTTATCCCTAATTAATTCCTTAAGTTTGTACGTTTTACTTTCTGTGTAGCGTTATACCCATCATCGATCTCAGAAATCTCATTCCCAAAGACCATTGTCCTTCTTTCTTAGTCCCCGTAATCCATAGAGTAGTAGTGAAGGGCTTTCTTTCGCATATAGTGACACTTTTATTTTTCTAATTGATTTTCTTATGTGTACCAGGCGGCCCAACCCTCTTATTTGACGTTTGCGGATAGCGAGATTGCAGATTCTAGTTCAGTTTTAGACTGGAACTCTGTCATTTGTCGATTGACCAAAATGGCTGCGCCTGCGAACGGAAGAATTATAGTTTCGCATTGGAAAGAAGAGCCAATTTTCGGAAACTGCATTTTTACCCCTTATTTCGTTCTAGTTCATTTATACACACCTAACCTAGCCTAACGTAACTTAACCTCGACGAAATCTCGAAACTTGTCCCAGCCATATTGTCTCAGTACCAAATCGGCTCAGTCTAAAACTGTACTAGTATCTACAATCTCTAGAGTGGAAATCGCTTTGTGCGTTAAAAAACTGTACTTTGTAGCTTCATTAACTGAACTGTCTTTAATAATATTCATTCCTAAGTTTTTATTAAATCTGTAAATGAATATTTCACACACTAGGTACTTTAACCTGCTAATTATCTGATTATCTATTTTTATTCCTTTCGTATCTTTCCCTTCCATAGCCATAGCTTTAGTTTTGTAGTTGATGCTTTGATATTGTGTATTTCTAATATCTTATTGAGTTTTCTCACATTTGTTTGCAGTTCCTCTTCTGTTTTCGATATTTTGGTTTATTTTTCATTCAGTATTATTTCTAATAGATCAGATCAGATCTATACAGACGATATATAAAACAGGATAAGAGAGTGTTGGGAGATTTTAAAGGTGAAAATGAACCAAGGTTCTCTTTTTAGAACGTGGGATAAGAATGGTGATTAGAAACACATGTGATTTCTGCACAGCAGCAAAAGCTAAACCGAGTGGGCCTAATAAAAACCTCCAGGAGGAAGATCTGAGGAGAAAATTACGAAGGTACAGCGCAGCGGGTTCCTAAAACTCCCGGTCGCTCCTTTAGTGATCCCATATGCATGGACAGTTCGGGCAAAAGGTTCTATGTAAGGAAAGAAGCAATCCTATCCTCAAAGCTCATCCATACGCCGTTGACCACTATCGCGATCTCCTAGTCGTCCAATCCTGAAAGATGAAGCACGAATGGAAATAAAATAACATTGTGACTCTATAGAATCCAGCACAACATTCGTCTACACAACTGGAAAAACCACGAAAGAGCCCTAGGTGGTCGACCCAATCGTATTTGAACGTTGCGCCCCGTCCAATGGGACCGAATTGTCTCTTTAAATAGATTAGGGGAAAATTCCCACAAGAAACCTAATACACTTAATTAATTTAAAATAAGAACCGAAACAGCGTTCTCCGGTTTAGATAACAGATACACTACCCCAATGGAGTCGACGCATATTGACCATGTTCTGGCTAAATTTAAGTTTTCAGTGTTTAGTAACAAATGAAAAATTGGTATTTTTTTTTTTTTTACAAAATAAACCGTATATGAACAGCATGTAGTATTTCAAACGGCTATTAATGAAGAAATTTGCGACTTCAAATAAACAGGAATGGCCTTTGTGATTTTATCGTGATAGTTTGATATATAATATACTATAAGTGTTGTTGAAAAAAAACATGTGATCTGTATGTGGAAAACAGCTTTTAACATACCCGCTCTCAAAGAGTTTACATTTTGCGCTTGGATGCTCTTAGGAACACGTGTTAGTCAATACGATGAGCGCTGATGCCCAGAAAATGGACACCAGGCAGATCAAAAGAACCATTAACGGGTTATCTCTGTGATTCTCAATCACATGGTATAACACATTTTCAAACCAATACAGTAGCCTTTCATTTCATTTATTTGCCTTTTCGACTGACTATAGAAGGCATGCCTGTTTTCGATTGTTCCTATCTATGCGATTAAGATTCATTATTTCATGTTCCAGTTCTTTGTTCACATCCAGCAATAAAGGATCACTGTGAGCTCGTAATGTAGAATACAAAAGAGAACCTTAATACAGTAAATGGCATTGCATAGTTTGTGCGTTTCAGAAGAATGCGTATTAAATTATTATTTATTACCCATATTTAGTATATCTGAAAACAAATGTGTCCTACTGACCGGCTAAGCTATTCAACGACTGGAGTAAGGTAGCATGGCAGGTAACCATCACGAATTGAATTTTCCTTTATAGGAAAGTTTCATTAATCCTGCTACGTGTGGTGAGTAAATATTTGCAATATATTTGCTATTCTAAACGATAGAATTTATGAATAGTATGTGATTTTATTTATAGCCGCACATATTAGCAAAAATATTTTGCCGTTTTAATGTAATAAACACTACAAACTACAGGAATTGCAACTGCTCAGGTAGATTGTTATTCGATCAAGTTTGGCAATATAAGGAGAAGCACAATGAAAAATATTGAAGATTAAATTTCATCAATATTTTCAAAATATTTTTTAATCAAATGAGTTGACCAATTGTTTTCAGTTGTATATTGCTTTTTTAATTACGTGTCTGTTTAAATGGCCAAAAAAGTGTGATCTAATATCTGGAATGTTTTAAAATGTCTATGGTTTACTTTATTCTTACACTTTTACACATTAAGAATTCTCGAAGAAAGAGCTTCTGGTGACTTTTGTTTACATTTTCTTTAAAAATTCAATGAATTCAATTCAGTTGATAACTTATAATACAATTTTAGCACACTTTCAACTTATTCAAGATATATATCTCTTGGTGTTACAGTTACGCATATATACCTCGTAGATTTACTTGATTCTTCCTTTGCTACAGTTAAACATAACCTAGTATTTTTGCAACTGGAACGGCCAGAACTGTTACTGAGAAATACAAATTTGGCCCCCCTTCTGCCGTATAGGCATAGCTCAATAAGTTATCCAGTGAATCCATACATTTTTACCAAATTCATAATTGAGGTGCCTCCAAAATTAAATAATTTTAGAGGAGACTGCATAGAAAGCTTTCCATTTACAATTTAGTATCGGGTGTTAAGTCGTAAGGTTTATAGGATGAATTTAATTAGTTATAAATAAATAATTCAGCCAGTTGCTTTCAAAACCAGTAAATTTTGATAACAGTATAGCAATGTTAAATTCCAATGGATAAACTTGAAACTAACCTATCTATTTTCTTCACTAAAATTTTTGAGGCACAGTTGAATTTTTAGAAACAGTAAACATATTGGAATAGTTAATTGGAGCTGAAAATCTGAAGAATAATGCCTTATTTGAAAATATGTTTAGTAATCAATGAGGTCATAGTGAGTGGTGAGAGCGTTTGTTATTTAATATTGAAATGAAGACTATAACGAAGCAGTAACTTTAAAACAACGTTTAAATAGAGTGTTACAAGTGATATCGTTGGAGTTTTTGCCGTAGAATGCTCTTATAGTTTTCATTGGTCATCATCTTCATGATTCTGAGAGTTAAAAGACTGAAAAACGCAAAAAATTTGCAAAATTATACTTTTTGCCAAAATGAATAACAAACTATCGTAAATGCCTTCATGAGCATACATACACGATATCTTGAAAAATCGAGTAAAAAAGAATGTGCCAAAGAGGGCCCATAGTGCAAGAAAGGGGAGGCTTCCACGCAAAGGACATATACAGATCAACACATCTACTTCACCTATGAAGTGATGCAGGATGACGGAGAAGGCGCGATAGGCAGGCAGCTTGACAAGAATTGTCAACCTGCCTATAAGCACTTGTATGATTGCAAGGTTGGCTATACACAGTGCTCAAATTCGTTCGGTATTTACCGCGACAAAGTTTGAATTCATGACGCCAGTACTACAGTGCGAAACTTTTATAGTAGCCGAATGCGCCGGTCCCCATGGCCGCGTTCGCCAAGGCGTCCCGCTTTGGTGCTTCGTAGCGCTGGGGATCATGGGTTCGAGTCCCGCCTTGGGCATGGGAGTTTATGTTTGTGTATATGTATGTGTTGTAAAAGTAATAAAACAGTAATAATACGGCAAAACAAGGTAAACAGAAAAAAAAAGAGTAAAATAAAAGTAGGGTATACAGTGCCAGAGTCCTGATCAGACTCCGGTACTGTATTAAAAAAAAAAAAAAAAATGCTGAAGAGGACGGAAAGTGATAGTTGAGAGCAAAAGAAGTCCGCATACATACTATATCAGCACCTTTTGTATTCTGAACGTGAATTGCTTCTAAGAGCTACCATGGTTGTAAGCCGCATCTCTCGCAGATTGAACGTAAGTTATTCTACAAATGAATGCCGTTATGGTGGTGACAGCGACTCCCTTGCAGCTGCTTACCCCGTACCATTGTTTATTTCCTCTGTATTCTTGTTTGTGTCGGTAATTATTATATCAATGTACCTATAAACCTTTTTATAAGGCGCTGTTGAGAAAATGTTGGAATTCAGGGAAAGAGCAGGTTCTATTCTTTGTGAAGTAAAATATTTCGTAAATATAAGTTTGTAAAAGAATTCAGAATAGTAGATCAGAAACGGCTCTCCATTATGAATATAAGATGCTCGATTGTTTCACTGCAATGCACTGGACACTTTGCATGCAAGTGGTTCATCGTAGGTCAAATCTGCCAGCGTGACATGATCTTTAACATCCGCTTGGTAATGCTCTGGTAGACAGTAGCTTTTCTTGGTCACTAGATACAGCCCTGGAATGGTCGGCTGACCAATAGGACTATTAGAATTGCATCTGACTAGCACTTACGTAGCCGATTAATTCTTTATCGTTCACCAGGGAGTGCTCTGGTAAGCATTAGTTTTGCTTTGGCCGCTAGATCGTTGACTAGCACTCACATCATTATTTTATATTCTGTCACCATAAATTCTAAATAAATTTTATCATTCGATTTTTAACATTCTCGGTTATAGAGGTGGCGTGCAGTCAGATTATCCTCAAAACTGTAACTTAAATTCATGTAATTTCAGCCACACTCATCACCTTTCAGTTCTTAAGGCGTATTCTACGCCATGAACATTCCAGTCGTGTCTTCAATAGTATATCTATCTATTATGTTTCTATAAATGAGCTTAACTCTTTACTTTTCTTCTTATTCAAATCAATAAGAAATCTTGAAACAGCAGTTCAATATGATGGTCACAAGTTTTACCTAACAATAATGCTCCACGCCGGCGAGTTAAATATTTCTGATGCCTACCAAATCTCTAAAAACAGTTTCCCTTGATTCTCCATCATGTCTCAAAGGAAATAGTCAAGTGAAGTTAAACCGATGATTGTGGCCTTATTGTAGGCCATAGTAAAGGTAATAAAGGTGGATTTGGGGTTAAGACATAGGTTGACCACCTAATACCATTCACAAGGACCTCACATCTGCAATTGTAATTTAAAAAAAAAACTCTATGTAATTGAAGAAAGTATTATTTTATTGCTGTCTTTAAGGGAGGTTTTCATGTTTGGAAAACCGCCAGGCAACTAGTGATGAAATATGATGTGTGTTAAGACTACGCATTTTATCACAGATTTAACACTTTGAAAGCTAATACTGCAGCTAAAGCTGTGCATTGAAATCCGGTTCCTAGCAAAATGTATTGCTTTTCTGGGAAGATGAGCAATATAAGGCCTCTCGCCTAGGGAAATTAAGAATTATAGAAATTTAAATTACTAGTACCTAGAAATAACTGATTTTTAGTGAATTCAACGTATTCCAAATACCTGAATTTAGATAATGGTAGCTTCATATGGTCCCTTGTGTACCCAATGTAAACTGAAATTATGGAGCTGTTAAAGAAAATCAATAAAAATACCTCTGTAATGAAAGACATGACCCAAGCAAGTGATTTACAAATGCTTTGCATTATATCACATTCTACATTTAATTTGATGTATAAAGTTGTATAAATTTCTCGGATTATATCTTATATATTTTGTAGGTAAACATTGAAGTTAATTCTCAATGAATAAAAAAAATCTATTTAAACCACTGGGTGATCAAAGATGATAGATAAAAAACGTGTAAATGAATGTAAAGCAAACAATTGTGAGAGTTTGTATATCTAGGTGATAAAAATGGTAATCGGAAAATCCATTTATTTCTCTTGTCGGATTTTTAAACTTGCGGATGATAAACGTTACATAGTTTTATAATGCATTTTGACAAAGTATGTTGCTTGTACTGTGCTAAATGAAAGAGAACATTTTATTACTAGGTTTATTGCAGCACTGACTGTTTTGTTAAAGTAATCAACGGCTAATTCCGTTGTACAAATATTTAAACTCCTTTACTTCTATGCACTGCTGTGTTAAGTGTTGGAAGGTTTTCAAATGATTGTTTCAATCACTATGGTAACACAATTACGTCTTATCGAAGAAATAATTATGGAATTATCTGTTTTGTTATTACTTTACAATTGATTTACCCCAAAGCCAAAATTAGTAGGCGTAAAGCACTACATCTTCCTATTTTACATCTGTTGTTTGTGTACTGTGTGTTTACGTAGAACTACAAGAGAGAGAAAGAGAGAGAGAGAGAGAGAGAGAGAGAGAAAGAGAGAGAGAGAGAAAGAGAGAGAGAGAGAAAGAGAGAGAGAGAGAACATGTGGGGGAGCTTAAGAACAGAGTACTCATCTCCAAGCCTAGGTCCAGAAGATGGCAGATCATGAAATCCAGCAACATAAATTATAGCAATCAACCTTGAATCTTGGCATATTTCCCTGCCAGGTGAGAAGTGAGTCATTTACCTTTTCGGCTAAAGGTCATAGTATTTGTCACCAAAAGATATGCGTTCTCTGGGAAACGATGAAAGAGATGCCAAATGCAGAGGTCAGGGCAGGAAAGGTACATATTCGACATTTTTCAAAAGGGTTAATGTCATTTATGCATTATATGTCATGCCGTCTAAAACTAACAAAAAAGGTTATAATATCTTACATACATGTATGCAAAGGAGGAACAATTTAATTTTATACTACGTCACTTTATTACTTGACATATTTACATATTTACTTCCTACATATGAATAATAATTCTACCGCATTATTTACTGAACATTATTTTTAGGTTTCTTCAAGGGTGCTGCGAAACATTCCTTAAAGTATTTATTTTAAGATTATAAAGATGATCCATATTCTCTTTAAAAGCTTAAGATATTTTTAACTTTTAGTCCATACTTTGGTCCTTTAAGCACAGCTTTTAATCTCTGAGGCACGTTTTTGAAAATACTATTTAAATAAAAGACTTACAGGCATTGCTTTCCAATATACATGAATGCTGGATAGGTAGAGTCAGACTCAAAAATTCAAAGTCGTAGCCGTGATTTAAACCACGAATTTCCCGGTCTCTTTACGGTTGCTCTGCCACTGAGCTACCACGGTAACATGTCGGCATAGCATTGAACTTTTCAATTGACTTGCATGCTTCCCGGTAAACCACAAGGTGATCTCAAATTATTTTGAGATTGACAAACGCAATGGCGACTTACAATGTTGTAAGTACTTCAAGACCCAGGATTCACAGTATAGCCAACTACTATGGATAATTGTGAGCATTTAATTGGTTTGTCACCGAAACCGTATGAGGGCGGGAGTTGGATAGGTAGAGTCAGACTGAAAAGTTCAATGCCATAGCCGGGATCCAATGCCATTCATAAAATACAGTGATAAGGCGGGACAATAAAGAAATACATTTAATGATAATGTAACAAAATAATAATGTGACAGCAAAAGATGTTACTTTGGCTTGAAACCTTCCCTTAAACTACAATTCTCAACTTTTTGAGCAGTAGTGTACTGTAGTGTACTGAGGGTATTCCGCACCTCATCCAGTGATAGGCTTTTCGTATCTCAGACCACGAGAAGAGAAGTTGCGATGAGAGGAATTACATATGGCAACCGGAACCAGATTGCGGCAGGGAGCCATCATCCCCCAAGCAGTTCTTCATCTCGATGCGCTGAGCACTAGGAGCCCGTGCTTTAGGTCTGAAAAAACACACCCTGAGTATACCGACGACCTCCAGCGTTATCCTGCCGCCGAGAACTGAGTTTCCAAAGCGCAATTACCTCTAAGAGAGGGCGCCACCGCCGCAGGCCTCGCCGGTACTTACAACCCTGTAAGAAATACAAGATTGATGAAACGGAGGGTCTGCAATTTCGGGGACATAAAGAACCCCCCCCCCCAGCATTCAGAAAATCCCAAGAAAAAAACCCGTGGGTCAGAGAGGTAGGCCAGGACGATCCATCCCACGACCTCCCAAACGCCAGTCCCAGATGAAACGCCTGAGCCACTTGGCTGGTTTTAAAGTAGTTCTGGTCTAGACAGAGAAAATCTGCAAATAAATGTTAGAAGATAAATTACCATTATTTTGATTGTTTACAGATTTATTGTGTATCTGTTCTCAACCCACATACGTACCTGTAAACTTTGTGTTCATTGCTGTTTCAAATTTATTCGTGCAATTAAAGGTTGCTCATTTGACCACTTTTACTTGGGAGTTCAGCCTTGGCGCCTTCACACCTAACATGTGTTACCACTACAATAACACCAAATCGATGGTTCAACATACCCAGGGACACTAGCGATGACTGAAGGTCTACTAGTTTTTACAAGGTTTTTGACATGGAAGCATGCTCAGAAATGTAAGTCACCATCAAGTGCCCTCCATGATTGCCGAAGCCCTCAAACTACAAAAATACCAGATTTACGACGAATTCAAGGCATTGCAGAGAATGAATAAAAAATAATAATCGACACCACACCATTCAACCTGTATCATATACAGAAACTATCATGGATCTTACAGTCAGATGGGAAACAGACGAAGATCAGCCTATGGAGAATTATAAAAAAAAATAATTATATTGAGCTAATAGTGCGGCTCGAATAGAACAAAATCATATGCTATTTTCTTTAATGTGCTCTTGAGAGGCAGCATATTTTTTTAAGCAAATCAGTGAAAAATTACATCATGTGGAACATTATGAGTACGAAAAAGTATTAGAGTCAGGTTTACGAGAAAATAATAGAGCATAAATAGAGCATAACAAAATTCTCCTTCACCAGAGATAAACGAACCATCCCATTAAACAAGCGAGATGGGATGCTGTAGAATAGAGGGAAATACGGGTTCAGTACCAAGGATTCTCTAGTCGGCAACGGGTGTATCTGGCGAGAGACAAATCAGAGATACAGAGCTCGGCGATTTCTGCATGTGGTGTTCCGCGAGTTTTCTGTTGCTGAATTAGTTGAGCTGGAAGGTTTTCTAATGTCAACATTCATATTTAAGACTTGGATGCATCTCGTGCAGAAGCACAGCACACCGAATAATAATAATTCGCATAATTGAAGTGTTCTCAGAAAATAAAATTAAATCTTGCGATTATATTGCTGAATATAAGAAGGGGAACTGAGTTATTAACCCTGCCTAAACCAAATTTAGAGAAATAGGAGAAAAGAACGCCCCTTTATACAGCAGATGAATTCATTAATTGCCACATAAAACTGTTAATATAAAAAGGATCATTGGGCACTTGTTTGCTAAAAAACAAATGTTTCCACGCTAGCTCTCGTTCTGGTAAAGCCCACATTACTTAAGAAATGAAACACAGCTTTCAAGACCAGTGGGATGAAATATTTGCTGCGTAAACGCGGCTAGTTAGTATGGTTAGGTATGACAAATTCATCCTCCATCAAATAGCCGTTGCTTTGCAGCCGAATATCTATATTTTGGTGCTGCTAAATACCCTATGTATATTCAGATTCCAGCTGTAATATTGTGGGGGCTATTGACATAAAACATATTAGAATTCACATTAAAGCGATTCGGATGCTGATTTGTGAAGATAAAATTGCCATACAGTTGTATACATAAAGTTTGACAAGAAGCTTCAGCACTCTCCCAAATCCGCCAGGTGGATTGATTTTGGGGATCTTATTGCTGAAAATATGAATACAAATTTTAATAACGTGTCCTAATATAGATTTAAATCCAACGCTTCATGTGTAGAGAATTTTACTGGGACAAAACACCTGACTAAACCTCACGTAGCTAAATTTTCCTGCATTATTATATATGGGAGCGTTACATGTGTATGTTACAATATGCATACTATATTAAGTTTACCAAGACAATATACCAGTGCAATGTGTGAAATGAATCCGAGGAAAGTAGTAGTAGATTAGTAGTAGTAATTATAATAATAATAATAATAATAATAATAATATAAGCATACATAAAAGTTAATTCAGACAGAAATAGTATAAAATTGGTGGTTATGAAATTCATGGGGCATATGCAGCTATTTAGATAAATGATACCTTAATGTGTATCCACATTCCGGTTGTTAATTCTCTTCGTCTAACAGTTTTCCTTCAAACCAATCACATAATTTGATATTTGATATGTTCTCCATGGTATTAACCGCGTGGCAAAATGGACAACGCTTGTCAGAATAGACTATTCGTTTTGCTTCCAGTTTTTACACCTCAGTGTGTGACCTGCTGAAAACACTGTTGGCCTGCTGGCCTAGGTAGAGTGAGGTAACTGACTTCCAACCCGTGTTCTCGGGAAAAATAATCACGTATGTCTTGTTTGTGCCACAATAAATTCATAGTTCTAACTAGAAAACATACTACTCTTGACAAGCAAAATTACAAGTCGGAAAATGAAGAAAATGTTGATGAAATATTGTTGATTACAGTGCTCTTGATTATCAATGTAAATATCGGTTCTTACACGCCTAACAGCCTGTATATGTATATATGCACACGATGGTTATAACCATGCGTAGCCGCCTAACGTAGGTAAGAAAATTTAGACCTTGACAAGGAGCAGATATTGGCTCGTCAAACTTGTTCAGCGTCTCTCGTTTATGCTTTCGGATGATGTAAATATAACCTAACTTTTTGAAAGTCACTTAAAAAGAGATAGTTTAAAGCCAACAGTCTGTAAGTTATTTTAAAATAATATTGTGCATGTTATACATTTTTTTTCATGCGCCTGTTTGGTTATAAATATATGTATAAACGTAAACGCTATGCAGCATTAAACTAAAAAAGGAAACAAAAGTATAAATAAATAGTTCGCAACGGAAGTTCAAGCCCGGTTCTCTATATGGCAATAAAGGATGTAAATCATTGTAATACAGTACTACGCAGTGCTGCAACACAAACATGCGTCTGATCAGGGTGCGATCCCTCGACTGATTCAGAACGAAGGAAAAGGAAACACGAGTATGAGCAACTATTTATTTGGAACGGTCGGAAAAGTCGAGTGCTAATACAGGATTAGATCGCTTTATTGCAGTCCTCTGCTGCAAAATAAAAATAATTTCATAGCTGGAGGGTGAAAAAGACTCATTTGAAGATACACATGGATAAATATTGCATAAATTTAACACAGGTAGAAAGTAAACTGAAATAAACTCTACTGCCCGAATTTAGCACGGAGACCAACTCTCTGTAATTAAAATTTTAAATACCTATATTTGATGAATTGAAAATTTAAATTCGTTCCTTATACCGCATATTACTACAGGTTGTATTTTAATATTTTCGCAAGATAGCACATATGATAGATGCAATCTTGCTGAACTCCTTCAATTATCCCCTTAACTGACAATGATGATATTTAACTGTCTCAAAACTTAACTCTGGACAATTATGCATAACCGGTATATGTCTGATTGGCTATAAAATACTATATTTTGAATTCTATTATTTGGTTTGATCCTAAATAAGATTACAGATAATTAATAAGTTTCTACTTAATTGCTGAAAATGCAGTTCCAAATTTGATTCTATGTAGATGTGTAGGGGTGTCTGCAGTCATTGTAAATAAACAGTTATTAGGATAATAATTAAGTTTGTATTACCAAAATTAATGTCAGATAATGATTAATAACTATGCAACTTGTTGTCTGATGAAACAAGTTTACCAAAGTATATTTATAGCACTCTTACAGGGACAAGTTCTATGTTGCTTACAGGTCTAGTCTTCTAGTTACAATAAACTAAGGGAAAGCGGTGTTCTAAACTGTCAAAATCATCAACCTCAGAAGACTAACACTCACAAATAAAACAAGAAAAATCTTAACTAATAAATATACATACATCTGTAAGATATTCAGAAATAACTTAAATACTTTAAAGAAAAGAGAAATATATTAATGTGCTGTTAGATGATACGACATCTGAGTGTACATAAATTCCTCCAAATTTAAGTTATAAATTTAGTACATACAATTGAAGGTGTTATACATAAACCTACTTGAATTCTACTTCAGTAGAGATATACATTCTCAATTTCTTGTTTTCTTCCAGCAAAGACGCGGGAATTCTCTTCTCCATAGGGAAGCTCATTTCTATACATATTCTTAACTTTAGGAACAAAGTTGTCCAGCTGTTGACAGGAGCAGACTATGGAAAAGCTTCTCCCATTTAATGAAATAATCGTGTAAAGCAACACGTTTTAGACACTATGATTCAGCAATGTGTAAACAAGCATAACATCCATTCAGTTCGGAAAAAACAATTAACATGTTGTCTAACAATGCTAACTAACTGAAGTAAATAAGAAGCAATTGATTAAACCAGAAAGAACATTTGCTTAAAGTTTGTGTTGGTTGCTGTAAATAAACCTATAATTGACTGACAAGGATATGATTGAAATGAGCTGAAAGTTTAATTAGCAATGTTCTGTTCCCAACATCTTCACTCTTGCTATATAGCCTTGCATAAGTTTGAAAACATGAGAATTATAAATAAATATAGGTTTACGGAGTTTATTTGCATCATAAGATAATGGTACAAGATTGTAAATGCAAATACAAAACCTATATGAATATTTCTATAATCCTAATCGTTCAAGGAAGACAAAAATGTGCCCTTTATGAGAAAGTTTTTCATGTCTTTGTAAATGGGAAAACACTTGACTTTTGGGACCATAGAATCAGCGTTATAATTTTGGCTTCTTATCTTTTCATTTAAATGTATTCAAAAAGCGTTATGGTTTGATCCAACCTCACAGCTACATAAATAAAATAATCCTACATAATTTCTATAAAATTGTTTATTAATACTTGATGTAATGCATAGTAAAATATTCCCTGTGAAAATCTCACATTTTAAAATTTGTTGGGAAAAATGAGTTGTTCTAACGATTTACCGCAAATTCTATTTTTTGCTGTGTTTTTTAATCTTTTTAAGAAACTATGTTTATTTTTGTATTTGTCATATCATATATGATTTGTGATGAAGTGAGTTATCATAATTCATTTTTCAAATATTTCTTATAATTCTTTTTCTCACTGTTAACCTATATCCATGTTACTTTATTTCTAAAAGGTTTGTCTCCTTGCTTTGATTACACATACACACAAAATTATAGACTGAACATGCATACATTGCATAATATAGTTACTCAGAAGCCAGTAAATAATTCCAGAAGTATAACAGAAACTTGGCTTTACATTTGCAACAAAATGTCACACAAGTCGTTAACTAAGGCTGTCGTATTTGCTGTGTATAAGAACAAGCAAAATGTCTATAGAAATTATATATATATATATATTAAATAATAATATTACAAAGATAATTTAATACATCATAATCGTGCTTGCGTGTCACCCAGTGACACTGGTATCATAGTTTAGCCATGTGTGTCCTATAGCAAAGTGTATAACAGGGACTCAATGGTAAAATGGACGGTACATATTTTTCATTGTGAAAATTTCCTTGTAAATTTTACCACACATGATGGAAAGATGAGGAATACTTTCAGGGAAACGGTCAATTCACATACATATGTGAATGTTAAAAACACAGAAAATCTCTCTCGCTTCCCTGCCCACAGTTGTTCAACAAGCTACCGCAGACGAGAAGAGAGGGAGCTGGGAAGCTAACAGCTTTAAATGTCGGGATTTCTGGTTAAATGAATCTACGTTTCGGCGTTTTTATTTTTATTGCGCCAACAGTGGCCCGCTAACAAATTCCTAGATTTTGAATGAATCCGTTAGGCAAAGAGAACAAGTATTCTATATTCATGCTTCCTGCACGATGCAATATAAGCAACAAAACAAACATTTCTTTGAAAATGTTGTCAATAGATTTCAGAACATCATAATAATATTCTCAATGACTGTGGATTTTTACGAAACAAGGTTGGAAAGCCCATTCCATATTTCAAAAGATGATTATGCTTAAAAGTCCAGCTTTACATATACAGGTAAATTTTTATTTGAATCTTCATTCATGAATTTGCTTCGTTTGAGGCCGGAGTCAAGTGCAAGTTAAAAAGAATAATCAGTTTGAGGTTTTACGGTGCATACTTGCTAGAGGTACACCATTGGTTTCTGAAGATTTGAAATTTGAATAATGGGTTGGTTTTTCAGCTGATGCCATAGAAGCAGCAAACCATGGCATATAATGAAGCTTTCCTTTTATACAATTATTTTATTTTAATTTTTATTACGAAATCCATCAAAACAACAATGACCTACGAGGCCCGCGAGTAAGGACATTAAATAACAACAATAACAGAAGTCAGTGCCACACTAAACATACTCTTGTTCAGAGGCATTGACAGAAGAGTGTATGGTGATGGGTTGAACTGTAATAAAAGGTGGAACAGTGGCATGAGGAAAATCATCATTTTGCATGCTTGTGATTTGAAGCGATGCATCGGTTTTTGAGGAACGTATTTTATCTCGAAATTGCAGTATACAGTTTTATATGGTGTTTAACGCCCGCTTTTACTACTATGGCACCGCCGGTGATGACACTGATACATGGAATGAAGATGGAGCATCAATGGGATGCGATGGCGGGGGAAACCGGAGAACTCGGAGATAACCCGCCCCTGCTCCGTTTTCTCTTCCGCAAATCCACATGCCGTCGCCTGGGATCGAAGTCGGGCCACATTGGTGAGAGGCGAGTGGTTTTGCTCGCCCGTGCAGTATAAGAGTTATGATGTGTAAGAAAGCTGTCTATGCCATCAATGAACAACTCTATGTGAGCATGTGGAAAGCACTGCTTATATTAAATAAACAGGTTGCCAAAATGGAACGTTTTGAAAAGAATAACACCATAAAGAATATCCATAAATCCAATGGTTCATAGCTTATAGAACAGAACTACTTAAGTGACATACTTGATTAAAAGCTTGTTGAAGATCCCTAAAAGCCGATGCGACCGTGTGCTGTAGAGTTAAAAATCTCGCGCTATGCCTTCAGTTAATTCATGCGTAGTAGAATGGTGTTGTCGGAAACCTAAATGTAGTGGCGGTATCACAGCGGATGGCTTGGACGACCTCAAAAATCCTGGATAGCTTACAGAGCAGCGTTATTGGACGATAATTCAAAGGGTAAAGATGGCAAGAGTGTAAGCTATAGAAGAACGATAAGTTCAGGATCTTGCCTTGAGTGAAGAAAATACCTCAGTCGAAAATCAACATAGATGTTAAGTAGGCCAGAGCTTTTGCGGCTCCTGAATGAATTCAGCGTTGAGGTCATTGTTGAGCGTGAATCTATTTTGAAAAACATCATCAGCGAAGAGTTCGGATTTTGCACCTAAATGTTTATACACATAATCCTGAAACTTCAATAGCGCCACCTCAGTAGGTTCCCGAGACACTCGTTTCATTTCCTATCACAGGGATCAATCTGCTGGAGAAAGATTTGACAGTTTATTGTTAATATACTGCATAACAATGTATATACAGAGCCTACAGGTTTGTCAGATTAATTGATTTAATCTTAGGAACTGACATGACAGTTTATAAGATTATCAGTCTCATTGCATTCTTTCTGTCTTTAAGAGTGCCATGTTACGCGAGGAAAATGCTTAATGTTGCGAAGAAGACTTGTTTTGCACTAAGTGATATCATTTACATTTCCTGAGATATTTTTATTTCAACTTAAGAGAGAATAAACAATCCTCCAATATTCTGTGTATTCTAATTTTTGGTATATACTCAAAAAATATCGTTTAAAATGTTGTGGAAGGGTATACGTTTTTACTAATAACAATCAGTTGCAAATAATTTAAAATTGCGTAAATGCTAAAACTCTGGTGAGGCTTCCATCATTTCAGCTGAAATTGTACTATTATAATACAAAACGACAGCAAGTCTAAGCATATTTTCGTGTTAAATTTCAACTTTCTAGGCCTAAAAATAGTTTTTGAACCACATATTGTTACAAGTCAAAAATAAATCTTAATAACTGTATACATATTAACAAAAAATCTAAGGTAACATAATTATTAGTCTTTTAATTGCTGGTTTGTTAAACGTTTCAACATTTTCAAATATCAGTCCTGTCTCCCATTAAAAGAAGTTAGTTATTTATGGCTTTTTTATTACGGTCCCAGAAGTTTAAATGTACACGGCTACTAACGTTACCCTCAAAATTGCATTTGCTAGATAAGAAAAAAATCCTTGAAAATTGCATTTTCTGGACAGGAAAAAATATTATACGCCCTGTAATTGAAAATATTTCGATCACTTGAAAATGTATGGGTAACTTAATTCACAAAAATAGTGTTTAGAAATTAAAACTTATTATAAAGAGAATTATGTCTCAGAAGCAACAGTTACTAGTTAGTTTGTGGTTTTTAATAAATAAATGTAGTTCTCTAGATGCATTCTATAGATACAAATACATTTGTCCATAAATAAAGAGCTAAAGTAGCTGACAACAACCCTTAGTCAGCAAACACGGATGTGATGTTCTCACCAAGTAGTTGGCAACACCATTGTTTTCACGTAACCAATATAATAATGGAACACAAATAGCCAGCAATAAACGTAGAGAACGGAAGTTTGTAGTCACGGCGAAAAAAAAAAAAACCTAACAAATAAATCGGAGTGAGACATATGGTGAAACATATGTAAACCAGAGATATATCGCATTTGTATTTGTTTTGCAGGTCACTGACCACTGCAATATGCCACAACCGAGACTGTAATTATCGGAATGCTCGCAGCTCTCAATTTGAAGTCATAAGCGAGCAGTCCTGACCAAAGTGCTGTTATTGTGTTATGTGCTGTATTTAGCAAAGCGCATCGGTGTATAGGTGATTTCATAACAACAGATAATCTGAGAAGTTAACAGGCGCCAGAAATCAATGGTTTAAATGAAGCGATTCATTATGGCCACTAGTAGGTTGAGTGGAAGTAAAATTCCTGAAACCACAATAACACCATTTAAGGAGTTGAAGGTAGGCCATGGAATATTTTAAATGTCATGCCTGTGTACTCCTGAGTATTCGCATTTTTACACCACTATCATAGACAGAAGTACACATAAGCATTCTTTCTTCATCAGCAGAAGTAATTTGATGAGTTACTCTCGTACATAGCTGCTTATGCCTCGCATAGTATCAGCTCTAGAAAAACGTATTATATATGGGGTCCTTTTTTACAATAAAATGATTCTAGCACTGTATGGCAATACAAAACATAATAATTCCACAAAAATAATGACTTATTATGAGCCCCATGCACATTTTTGAAATTACAACTCTGTTATAAGATGCTAAAATTAAGTTTCGCATACCTTATAATTACTTATTAACTATGTTGTGGTCAGAGGTGACGTGAAATATGTTTAGTTTCAGTACTATATTCCTGGAAGCCTACTTGTGAATATAACCTGGCACTATGTCATATGCTATCTGTCAACTTCTGGATGTAAGAGTAGGTGAGCTAGTTTCCTGAATATCAACACCATCTTCTTCACATTCATTCACATTCGCGTCATATCCGACCTACATATCTTTCTCTATCACATCTACATCAGCATCCTCTCATCCCTCTCTTCCTCGTTTCCAAAAATGCATTCTTTATCACTATCACTCTTATGTATATCTGCTAAAGCGTACTCGAGACTATAAACCCCTTTCAAAATGTATATCATCCTCCATTATGAATAAAACATAATACCACGTCTTACTTTAAAATAACGCAATTCCTAACTTGAATTTAATACAAAAATATACGTGCATGTATTTTCTACGAATTAGTTACAACACAGTTAAAAAGGTGCAGTGTTGCCAAGTTTGTATTTTGTAATAAAGTTGAAGTATAACAATGAAAATCACATGTTTTATATCTCTGGAATTTTGTGAGCTTATTGCAAACATTTCAAATTATTGTACTGCAAACCTGATAGAACAATGAATATTCTGCTCAGTTATAACAAAAGGTTCATAAAACATATCTAGCGAATGAGAAGTCCACTTCCGCATTGAAAGTGTTCTTTGCAGCTAAAAGAACTGGGGCCTAAAAAGACCCCAGACACCAAGCAAGACTTGACATTAATTAGGCCAAATAAACCTCCATATGAGAAGTATCATCGGAGCTGCCTGCTTAAGCCGCAGATGTTTAATCAAGAAAATCAAAAAAGTTACAAACATGTCCCCAACTATTCTGTAGCTTATCTTAAGGTAGCTCAAGATGTGCCAACTCGAAGACAATCACATTGGAGAATGTGGTTTAGCAGTAGAATGCCTTACCGGTACAAGTAATATTCGCTTTACATCTCGAATATCAATTGGCAGAAAATACGTGTATCCGTCAGAAAAAGATGCAGTTGAAGGTATATATTTGCAGTATCAGTTGTTTATTAATAATGAATAACCACAATTCACACCTCTGTTATCTAAAACAGATAAATTAATACTCTCGATTATCTGCCGTTTCATTCCCGAAGATGTTCTAGAAGAAACCTTTAAAAAAGGTGGGAATCTCACTGACGCCTTTTGTGGTGTATGTAAAAACCCTGGTTTTTCGTACTTTTTATGTGTGCATGTAATTCGATGGATAGAACTGAATGGATGGATGGAATTAAAATGATAGAATTGAGTGAAATTGGATGGATGGATGGATGGATGGATGGATGGGAGGACGGAATGGCGGATAGTGGGTAAGTAGATTAAGTATTTTTATCGGTTACGAATTATTGAAGTTATTACACAAATGCTTACTTTATGAGTTGTTGACATACACGCATATTCAAGTTAAATGTGACAAAAAGAAATAAAGGAGAAAAGTGAAAAAAAGAAAGATAGATGGAAATAAATTGCCTCGGACTAAGTGAAAAAATTTTATATACTACTGTGTCAAGAAAGTTCCGGAAATTTGCCAATAAAACACAAAAAATGAATTATTCATCCAATTTTATTTTATCGCCTTCAAAGTAGGCCCCTTCTGAAATTATACATTTATGCAAACGAATAATGCAATCATCAAAGCATTTTTGTAGGCACTTTTAGGAATCGAAGTCAATTGTCGCCGCGAATTTTCCTTTATGACTTCTATCGTCTGAAAACGGGTGCCTCGAAGTGGTAACTTGAGTTTTGGAAAGAGAAACACATCAGCAGGAGCCAGATCAGGTAAATACTGGGTTGTTGGATGAAATTTGTTGAGTTTTTGGCCAGAAATTCGTTCACAGTTATAGCCTTGTGAGCTGGTGTGTTATTGTGGTGCAGAATCCATGAGCTGTTGCTCCACAAATCTGGCCTTTTTCACCGTATTTGTTCTCTCAAACGCCGCAGGACGCTCAGATAATAGTCTTTATTTACCATCTGACCTTCTGGCAAGAACTCTTGACTGCACGACACCGCGATAATCGAAAAAAACTGTCAACATGACCTTCAGTTTTGATCGAGTTTGACGTGCCCGTTTAGGTTTCGGTTCAGTTGGAAGGCGCCATTCAGAAGTTTGTTGACTGGTTTGAGTGTCAAACTCATAAACCCACGTCTCATCACCAGCTACAATGCGTTTCATGAATGTGGGGTCGGAACTGGCTCGTTCTAGCATCTCTTCAGCAGTCCTTACGCGATTGAGTTATTTGTAGAAAATTCAAGTCTTTCGGAACTAACCGAGCTGCAACGCGTGTCAAAGCACAAACAATAGTTTAAAATGATACGAATCGATTTGTGAGACACAGAAAGTTTAGAGGCAATCTCTGTCAGTCCTAAATGACGATTTTTAATTTAGTTGAAGCCGTTGATGACCGACCAGAGCGAGGCAAATCTTCCACTGCATCTTGACCACTTTTGAATGCACTGTGCCACTCATATGCACGTGTTTTTGATAAAGTCTATTCCCCGTAAGCCCTTTGTAACATTTTCAGCAATTCGGCGGACGAAATACCATTTGCAATGCAAAATTAGTGACAGATTCTTTGTTCAACATTTGTATCTATAGTAAAATCGCAAATCACCTTTGAGATGAACTAACAAAATGGCGTACTGTAAACAAACTAGATGACAGATGACGATCAAACTCCGCGTGGGTATAGAGGAAAGTTGTACCAACTTTGCGACAACAATAATTTCCTATCCACTTTTAAACAGGATTTTTAAATGATCAATTCCCGGTATCTTCTCGCACTTTAGCAAGGACATTTTTCATTCTTTGCCACTTCCTTTGATCTACCAGTAGATCCCAACATGCCAATCTCCTTTTAACAGACTTAGATGTTTTTCTTTGAATTTAGTTGGTCACTGATTCTCCAACTATGCACATTTCACCAAAGTACTTACCCAGTCTCCTTTCAAATTACAGAATGGGTAAATTCTATACCCAGAGTTATCATTTATTTTCTGTATCCTCCAATCCCCAGCGTAAATCGTGCCATTCTTGATCTATTCTTTCTGCCTAAACATATATGTCTCTCTCCCGCAATTTAAATTTGTTTCAATTGCTACACATTAATCTTGTATTACGATTCAATTTCCTGATTTTTTCTGGTCTTCATTTCACATATATCCATATATTTTTGCCATTTATTTCAACTCCCTTACTAACTCCACTCCTATTCTCCTCAAATCAGTTTCTAGTTCAGCTACCCAAAACTTAGAAGGCAGGCTTTCTCGCTGGTATTATCACAGTGGAATTAACTCCCTGCTGTTAGCCTTTGACGTTAAATATTATCAGGAAAAGAATCACTAAAAAAGTCAAGACAAAATACTCGAATATGAGGAGCTTATTATTGAATATGATTATTCTTAGTCCCGCCAACTTATGTCTTATATAGCCGAAAGCCAGCTCACTAGATAAAGCATAAAAAAGAAGAAAATCAGCTATATAATGGTGTTTAGCGAACCTAATGAGCATGTAGACTGTAGGAGATAATGCAAGGAGACAGATGAAAATAAAAAAACTAAAACTGTCGATCCAGAAGTGTACAACTAGCAAGAAATTAAATTTCCTTAAACAGTTAGTAAAAAACAAACAAAAATAAACAAAGAAAAGGAGCACAGCCCTGCACAAATTGAAATGTCTATTCCTAAACGAACAAATAACAAGATCAAGACGGCGTATCTAATAACCATAACCGCATCACTGAGCTTAACAATGGTGCCAGAGAAAATTTCAGTCCTTCCTTTAAAAATATATAAACAAATAATCCCCCAAAATAAAATAGCTGTTTCCGATTCCAGATTTCTGCCCACTTCCACGAAAAGGATAAGTTAGTTGAATTCATTTAAAGCTAAATGAATGACATTAGATGTTTATGCAAGAGAAAGAATTAAAATCCGGTCTCTCGCCGGACATGTGCAAAAAGAAACTATTATATCAGGCAGTAGCTGTTAGCAATAAGGATCTATAAACACATTTTTGGGTAATGTCCGGAACTTCCTTGAGATTTTAATCCGTTATTAATGGCTTTAACAATTAAATAACAAGCAGCGTACTTACGTGTTTGCAGTCAATTACGTATACATTTCATTACGGATTTGTCTTAAATGGCACGGTTTCTGGAAATATTCATCTTCAACCTAGATTATCTCAACACCCCTAATTTTGTACCGATTTCAAGGTAATAAAAATAGTGTTCAAGCCCTTGTGACTAATATTAGCACTCCAAACAATGCTTTCTCTAAACAATGAACAATGAAATTTGTCCATCCAAATCACCCTTACATTTTGCCGACCTAGAACAAATATGGAACGCAATCACAGATTTCATTCAATCTACTGCACTTAAAATCTCCACAGTAGGAGACTTATTTCATGCGTACCGACGGCAAAGTGACAACGCATCAGAAATGAATATTACGCAATGGAGTTCTAGCTTAAGAAGAAATAAAAGACTGGAAGCACAAAGTGCGGTACACAATATCAATACTTTAAAACTGCTCCCTTTTCTGAAAAGAGTAAGTTGTAACTATTTTTCTTAAAATGGAATTTTTTAATAATATTCAAATAATCCAAATAGCGTATAGCTTTAGATTAATTTTTAAAATACCAAAAGTATGAAGCCAAACATTTAATCTAACATAGAAAAGATATGTCTATTGGTCTTGGAATTTGGTTTCGGATATATGTGACCTTTACTCGAGCTCGCAGTAAAGTCTCACTTTCTAAAGACATATATTTAGATGCACCATTTAATCTGCACTGTCATAGCAACTATTCTTGTGGAGATACTACTTCAACTTTATTTCGATAATATAGCCTTCTTTGTTTAACACAAACTTATCAACATATTCAACAAAACCATTGAGTTATTTTACATAAGCACGACAATCCTTAAGTTTCACCATATCATGGACTCCCATTCAATTCAAACTGATTAAAACATCTGGTTTTGAATTGAGGATTTCGGACCCATCAATAGCACCACTCGATCGGAATAAAAATATCATATAGAGTGAGTCGCATTTAATCTATTTTAAACTAAATACAGTCTAACAACAATGATTACATAAGGTGCAACCTTTAACATAATTATCCCAATTAATCAAAATAGAATTAAAATATGTTACATATCCACTCTCAACATTGACTCTATAAATTTGCTTGCCTAAATACGTTTAGTCCCAATTCACATCATAGGTTATTAGTATATTAGCCACTATGACAATTATACCGAGTGTAACAAAAAGGTGTGCCAAAACTTTGGCAAAACATTTCTTACGGATAGGTGATAAAAACAAGTTTTATGAACCTAAGACCGGAAACTGTTTATTTTCATGGAAGAGCTGTTTTTCTGCAACTCTGCTTACACGTGAGACGTGTAATACTAGTTGCTCTGTGGCTAAGAGGACCACTGTTGTTTAGTTGTACAGTAATAAACATTCGCTTTTATATCTGCTTAAACTGTGTAGAGGTGATACATTTCACCATTGTTACCACTGTGGTACAGTAAAGCACGTAGTCCGATCGTTAGACACCAGCATTCATCTCTTTGGTTATCGTGGCGCCGAGTAGTTCTGTGAGTTTAGGTACAGTAATATTTATTTACATTTGCATTTTGCAGGTTCTCATTTAATGTACGGATTAGGCGAAGATGATACAGTGGTATACTAAGTGTCGGTTCAGCGATTATATATGTTTCAGGTACAGGAACATATAATCAAGTGCGGAATTAGCGGATGCTCATGTAATCCACGGATTAGCTAAAGCTCAGCGTTTGTACAACAACATTTTCCAGACCGACGTAGTCCAGGTAAGAGAATGTTTCAATCAACCGATAATTGTCTGAGGGTAAATGGAACCTTCAAGCCTGCTATTCGTGACTGGAGAAGACCCAGAACTAGGAGAAACCACAACTGGAGGAGGCGATTCTTCATGCTGTTGAAGAAGACCCTATTGTCAGCACTCGACAGTTAGCAGTAACACGTTACGTGGACCATATGACTATATGAAGAGTATTGCGTGAGAACCTACTGTATCCTACACGTTACAACACGTGCAAGCATTATCACCAGCTTAATATCCCGCACGATTAGCGTTTTGTGAATGCTTTCTCCATCAATGTGCTAATCCAGACTTGTGCTGCAAGTGTGCTTTCTATAATTTCACCGAGACAGAATTGTGAATTTTCACAATCAGCATGTATGGACTGACGTGAATTCGCATGCAATTGTTACAGCACATCATCAACATCGATTCTCAGTTGATTTTTGGAACGGAATTGCTGGCGACTGTTTGATGGGACCACTTATACTTAATGGTCTTAATGGACGAAGGTACAGATGGTTCTTACAGAATGACTTAACTGTTGCAAGATACTCCTTTAGTAAAATGGCTGGACATGCACTTCATGAGCGATGGAGCTCCTACTCATTTCAGTCTTTCTACTGGTCAATTTCTGAATAGCAGGTTTCCTGGTAGATGGATAGTAAGAGGTGGTCTAATTCCGTAGCCTCCATGCTCGCATGACTAAAATCCACACTAGAATTCTATTTTTGGAACATTTGAAATCTTTTTGTTCATGCAACTCCAGTTCCAGATGTAGGCTCTTCGTGCATGTATCGTGGAAGGCTGCCAGACAATACGGAATTCTCCAGACCTAACTCAAAGAATTAGGGGATCAATGCGACGGCAAGTTGACGGATGCATTGAAGCTAATTGAGGCCATTATGAATATGTGCTATAATTTCCTATTTCCCCGTAGTTCCGTCATGGAATGTTCTTGAATGGGGTTCATCTATAGAAAAAGTGATCTATAAAGGAAATAAACAATTTCTGGACCTATGTTCATATAATATTTTTAATCCTCTATCCGCATGTATTTTTCCACAAGTTTTTACATACCTCTTGTTACACCCCGTATTAAATTGCCATAATCATCGTATTATTCTACTACTATTCCCCTTTCTTTGCGATACCTCTTTATTGTTTTTACCTATTTCTGTCATACTTTACCCAAATAGTTTCCTACAGTCTGTGAATAGAAGACAGTAATAGTTCAAAGGTAAGCTTGTATTTAAGTGTAAAGGAATACCTTTAAGCAATACAATTAGTAATTGTTTTCTTCTTTTTTTGAGTGCTAACAAAAATTCTATACTTACATCGATACAAGAAATTACAAAATAATATATGAAGATTTCGATTTATCTCCGTGCGAATATTAATGTTTAATCTACCCAAAGATGTTTAATATTTTGTACATGAATTTATTTACGATTCCATTAAAATCTTAAATACATTTTGGAAATCCAGATTACACATGCGCTACTACACCTGATAAATTAAGTTGTCTCCTGGAGATTAGCAAAACATTTCCCTAGTTTACAGCCGTTTCAGTTATTATTTTCCCTGGAAGAATGGCAATCTCATTGATATCACCCTTTCAATGTTCCAGGCACCCATGGCCGCGCTCGCTAAAGCGCCTTGCTTTGGTGTTTTGTGGCACAGAAATTGTGGTTTCGAATCCCGATTTGGGCAAGTGTGTTTGTGAATGTGTACATGTATGTGTATTTGTGATATAGCGGGAAACAAGGGAAATTTAAGGGAAAAGGAATAAAAGAGGAAATAGGAACACAGCGCCGTCGTCCCGACGAGACTCCGGAACTGTATTTAACAAAAAAAAAAAAAAAACAACAACAAAAAAAACGTTTAATCTCTTTCTTGGTTGAATTTATGCTTTGCAATCGACGCTAATGAACCACCTGGTAGATATGTATTAAATAAATTAGAGGAACTAATACACCAATTGAAACTTGTAAAGTTAATTGCTAAAATTGCAACCAATAAAATAAAAACTGTGAAAAAAATGTCCTTTTTCCCAACACAACACAATTTTGCTTTAGAATGTATAATGTTGCTGAGAATAGCAGCGAGAAGTAAAATAAAAGACAGAGACAGAAAGGGTATAAAATTTTTGCGAGGAAAAAGAAAACAAGGAAGGAAAACTATGAGAGCTTTAATGTATATGATAAGATGAAAACTAAAAGTGAAATTAAATCCGTTTTAAAAATAAGATAAAATATGCATACAACAGGCACTAGTGCTTTAACAGAATACTGTCTTAAGCACCAACAGAGTTTAAAAATAAAGCTACTTTACATGAATATATGCGGGAGATATAACTTAGAGTAGGGAAGAAAAGTTGCAAATGGAAAAATAACAGGCGTACAGTGTTTATAGAGGCATTACAACAAGAAGCTTGGAGCCATTTTTGAAAGCAGATATTATTATAATGTCCAGAAGAATAAGCACAAAATGAGAAAACCTTATTGTTAAATTGCAAGCATAGAAAATAATTACTCAAAACAGAATGTTTGGAACAAGGATTGACGTCTGACGCGTTTGTCTGACGTTCCAGAGAAAGCCGTATGAATGACTGAAAATAATAATATCTAGGTGTTATATAAATATGTATGAAGATAGTAATAAACATATCTCCAATTTATAAACAGAAACCTAAGTATCAGTTCAACGAGTTTAAAATCCAAGACACCAAATTCTGTTATTAACTCAGAAGATCTAACTTTATCAAAACTGGAGAGTTTAATTTTGATAGAATATATAATTAATAAAGCATATTTAGCGTATTTGTTACAATATGCTTAGCCCGGAACGCTAAGAAATGGTTGAAAATGTGGTTGGAGTACCTATAGGCTATTCTTTTCCATCTTGCTTTGACCACATCCTTGAATTGCCAAACCTGTACTTTGAAGACTTAATACAAGCACCTTTAGATATCAAACAGCAATTGCTTAAGTTTAGCAGAGGTTAAGTACTAGCTCTAATGATGTCACAAAATTCTCTTACAAGGTGTCTGGGGTAATAGATGAGGTAGAATTTCCATGTTTTTATTTGGCGAAACTTAAGTCTGTAGAGCTCCTGACTGCTGTGTGACGGGTTCCGGGATCGATTCCCGGCTGTGGGTGAGGTACTTTTTACCAGCTCAGATTATTCCATATCCTCCCCAGAGTCTGGTTGTATGAATGAAAGTGTGAATGTGTATGTGTTTGTGTGATTTAACGAATAAAATTAATAGAAAATAGAAACACAGCGATGAAAGGAAAAGGAAAAGGCAGGCTATAAATTGAACAAAGAAACGCTTCAGAGATTTCCTCATTTTCCACTAGGTGGCCATAAAAACTAGTCCCATTGAACATAAATTTTAAACGTTGTAGTGGTGATAACGGATGCTTAGTGTTCCTAAGTGTATTACGAATTGGTTTTCGAAATGCCGTTACTGGAATGTATACGTAATACCAGAAGCTTCACTAATAATGTCTACAACCTCAAAAACCTTGGAAACTTTCAGCGTATGACAGCCAATATTACACCTCGTATACAGTTCTCAACACGCTGAGATAAAGGAAAATGAAATGAAAGGAAATGAAGGAAAGTAACATCTTGATAGTGTATGATCCAACTCAGAATTCACCCAGCACTCTGGAAAATCCAAGAAAAAGATTCATGTCGTTGGGCAGTGCAAAGCGGCTCGAATTAAGACCTCCTAAATACGAGCTACCAACTTTACTGTTTGAGTTACTTTGCTCATTTAAGGCGGTTAATAAAGCAGATTTGTTTTGTTTCGTATTGAACTCGTAGATTATCCATGGTATAGGATCCTTTCTTGAAGGAATGAACTAGTATGACTAACACTGAGATATCATAACACTACTATAGAAATGAGTTCCTCAACTAGTTAACACAAAACTGAGATAATCGTCTGTCTAAAATAGAAACATAACAATATTGATAATATAATGAGGCATGAAAAGAGTTGTCTTGCAAATTGTTAATATGTCCATTATGTTTTGTTAAATTTCTCACAAGCGGCGCCGTGGCAGAGTGGCCAGACTGCTCCAATCTGATATAGGTGTCCAGGGTTCGATACCAAGCGCCTGCATGTGGGATTTTTTGTGGATGAAACGGCGTCTGGGTGGGGTTTTCCAGGTTATCTTATTTCCCCCACCTCTGATTCCACCAATTACTCCATTATCATTCTTTCTATCATCTATTTCGCTTTCATTTCATATCATCCACTTCCTCATGTTCCTGCATAGCTACGGGTTGACCACTCGTTGCAGGTTCTCCATTTTGTGTTTACGAGTCTTTGGCTCCCAGATAGATTCTGACCATTAGGCGCGAGCTGGTAACTACTAGGGGGGGGGGGCGTCAGTCCTACATATGGGGAGGGTAAGCCGACGACGTAACTATCTTACGCTAGCATAATATTGATGAAACACTTTTAGATAGAATTTAACTTTGTACATAAGGTCAAAAAATAGCTTCATGTTAAAATCCCCCAAACTATCCTCCGTTGGCAAACACCAGAGATATTCTCTTTCTACCTTCAAACGAAAAAGCCTTTGTTTAAATGTTTATTTTCTGCCCCGTTTGCCTACGATAAACAGGGGAAGTATTTTATTCCACCGAACATTCAATAGCAATATTTTATTTTAAGTAAACTACTTTAGAGGTTTTGGTTTAAAAACTACATAAAGATTCATGTGCGTCCATTAACAAAGTAAAAAACAAAAACTCAAAATAATATCAGAATAATGAGCAATTGTATCCAAAAATGTCTTTCCCAACTTTAGACAGCTTTCAAAACAATTTTTGGTTGATTGTTTATATTTGCTAAAGTGAAGGTAAGAAGTAATCTGGCTGTCTCTTTTATTCGCTGTTCTTCTTTGTTTCATTTTTTTCTCTCTTCACCTTTGTACTATCCCGTTTTTTGCATGGTACATAAAAGCGTTCATTTTGCTTAGATTGAAGTTATATTTTGTAAACATCATAGGTAATATACAGTGTGTATCAAAAAATATATTCTTATGTGAAAAGTATGTAAGTTAGTCTATATAGGAATTCTACAAGGATAAAGGCAGCTGAAAGCTGTACATTTGACATATTTTATTCTAAAAATTGTTGATTTAAGTATAAACAACTTTAACCTTAAAAGTACAAAGCCAAATTTTAATTGGTTCTCGTTTTCATATGTAAGCGCTAATTTCATTTTTATGCGTTTCAATTAAAGTGATTCAACTGTGGAATTTGATCAAAAATTGTGGAAAATTCCTATCAATTCCTATCTTTCCATAATAAAATAATATGAACAACAAAATTTAACAAAATACACTGTTTTCCCTACTTTTAGAACTTTAACTACCATTAACTGCAACGATAAATGGTCATGTGCATTTTATTAATATGCACTCCCAACTTCAAACCTTAATTTCTGGCAAACTTTTTTCCAACACTTTTACATTCTCAAAATGATCCACGACGCAATTTCTCACCAATTTGCTCTAAAATGTTACACTGCCTCTCCGAAGAGCATTAAATAAAATGGACATATTACTTTTCAGAAATATCACATCAATTTTGAAAAAATAAAATATGAAATTTTGAAAAATTAAGAGCTTTGGTGAGTACAAAAAGTAAGAAGTGCCTTCTCTAGTCCGTATGTATAATGTACATAGTGGATAGAGAAAATATTAAATTCCACCCAAGTATTCAATGTCGAGATTTCACTGGAAATATATGTTTTAATGACCCCTGAGTCCGAAAGAAGCATTTTCAGAAAAATTGCGCGTGTGTTTGTGTGGCCATAGACAGCATAACTCGAAAACGGAAAGCTCATTAAATACCAAACTAGGTATTTATGTTTAGTATCTGTCAAGGATGCGAGACGAAGACGTTCAAGAAAGCTCTCCACTTATGTAAAAATCTTCGAAAATTTTGATTTTCTCAAAAATGGCACAAACGATTTTGATTAAAATGTCGGTTACTAGTATATTTACATAAGACATAATATGTATATTTTGGATTTTTTGGGAAAGGATTCTGAAGACCGCTTTATTCTGGATGAATTTTGCTGAATTTTGCACAACTGGTAAACCATAAGAGATAGACAAAAACTCATCACGCAAAAAATGCAGACCCGTTAAAACACAAATTATGACGTATACGCTTTTTTTGAGGAACTGATCGTTCCGGAAATATTACTTGTTATTTTTTCAGCTTTAAAATACTATTTTTCTCAGACGGGTCCATACAAAGGGAATCGAAACTCGATTGTTTCACATAGCGACGAGCTATTAAAGGATTTGATATTGTTTAGGCTAATGTATTCCTTTATTTCCCTTCTACTTAAAAGAAAACAAGTATTAAGACCTATAATGCTAATATTTATCTCGATTAGTATGATGTAGACAAAAGAATAATATTTATTAAGAACAGTTTGTATTTGGATTAACTAGAGAAAGTTATATGAATAGAACACATCAAATTGTGTGTACACCATTTAGAACTAATTTAGAAAACATAATGTAACAGATCTATTTGTAAATTTATCTGCTGTAAAACTGAGCTTTTTATGCAGCTAATCTTGAAATTGCATCACGTGGCATATTTTTAAAGAATAATGAATTATAAAATAATAAATTATTATTTAAAACAACCATACTAAATGGAGGTTTAGTGATTTGCAGAAATATCATTCTTATTGTGTAAAATAACTGGTATAAATTTCAATAAGGCTCTGTCTGGTATGGTGTGAATTTTCCAAATGTAACAGGTGAATCACCTTACAGATTTCTATTATACCATTCTTTGTTTTGACAAGCACAAAATAAAATAAAAAATATGTATTTTTGGAAAGCCATTATGTAAACTTTTAGCCTGTCTAAAGTTATATGTTACTGTTTTTGGTGTGCATTTGGTACCATGTCTTTAACGCTTCCACTGAATGCCGTGGGGTACGTAAAATTTAGCAGTTCCTACATTATATAGAAGATGGCAAAGAGGCAACGTCGTTTAAGATACCTTGAACCTAAATCGGTAATTCATTTGGAACAATAAAGGCTTCCGGTGTGCATAGCACGCAACTTTAACATGATTACCCTCTATTGAAAGAGCTAGGTCCTCGTCAGATGACGTTAACCGTAAAATCTAATAGCTTGGTTGTGACATACTGCCAAAGTGTCATTATTCGTTAACAAGATTGAATAAAGCTCGTGCACTCTCCAGAGTTTTGTCCGGCATTTTCTATCACGTATGTTTGTGGAGACAGATGGAATTAGAGATCCATTATTTTGTAAACCTCCCGACTCTCTGCCCAATTGGATTACAATGTTGGTAATCCTTAAATTTTAAACACTATAAGCTAGAGATCCTAAACAAAGCGATATTGTACGATAAGTTAGAGTGGCGGTAGTAGAAGCAGAAGTAGTAGTCGTAGTAGTAGTAGTAGTAGTAGCAATAGAGTAGTAGTAGTAGCAGTAGCAGTAGCAGTAGTAGCAGTAGTAGTAGTAGTAGTAGTAGCAGTAGCAGTACCGTAGTAGTAGTAGTAGCAGTAGTAGTAGTAGCGGTAGTAGTAGTAGCAGTAGTAGTAGTAGTAGTAGTAGTAGTAGTAGTAGTAGTAGTAGTAGAGTAGTAGTAGTAGTAGCGGTAGTAGTAGTAGTAGTAGTAGTAGCGGTAGTAGTAGCAGTAGTAGTAGCGGTAGTAGAAGCAGAAGTAGTAGTAGTAGTACTAGTAGTAGTAGTAGTAGTAGTAGTACTAGTAGTAGTAGTAGTAGTAGTAATATAGTAGTAGTAGCAGTAGCAGTACCGTAGTAGTAGTAGTAGTAGTAGTAGTAGTAGTAGTAGTAGTAGTAGTAGTAGTAGTAGCAGTAGTAGCAGTAGTAGTAGTAGTAGTAGTAGTAGTAGTAGAGTAGTAGTAGCGGTAGTAGTAGTAGCAGTAGTAGTAGTAGTAGAGTAGTAGTAGTAGTAACAGTAGTAGTAGTAGTAGTAGTAGTAGTAGCAGTACAGTAATAGTAATAGAAGTAGTAGAAGTAGTAGCAGTAGAGTAGTAGTAATAGCAGCAGCAGTAGTAGTAGTAGTAGTAGTAGTAGTAGTTGTGGTTGCAGTAGAGTAGTAGTAATAGCAGCAGTAGTAGTAATAGAAATAGTAGTAGCAGTAGAGTAGTAGTAGTAGTAGTAGTAGTAGTAGTAGTAGTAGTATTAGTAGCAGTAGTAGTAGTAGTAGCAGTAGAGTAGTAGTAATAGCAGTAGTGGTAGTAGTGGTAGCAGCAGAGTAGTAGTAGTAGCAGGAGCAGTAGAGTAGTAGTAATAGCACTAGTAGTAGCAGTAGAGTAGAAGTAACAGCAGTAGTAGTAGTAGTAGTAGTAGTAGTAGTAGCAGTAGTAGTGGTGGTAGCAGTAGAGTAGTAGTAGTAGTAGTAGTAGCAGTAGTAGTAGCAGTAGAGTAGTAGTAATAGCAGTAGTAGTAGTGGTGGTAGCAGTAGAGTAGTAGTAGTAGTAGTAGTAGTAGCAGTAGTAGTAGCAGTAGTAGTAGTAGTAGTAGTATTAGTGGTGGTAGCAGTAGAGTAGTAGTAGTAGTAGTAGTAGTAGCAGTAGTAGTAGTAGTAGCAGTAGAGTAATAGTGGTAGTAGCAGTAGTAGCAGCAGTAGTAGTAGTAGTAGAAGTATTAGTAGTCATATTAGAGTAGTAGTAGAGTAGTAGTAGTAGTAGTAGAAATATTAGTAGTCATATTAGAGTAGTAGTAGAGTAGTAGTAGTAGTAGTAGAAATATTAGTAGTCATATTAGAGTAGTAGTATTAATAGTAGTAGTAAAAGTAGTAGTAGCAGTAGAGTAGTAGAAGTAATAGTAGTAGTAGTAGTAGTAGTAGTAGTAGTAGAAGTGTAGCAGTAGTACTAGTAGTAGTAGAGTAGCAGAGTCGTAGTAGTACTAGTACTAGCAGTAGTATTAGTAGTAGTAGAGTAGTGGAGTAGTACTAGTACTAGCAGTAGTAGTAGTAGTAGAGTAGTGGAGTAGTAGTAGTACTAGTACTAGCAGTAGTAGTAGTAGTAGAGTAGTGGAGTAGTAGTAGTACTAGTACTAGCAGTAGTAGTAGTAGTAGAGTAGTGGAGTAGTAGTAGTACTAGTACTAGCAGTAGTAGTAGTAGTAGTAGTAGTAGAGTAGTGGAGTAGTAGTAGTACTAGTGGTGGTGTTGAAGGAGGAGGAACAGCAGCAGCAGTAGCAGTGGCAATACTAGGGAATCTTTTAGGGTTCACAACCCTCGCACATCGATCTTTATATGTCGACTTATTCAAGAAAATAAGACTAGACATTTGTAATTCTATAACGGTATTAATCCTTGAGGCCAGACCTAAGATAAATGATTACAGTAATTTTAAACTCATCAGATCATGTTTTAAAATGTTTCTTGGTAGAAATGAAAGCAAACATGTCTTCTCGTACGAGTAGAAATTCACATTCACTTTGGTAAGGATGGCTAATATTGGAGTTGTAGTTTACATGATTTGTATATCTAAATTAGGATTAAATCGCAAGATAAATATACGATTCCTTCCTTATTATTACGGACTGAGACCATATGTCTATAAAATTTAGGTAATTATAGTGAAACTTTTACCTGAACTACGAATAGTGTAATAATAAAGCCTAACATATTAGTATTCATTTTATATTCAGCAATTTCAATAAAGGTGATGCGGTACAAGTTAACATTTTTCACTGATGTTTATATTCCTAATGTGCGTAACATTTTCAAAGTGTTACTTTCCAGAGTGTAGAAAGCAGAAAAAAATATTTCCCAGAATCTGAACACATTTTGCAGTTCCAGAGAACCGTACATCTGATATAAATTGAATTTTATTTCATTCATAAATAAGCCAATTTAATGTAATATGTCTATAACTCTGTAATATCAGTTGTATTTCAAGTACACCTGTTGGGTGTGCTGAGAAGCAGGTTGTTATAACATGAGCACGTTTGTTTTAGAGCATGAAATAGTATAATATGCAACGTGAGTATAAAGATAGACGTTTAGATACGAATGTATTTATGAAGCCAGTGGAGTGAGTTTTGTAGTTTTCATATAAGCGTCTTAATTGTAATTATAGTCAAGTTTCATGCAACTACTTATCTCCAGCACGTGTCTAAGTTTAAAATGTTTATAAATTGATTTTAATATTCCACGCTTACCTGAGTAAATAAGTAAATTGACCTTACCTTACGCAGAGAAACATCTGAACAGGATTAATCCATAAATTGTGCATAGCATTGACATGTTTTTTATTTTTGTAGTAATAAGCTATTAGTCACATTAGGTGCCTTTGCAGAAATTTCCCTCGGTGTAAATTGCATCTCTTTATCACTCGTGACCGTTACTTTTTCTTTAAACTCGCGCTGGTTGTTCTTCAATTGAAAATACGAGAATAATCTATACTTACGCTTTCAACAGTTAGCGCTTGGTAGCGTTAGCAAATGTGCGCAGACGCGAAAATTTTTGATAATTACTTGTGGATATTCTGATTGATGCAAGCCTTCACTTTAACGAAGATGTGTACTTTAATGAGGTCCATTAAAGTGCAGCTACCAGACTTATAATTACTGCGTATAGGCATGATCAAGCATAAAAGAATGTTATGCTTTACAAGGACTGTCATTAAAGGAAATAACTGAGGTAGGTTTTAAAAATGTGTATTTGGCTACAGCGTATACCTATTATTCTATTTTGTGCGGTATTGATAAAATCATATATAGTTATACAGGATATTTGCACCCTATTATGTATTTTAATAATTTGTTATTCTTACAGTTTTTAATTAAACCTTTGTGTGATGCACTCTCTTTATTTTTAAAATTGTGATAAATTATTTTTAGTATATTTTCGTTCGTTTCAAACCTTATAAAGCTTATATGGCGTGTTTATACTCAGTCAAGATAGCTTCAATACTCAACTCTTACCACTCCTATTCATTCTTTAATAGATTAGTTTATATACATAAATTAAGAATGCTTCTGCGGAAATGATAAAGCAATGAAATTATTATGGAAGAATTTTTAATTACTTGGTTCACCTTGCTCAACATCTAAGCAGCCCAGTAACAAATTTATTTAACTGAGCTAAAATGTTTATATGTAGTGACGGAATATCGATGTAAGAAAGTTACATGAAAAAAATCAACTAACTATATGTGCCCAACACTAAAGTGAAGACTTTCAAAAGGTATCAAGGTTAATAAACAAACAGTCGTACTTATTATAATGTCACTGGCCTTAAATGATTGGGATGAGTGATATTTAACACATAATTAAACCACTAAAATTATTACAGCTCTTCATAAACAGAGTTAATTATATATATATATATATATATATATATGATTCCAGAAACATTAGCTTATCAACATTGAAAACTTTTGAGCAAATGTGCATTTAGACAAAGCTTGCTTACTATAAATTGAAATAGTATAACTACCTATTCACATCGTTTTCAAAACAATATAAGCGATAAACAAAGTTGTTATATAACTTTAGGTATTATACCCAATGTTCACTTAAAACAAGTTACTCTAGAGCCGATAGTAATCATTTACTCCTAGCTGCAAGCATGTCAATGCTTCAGGTAAAGAGCCTTTTTTCCTCTATATTAATCAGCCTTTCACCACGTATGAGGTAACTTCTTACCTTGCTAGCTTCAAAGTGCGGAGTGTTTCAGCGCCTTTCCATTATAAGCCGATTTCCTTAATTGGCTTTTGTGCTCGTTCAATGAGCTCTAAAATTCTTGCTTAGTGGGAAGTGTTTTCACTGAAGCGAAATAAGTGTTCACATGAAGGTTCATTAATGCAAGACCCGGAGGAAGAATACATTCTGTCTGGTATTCACTTCTAATATAACCTCACAGTTTCTTGTGGTCGGGGAAATATTGTCATCTTACCTGTAGATTCGAGATTCGTATCCCGAAGCTTCCCGACTTTCCAAACGAATGCACACCTGACTTTTGAACATTATATATGGGGGCCTATAGTCGATCCTAGGTGTAGCTTTTTCAATTATTTTTCGTGTGAAATATTACGTATTTCTAGAAGAAAGATGTGGAACGCGCACCCATGAAATGTAGACATCTACAGTAACACCTTTTTGAATTGGACACCATTGTTGCAGTAAAAGTTCCCCAAGCAAACTGGGTGCCCAACGAAGGGGGATTAGAATTTTTTTCATTCGAAATATATACATTTCCTCCTAGTCTCCGAAGAGATTAAGGGTATATGTTAAGAGAAATATTTTTTTTTCTAAGTTTAGGCTACCCATAGGTGAAACATTTTAAATTTTGTATACGTGAACATTATGTGTTTGAAATTTATATCGCAAATTTCACACTAAATCTTCAGCATGTGTAGAGATTTTCATTGCAATAATTAGGGGTTAACTTTTAACTGATAATTTAATGATATTTAAAAATTTGCTCCACACTATAAAGAATTAAAAGCTTAATAATATAAATATGTGTTTTGACATTCAAAATATTCAAGAAAAATTGCCGGAAGCATATTTTTATTGCTGTTCTGGTGTTTAAGAAAAACTTTAACGTATGAGAAATAATATTTTTCAATAATTTTATTGTGTTATTGGTATATTCTAGTTACTATTTTCCCAATGATAATACATAAAAAAATCAATTTCAAAAATTTTAATACCTATAGATTTGGGAATATCTCTATAGAGTTTGAAAAACATTTAACAAAACTTGCAAGTTGTGAAATATTTGACCATATAAAAACACAGAGAAAACAGAAAGCAAGAAAAACAGCTCTGGAATTCTAAAGACTACTGAGAGACCACGGAGATGTACACGCCACTGATGATGCCTGCCGCAGACGCAGGCGAAACGTCTGGGGAACGAAGGGAGAAGTCCAGTGGACCACGGCCTACAAGTCCGGTTTTGTTTTCTATAAGTGATTCTAACACCGGCCGTGAAAGCCTTCGAACTTTAAGTTCAGTATCTTCCCAGAATATAGCTTGAAGATGATCAGCTATATCCCCCTAAACCCAACTACCATTTACATAGGATATTTTTTGAAATCTTAGATTTTCTCAAAAATAGCTGTAACGATTTGAATTAAAATAATATATATTTAAGATATATTTATACATAACAAACGAAATGTATATCTTGAATTTTCTGGGAATAGCCTCTGAAGTTCCCCTCATTCTGGATGACTTTTGTATTAGCAGTAAACCGCACAGTATATATCGTTTTTTGTAGAACTAAACATTTCACTTTCCATTTTAAAATACATAAAACTTTTCCCTAACGGGAGGTACTTGTCCTTATAATCTCTCTTTTGTTTTACTCCTGACCTTGAAAAGAGAACCGAATTTCAGTAACAATCGGATAGCGACAGGTTTTTAACCATTTGACTGTTGCTTTTTTAATAACTGCACGCTATATGATCGCTTTAAAATTCCACATAGTCCCATGCAATCACGATAAACAACGGAAAATCGATGAGATTTAAGAAGAATGAAATAGGTTTTTATGAATTTAAAGCATTAGAAATGGATATTTCGGAAATGTCTTATGCCACAAAAAGTATTATGAATAAGTTTTGTATTTCGGAGATCTACATTATTATGCAGTACATTTTCGTCTATTATCGTTTAACATATTCCGGTTATTTAAGAGTATACAAACTGATTTCCAGAAGAACAGGACCTTACATTCAGCATGACAAGAACAACTAGACGGTAAGCTGCAAATCCCGGCTATGACACTGGACTTTTCGGTCTAACTCTGTTTTGCCCACTCTTGTCATTATACACTTGTAAAGTTTCAGGTGTTATTGGTTGACCCAATAGTTAATTAAACTATGAAACCCGCGGCTTAAGTGCCTACATATTGTAAAATACCATTGGAATATGTATGGTTAAAAGTGAATTTGAGATAGTTTGTGTGAACCGAGAAAAGTACCAGTCAGTTGGACAATTTAGCATCATATCCCATTGGCATGATAGCTCAGTTAGTGAGATCAACCGAAAGGAAACCGGTTCAAATTATGTAAGGTTCTGTTTATTTTTTAAATAAGTGGTTTTTGCTATAGCCTATTGTATCCAGCTTGTACCGACAACGAAACGGGCAAATGCGCAATCAAAGTTGATCTAAATTAACAGAAAAATTGAAGCAAAGCTATTGTATCAAAGTAGAGGCGTGAGAAGAGAAAGTTTTGGATATGCAGCATATGAGATTATTTTCTGCGATTCCTCGCAAACCATGAACTTCATAGATTGTGGTTACGTAGTGGGTTACTTTATTCAACTGCTGAGATATCACAGAAAATAATTCTTCACCGCCCGCGCTTAGAGCTTCAGGTTGGGGCGTATGGGTCACTTCGTCGCCCTCTCTCATCGCTATGGTTCGTTTTGTGTGCCGGAGCATTCAAACTGGAATTGTTAGGGACTTCAGTGCCTTTCTATCATTGGTGTCTGTGATTCCTATGTGCCAGGTTTGTGGTTCCCTTCCGCCCGGGAGATTTTAGCCACAATTGGCACTTCAGGACCGCAATGAGCTAGGTATCCCCTCAGTATTTGCCTCCATCACTACGTAGCCTAAAATAAATGGACCTGTAAACTAAATAAGAAAAACATTTTTATTGTTCATGTAATTGATTTAAGTCTATAAACAAAATTCTACTATTCTGTCATATAATCCCGCATTTATCACCCGCCTTAGAAGCACTAAACATTAATTGTGGATAGAGCATACGAAACACGATATACGCACCAGTCTGAAAACAAGGTCCAAAAATGTCGGAGAAAAGAGGAAGAAATTAATTTATCACTTTGGTCCATGGTGTTGAGATGCCCGGAGTAATACACTTATCGCAGCATACACAGATTCATCCCGGTAGTAATAACAAGTATAAATAAATGCTTGCTTGCGCAAATCGAATAATTTAAAACTGCATGATATCCGAGAACATTCCACTCCGTTCTACACAGCATGTCCTGCACAGAGTGTAGTAATAGAAACGATATGTTGATAACAAGTATGTTTGTTAGTATGCCGTTAACTTGTCGCTTACTATATGGGGGTTCCTCGACCTCGGCCGTCATTGTTTCTGGAAAATAGATGCTCAATTGCTCCCAAGGGTCTGAGTGCATGCTAAAGCAGGCTTACCAGCATTCATGATTTAAACACAATACAATTGTCATGTTCCGTTAAATAGGGTAGTTGAGAGTTTTAACACAGTTTTAAGCTCTGAGGTAAGATATTTCAACGTTGGTCGGGCAGATACGTATGAAATGTATTACTTGAATTATAGATTAAATTTTCCAAGTATTTTATAAAATTTAAGCCCCTATATAGGGTCGTTAAATTATAAGGTAACCCCACTCGGGACCAATGTCTGCTACGCCGTTCCCTCGCCATCTGCCGGAATCTCAAACAGCCAATTCCCGCGCATGAGGGTATTGGCATCATATGTCATTGTTTTTGCTGCCACGGGTCTAGTCAGTCATGTGCCTCTATCGTTACAGTCACCACGCCACGTGACCTGCATCTGTGGAAGAACATGTGTTTTTTTTGTAGTGTTTAACATCCGCATTTACTACTATGGCACTGCAGGCCATAGAATCATCATTGCACCGGTAGAATGCTTCCAGAGAACGCGGAGAAAACTTGCCCATGAGCCTCTTGTCCAACAAACATGTGTTTACATGCAGATTTAAAAAAAATCCTAGCTGTATGCGCAGGGTTCAGTATTAGATAAGAAACATTCAAAGAGAAGATAAGTTTTAATAGAAAATGAACTTTGATGATATTTGTTACCAGTTTAGATTGATCACTTCGAAAGTCGCAAAAGAAATTAGCTCCAAATGCGCGTCAGTCTTTTGCAAGAAATGCTAACACCTATTTAACACATTTTATTAAAACTTAAAACCTATCCCTATACAGAATACACAAAACGTTTACAACATATGCTGCCTGTTGTGGAGCGGAAGGTCAAAATTTCCAGCATTTACTATAAGGCATGTGTGACTTTCCTGGCGACTCTCGGTTCTCTTGTGCAGCGAAGAGGTTGCGAGAGGGTTTATCTTTTAATTTAACGAGTGTATTATATAAAGTAAACTTCTAAATCAAGCACCTGTAAAACTTAGGCATATTCAGAACTGTCATTTTAAAGGGAAAGTTACATTTTAATATCCTTTATAACATCCTAAGTCTACAAAGACAATGGGTGGAGCAATGATGATTAATGTGTACAAGTATAAGACCGAGATAAAAAGAAGATGGTATTACGCCACATTTGACCTTCATGGATAAGAGTAACAGGAAAGATAATACCCCGACAATACCCTGCAAATGAGATTCGAACTCCAGTTCTCAACATTATAAAACAGACACACCAACTGCGTACAGTACGAAGAAAAACATTTAATTCAAGGAGCGCCGTGATAATCACTGCAAAAGCTAAGTTTATAGCAGTGGCAACATGACTGTTATAAGACAATGGTCGAATTGCTTGTGTACCATACCAACCAACCAGCCAGAACCTCTGACAATTTACCACCGTAAGGAGGGAAGGAAGAAAGGAAGGCGCTCTCTCCCCGGTCAGCATTGCTCTCACGTCGTTGCTCCCTACCATCCCAAGCTCCAACATTAACCAAAAGCTGACGTCATAAATCTAGAGCAACAGAAAGGAAAAGGATAAAAGAAGAGGCGCGAAGAAAGGAGAGAGAGAAAGCTTCGCTGCCCTCTTACCTTTCCTGGAGAATTTGCTCCCAGTTCTCATTCCTTAGATCCCGCAACCAGTTCCAGTTGCTTCTATTCTTTCTCCTTTCCCCAGGCGTGGCGACATCGATCCTAAACAGGATCATGAATGCGATTCACGGAGCACACCTGCTGAATACCTGAGTATACGTATGGCAACTATGTACAGATTGCAGAGGACTCCGGTACGAGATGGACGCAGCCGAATACATAAGCCAAAAGGAAGGTAAAGGTTTCGGAAACATCAGTGCATCGCTCCGATTTATATCTATCCCTGCAGGCGGCAAACAGTGTACCTCCGTGAGAAACTTTAATCACCATTCCTGGAATTGTTACTCGATTACAAAACATTAAATGCATATTGTGCTCACTTATTTCGAAAACCGTAGCTGTCGAATATAAGCAGTACAGGTCAAAAGAATGAAAGCGGTTATTGAGTGAGTTATTTAATGGACATTTACCGTTTTGTTTCTGTTATGGAGTGTAATTTTAAGTAAATATGTTAGCATACGGTTCATGTAAAAAATCAAAGTTCAAGTGTGCATAGGGCTGCTAAGCAAGAATTGGGACAAAGGCGAAACAGGAGCAATACCTTCACATTCAAAGGAAAACCATAACTAAGCTACTGCCATTGGTTTCTATCAATTACTAGAACCTACAAATAATGATCAAGTGCATCCAAAAGCTAGAAAAACCGCTGAAAATTCTAGTACCAATTGTAACGTGATCAACTGTCTCCATACGATAGTGGAAAACTATAAAAAGCGACTGTCACCATAATATTAGAGGTTTGAGTAGAACGTATTATGGTCAACTGCGTACATACACTAGGGAGAATCCTATTAAGAACCTAGTGTTACCACATTCCACCATATTTTATTCTCTTAGGCAGGATGCACATTTACTGGTTTGTGAACTACTACAAGTGGTTCTTGACCTTACCGCTTACGATAGATGGTTTTGTTGCGGAAATTGGGTGTACGTGGCAGGACAAAATATGTCGTAGCCTATTACTAAGCAGTGTTGAGCAGTGAGAGAGTTCCAATCGGAATGCCATTATGACAAATTCTAAGCCTTAAAGGTTTGGTCTTCCTTAATGAAAGCTACTTTCTGTAGTTAGGGCACTTGAAACGGAATAGGCACATAAATACTTAAATGTGCTTAATCAACATAAAAGTTCATAATATAGGGAATATGTAAAATGCAACTAAAAACTTTGATATATAATAGGAACTGGGGAGGGACTGTTACCAAAGGGGCAACTCTACCATTCCTGCTTTGCAATCTCTGCAAAATACAAACGAGAACAACGAATTTAATATCCATACTCCCTTACTAGAAAATCTAAAGAATAAACGACTTTCTGGTAAATAATTTTGACCTTTTATGCAAATCCTTGTCAAACCTGTAAGGATCGGGCTGGATTTGAGCTAATATCAATATTCGTGAACATGATACGCTTTTAAAATAGTTGTGCCACAATTAAACAGTTGCAAAAAACAAACAAACACGCAATTAGGATTATTTGCAGCTAAACTTTTTGTTATGTGGGAACAAATGTTTTCAGTAATGAGTTATACAAGGTCAGAATATCTTTGACTGAGGTACATATGCTGGCGAGGCTGAAAATTGCTCGATCAAGGTAACCCAGATTTTAACGAAATAATTACAAATGTAAAATAAAACAGTTAAAAGTCCAATAATAAAAGTATTATTCTAGCCTAAACTGTATACGAAAAAAAGCAGAACATGTTATGTGAGAATTAACATCCATCTACCACTGCCCTCATTGTCTGACTCTTTCTCTATCTAACGGCTCGTTAGAAATGGTGTGTCAGTAGAGCCTTCTAGTTGCGTTTCAAGAAAGGCGGGGTTTGTCCGTATCTGCGCTTGGGCATGTGGGGGAGCAGTAGCGCGATTGCCTCTGTAATACAATTTCCTCTTTTGCACTTATTATATACCACGTATTACATTAGTAAAATAGGTAGCATAGATATTGTGTTCCACCCAAAAATTCGATACCGACATTTCACCGCAAATGCGTGTGAACCCAAAAGAAGTGTCAAGAAAACTCAAACATGAAAAATCTGTTAAATGCCACACTTGGTATTCCAATTCAGTATTTTCTGAAAAATCTCTTAAACAAAACTACACGTTCCATAAAAGGTTTTTCAAACTGTTTGATTTTCCCAGAAATAACTATAAGGTTTATGATTAAAATAGGGTATACTAAAGATATTTACACGACAAACAAAGTAATTATCTTGAATTTTCTGGTAATAGCCTGGGAAGACCTCTCCATTTTTGATGATTTTTGCATAACTGGTAAACTGTAAAAGATAGAAAAACTTAGTGCACAAAATCTAGGTCTGTTATTACTTTTAATTTTAAAATATTTAAACTTTTCTCAAATAGAAATTTGACATTCCAGTGTCTTTTGTTTTTCTCCTGGCCATACAAAGAGAACTGAATTTCAGTGTCAATCTAATAGCGACAGATTTCAATAGATTTGACTGTCGCTTTATTCTATCGCCATGTGTATTCCCTTATTTCCCTGCTACTCATAAGGAACTAATAAATAAACCGAAACGATAGCTGTACTCATTTTGGCTAAGGTTTATCTTTTAGCATGACGTAAATATGAGCCTGTCTTTTGCGAGTATCGTTTGATACAGAATAGATAGAAAAAGCTGTGTGTTTCATTCATAGTTGTATCGTGCTCGTTCGATTGCATCGCTAGAAACAACTGAAAATCAACATAAAAGTAATAATTACAAACTATACAAAGTACAGTCCAAAATTAATGGATATCATTCAAGTGGTAGATTTTACAAAACTATTTTAGATAAGTTGTGTATTTGTTTTAAAGATATTCACAATTTTGTATGGTAAGCTTTTGTATCTTATGGTTTACACTTTATGCAAGTTTATAGGAATTTCTTGCGACTGAAGTTGACTTCACACTTTGAATCCAGATAATTCAAGATACATTTCTCATATAATTCTACTGAATGTACAATATGTAATCGAAATTGTTAGCGCCACTTTAGAGAAAATACAAAATGTAAAAGATTCTATGAAGTGTAGCGTGGAATGGATGGTGGATTCCTTAGGTTAGCATGATCGAAAAGCTTTTATCAGATGTCCATAGAAGAAAGTATTTTTAGGATTATTAATAGACTGATCTCAATTATTTACCCTTAAGGAACATTGGGGTTAAAATTTAAAACTTTTAGATGATGTATACCTTCTTCTGCAATTTTTCCGTAATTGCATTCCTCTTGTGTTAATATGAACAGAAGCCATTAAAATTGGATAAATAACCTGCAATAAGCAATTTCATAAATTCTCTTGCGTAAACTTATTGTATAATCAAAATATACTATGTGCCTCAGAATTTGAGATAGTTGTTCAGGATTTTTTTTGATCACTGAATCATACACACAAATTTTCACGGTGAACTGTCAATAACCTTGCTTACTGAATGGAAATGACTTTTCTTAAAAGGCTAGAAATGTTCATGACTATAATTAATCATTTACACATAAATTTGATATTTTAATACATTTTTAGACAATTATGACGTATCATTTAAAAATTAGATACTCTAATCTCTAAAATTTATGATTTTTCATAAAAGATTTTCTTTTTAAAATTGCTTTTGGAATTAGGATAATATTGTCATTTGCAATACTAAAATATGTAGTTTTGCACATTCTGGGAACATTTTGTTGCATTTAAACTAAAACTGAGATGCATGGAATATTTTGCGAAAATGTAGTTTTGAGAAAATAGCTGTTGTATAAAATAGTATGCTAAGAAACAGGTGTACTGTACGCCCTTTAAATGTCTGTAGAGCCCGAAGAAAAGGGGAATAGTTAAATGTTGATTCTGTATGATGTCAAAAAGTTAAAAAAATTACACGAGCATAATTAATAAAATAAAAGATATCTTCTTTTTCTTTCCCTTTTTCTCGCAGTTGGAACTGGGAAGACAAGAACTGCCAGGACTGTGTAGATGAACAATGTTTAAAAGTATTGCAAATATACAAAGCTGCGAATTTAAACAGCAGTTATAAAATGCCCCAAGCCGTGCAAGGGTGATATGGCTGAATGAACACCAGTGTTTATTAAACACCCAAAGCGACATTAGAAATGACAGAAATATATGCATATATTATTAAAATTCTGTTATTGGTAGGAACTCATAATTAATATTTATTTTCATAATTGTTTGACATCAACATGTGGTTTATTTTTTCCAGCTAACGTTATTGTGAACATTGCCATCACATTCCATTATATATAAACAGTAAAACCTACATGCCGTTTTCACCTGCTATGCAGAAATTAAAAACTGCTCTATTAACATTGGGGTTTTGATTGTAATTTTGTTCTACACAAAGTAAGTTTCGATCAAAACTCCAAATGCCAAGTGCACAATGACATCAGGAGCATAATAATTTAATTGAATTGTGCTCATTCCAACTTAGGCTCTTCTTTTAAAGCAATGCCACTTGCAGAAAATAAAGTTGAATTCCATACGAGTCTGGTATAGGAATGAGTGAAGAAAAATCAGCAACTACATTTCAAACTTCTCTTTGTGGGTGAAGTGTTTTCGATCTTATCAAGTCATAATTCTCAATTCTGCGTTGTTTTTCTGCAACTTGGAGGATATTTTCCGCTGTTACATAGTAAATTTAAAATCTGTTTTACCCTTTCCATTAATTTCACCATTTTCATATTGCTTCGATGAGCTTTCAAGCAATATTTTCAGCCTTTATCTGATTATATTGTTTATAAAATGCTGCTGTTATTTCCCTAATACTTTCTAACTATGCTAACAGAGGAGTAGGCGTAGAGATCACGGAGGGTCCTCCTTGAAAAACGAGAAATCAGGCTACAGTGTCCATTTTTGCTCTTTATGTAGCTATTTGGAGGGAGGATTGGCAGGACCCAAAGTAACAAATATGGTTGGGGTCATACCATTTCATAAGGAACTTATCTGGATCACGGTCAACCCAGCACAAAAGACCCGAGCCTCTGGAGCTCCTTAGCCATAGTTATGCTTCAACATGTTGGTACGTTAGCAGTTCGCCAATGCCAGAGAGAAACCTTCCAAAGAACATATGCACCGTGCAGCCGCAACACACCGAACGCTGCCTCCTGGTCCTACAACACTAAAATAGTATATTGGAAATGATGGGGCCAAGAAATTATGGTGAAAATGTTGTAGTAGAACGGGAGCCACTCGAGCATTCGCCTAAGAACCGGTAAAGCCACGAAAAAAAGCAAACAATGGTCTGTGTGGTCGACCGGATGTAAATAAAACCCGGCTTCTGCCAAATACGAGTCTCACGCATTACCGTGGTCGTCTCACTCGGTACTTTCAAAAGAACTCAACAGTGAAGGGTTAGATGATTCTTAATTATCCTTGATTTCGATTCTTTAGTGTCACAATTGCTTATATATATATATACATATGAGGCACAATTAAAATCCTTAAAGCAACGTAACGTTACATATTAATGGATAGCCTTAATGTTTAGCAATATGCCAACTTATATCTTACAATATAATAAACGGTGTTTCTCATATTAGCAATTATTTTAGTGTGAGAAGCGGTGATATTTTACATTATTATATGTTTAGCTCGGCAATGCATCTTATAACTGTAACGGTAAATTCCTTCTACTGTTACTTTATCTCGCCTATTATTCATGAAAGGGACTGTTAGTCTACCTGTTAAAGCCGCAGTTACTTAGAGATGCACCGTCAGCATTACAGGAGGTAGAAATCTGTAAAGTTTAGAAAATGCACTGAATACGAATATGATGTTGAAATGTATACTAGTTTTTAAACACAACAAATCATATTTTTTTGTTTTTTTAAGCTTTAGCTTGTATTTTTATTTATATATTACTTTTTCATCGTTTGAGTTCATTTTTCGAATACAAATGCTCCACATATACAGTTTAAAAATATTCACTTCACAAATTTAAGGTTTACATTCAATATCTTTGCAAAATGATCTATCTCATCATTTTTAAATTAATGCTTAACTAGTATAGAAAAACTATTATCTTTTGTACTCTCCAAAACGCTCGAAAGTTATTGATATATTTCTAAAGATTGGAGCATTATTTCAACATGTTACATGCTCTTTTTAATGCGTTTTGAAAGGCAGTAAAAAATTAGTAAAATATGGCACCCTGTGAAACATTTTGAGTATGGAAGAATGGTGAAAAATATTTAGGACTAAAAGAAGATTTAAAGTTTGGCGTGCCTATTCAAAATCTTCCACTTATAGTTTTAGCTAGTTTTATTTTAATTTTAGTTTAAAAGCGCTAGGTGAAAGAAACGTGTATATATATATATAAAATAAAACCACTCGGCTAGGGTATTTGTTGACCCTCCTGCTGCTGCCTGCCATGGACACACTCCAGTATCCATTGCTGGTGCCAATGCTTAGTTTAAAAGTAATAAGTGGGTGATTCGAGGGAGAAATGCTGGCAAGCATTTAACTTAGGTACTGCTTTCCATTAGGGTAGAAGCAGATATTTAAACAAAATGTTTCTACGGTAATGTGAGACCTCGTAATCCAGAGTTCATTGGTTCGATTTCTAGGAGCAGAAACTCTGACCATGTGTGTTACATGATTTCTCGTGGTTCGCAAGACGAACGCTGGAATAGTTTCTGTTCTAATACGAATCACGTTCCCCCCATTTTCTAGCATTTCGGCTCCCCTTCTTTTCTCCCCTATAAGTAGGACTAAGGTTTGAGCCGTGTCGGTCGGTGTCGGATAGATGGTGCATATGCTTTATAGTTGGAAACTTTTCTCGGTCCTATAACATGGCGGCCTTTTATGAGCCGCCTCAGGTGGGTCGAGTTTTCCCAGGTACCACCATAGGAAAGCTACTTTGAGCAGTCTGCCGGTGTGACCGGTTATCAAGCTAGTAACCGCTAGGGACGCCTTTGTGCCTTTATTAGCGACCTTCCTGAGGCCAGTAGCCTATTGTGGTTCCTTCATCTACTCCGTTTCTCATGAGAGTGGTAAGCATAAAAGATCCGCGTTGGATCGATGTGCGAGCGTATGTATTACTTGATCATTGTCATAGAAGTAGACAGGTAACTTTAGTTCACCCTTATATTAGGTTTACTTTATTTGTTTCATTAATAATTTGTTTTATTTTATTCTTACTATGTGTAAAGAAAGACCTGAGTATATTATATGTATATTAATATTAGTAGATAATAGTTAATTATCTGCAACACTGATGAAATTAATTAACTACAAGGATATAATAAATGCATTTCTTGGTTTGTACGTCCTGGCTTAAGAAAATTAGATGACAAATTTCCTCTTATTTCATTTCTTTCTTCATGTACCCTAAGTCAAAAAAGTAAACAACGGACGCCTAGAACTGCTATTCTACACATATCAACATTTCTGTGCTCCTGAAAATTGGACCCGAAATAGTGAGTAAAGATATGCACGTATCCACATTCACCTTATTTTAAAACTTGCATCCAACTTTTATTTCTGAGTACTTGCTTCAAACCCTATGTCTTTGGGTGCATCATCCTTCCTTTGTTTCCTGGATAAAATTATGTTGATTCTTCCACAGCACTAAGAAAAATATGTGTAACGATTGTTCAGAAAGTTTTAAAGGCTTTTGTTGGACATCATTTAACATTGGAATATATAAGCATACTTAATTTTAAAATTGAGCACAAAACCAAATGAAAAGAACCGAATTAATATTTTTATTTATCTAAAATAGGTTAGATTCCAGGTGACACCGTTCTAATATTTCTAATGTTTACTTATTGCTAGAGGTTCGGTGCAATTATTTTGACAAATCTCCAAGAATTACTAATCATCTACTTATGTAGTATTCAGAGGCTAATTAACTGACGTGAATAATTTTATTATATTTCGGGGGGGGGGGGTAGATTTTCTATTCTATTTTCTTTTTTTGCCTTACATCACTACTTTCTGATTTTGGGAATTTAAATCCTGGCAATGTTACATAATCAAATTTCTGGTGCGGTTATTTGTAACTATTCAAAAACAGCAGTCAAACTTGTATCTGTTATTTTTAAACCTGCAAGTCCATTAAAGTTATTGTATTTTTATAATCTTATAGATTACCGAAAGCATTTTGTATTGCCCTTATTTTAAGCCATAGTTTTGTTTATCAATTCTACGAATGGTCAATGTAATTTATGATTGAAGCGATACTTTTTATGTGCAATATGGAGACTCTAAGTTAAGAGGTGATATTTAAATCAGTAATAAAGCTTGCAGAGCTGAGACAATAAAATAATTGCCTAGAATTGCTCTCATATCTACCCACTCTATACTTTAGTCATGTATTATTAGTGCCGCGCAATGTTTGAACTTGGGACAGCAAATCCAGATTGGCAACGTGAGCCTTGCTGCATATGCAACCATCAAAACTTATGAGTGGAGAGTATAGTCTAAAATGTTCGAGCATGGCTATGTTCGAACAGATATTTGTTGACTGGGATAGATGGGATTGCTTGATATACTGACGTGAAAACCAAGGTACCACAGAAGTCCACTGGCCATAGAAACGTGCGGAATTTCCTATTTTCAGGTTCTGAGACCCATTCTGCCGCTCGAGAATAGAGAAGACGATGAACGATCTGTAAACTAACCAGCCCTCTAGAGTCCATGTGAAGTCCTTTTTTCCTGTGAGAAATAATCGGCACCAACTGTCCGATTGACACCTGGAAGCACATTTGTAATATGAGAAGGTAACGGAGAGAAAGGGTAAATGTAAAAAGGAAATCATGCTAGAAGAGGTACCACTCCAGTATTTACCTACTGATCAGGGAAAGCCACGAAGAACTCAAGGTCTTACTGGGTGGTTAAACGCGGCATTTCCCTAATGCGAGCTTCACAAGTTACCGCAGTGCCATCTCGCTCGTTCCCTATATTAATTTTAAAATGTTATGTATACATTTGAAATAAAATAAAGCGATGAAGGAGAAAGAGGCAGAATTTACTATAGCAGTATAAAAGAATAGAGTTATTTTTGAAACAGAGAAATAAAATGTGCATAAACGTGTCTACATAGAGATACATGCGCCAGACTTGGAATTACATGCCTATAAACGTTTTTTGCCACATAACGAGCCCGTATCTTGTTCCCAAATAGTATTACGTCGCTAAAAGAACCTCACAGTCCAAAGGGAAATTCCGGTTCCCTGTGTTGGAGCTTTTACCTGTCCAGGGTACTGATTCGTTTCGTTCGTTCATTCTTTCTTTCTTTCTTCCTTTGGTGACCATAACAGTGCCACACAAAAGAAAAACCTTTTGAGCATTTCTCGTCCTTTCCCCCCCTCTATAGCATTCTGAGTTAGATGTAATGTTTCTCGAAGAGGTCCAAAATGTTATATGTATAGCCTTCAGAGGAATTCTATACTCTAATAACTGTTAGAATAATTTTTAAAAATTATGTGTCTATACTGAAGAGTCATTGGGTTTCACTTTTGAAGAATTTACACTATTTCTACAATTTTATGCAGAACACGGACTATTTTAAATATAATGGAAATTAAAAGTTTAGAACGAGGCTTAACCGAGTGTATCTGAAAGTCATTTTAAATAATTAATGATAATATAATTATACAGAGAGGAATTCCTAGTATGAGAGTGTATGATGGTAATTGTAAAACACACTCTACCTAATTTAATAACTCTTTCACCACTGAAAAGCACAGTTTTGTCGATGCTAACACACTACAAGTTATTTTAAATAAGTTTTAATTCGATTTTAAGGATCTTTCATATTCATATCACTATTTTTCAATTCCACGTTGTTGAATATTACCAGAAGATGTGTTCTTTTATAGCAATCAGTAAATGTTATGTTACCTTTAGCCCATTTGATTAAAGGGGGAGATTTTAGTTTCGGTTATCAGAAGAAGTATGTTCACCTCGCTGAATTTATTGCTGATTTAGAGAATACTAATTTTGGGGAAGGCTATTTTCAACAAGAGTTTCATAAAACTATGTGCACATGCTATTGAAAAACCTCCGACAACTTCAATTGTCACCCCCACCCCCCGCCCCAGTAACGAGTTGTCCTCCTGGTCTAGGGGTAACATGCTAGCCTCTGGTTCCTGAGACGGCGGGTTCAAACCCGTGGGAGGGCAATGGATATTTTACAGCTTAAAAATCCTTAGCATGTCGTTCCTCAGAAGGGAAATATACTCATATTGTAGATTTTTGTAAAATAACCTCAAGCTTGATAAAGAGACCTCTGAGCAAACTTAAGCGGTCTTTAACGCCCAATTTGGAATGCGACGCTGAGAAATGTAGCAGTAAAAGAGCATGCACAAATAATGTGTATCATCCAACGAATAATACAAGCTTTCAGAAAACTAACCCTGCTGCATTTTCTACCTCTTATGTAGAAATATGTACTTTTAATCCATCTAGTCAAAATTTTGAAAACTAGGCAAACGACTCCAAAATCATAATATACATTACAATTCCATTAAATATCCCAGTCATGCTGCGTTTTGGCATTGTGGTCTGGAGTGTACTATTTGGTTCTCGGTCACCGAATGCGTTAGGTTCGAGCTGACTCCTGGATGTAGGGATTTTTAAGTCCATATATAGAATTGCTACACAATCAGAATTGTGATGGTCTTGATAAGCTAAAATAATAGCGATATGTGGGACAAGAAAGGTACATTGTGGTTGAGGAATTGTGGTGCTTACCACATCATTTTCTGTTTCAATTGGATGATCGTACTTACTTGCGCATATAAGCGTGAAGCCGGCAGTCGGTTTGGTCGGCCCAGGGCCACCAGGATTGTATATCATAGATTTTGTTTTGATTATGCACACCTATTATGCTAACTTATTTTCTGTTCTTTATAATTAAAACGACACCGTATGACACATCGGGACGTAACTCTCTGCAATTATGACAGTATATATATATATATATATATATATATATATATATACTTCCTAACAATTCCTTATCACGATTTCTCCCGTATATATACATATGAATCATTATATTAATCTGGATAAATCTTTGGTAACTTACCTAGATCTCAGCGAAAATTACGTTTGCTCGAGACTTTTAACTTCCTCCTTCCTTATATCAAACTTCCTACATACAGTATAACATTCTTTGAAATATACAAACAAATATTTAAAAAATCTAAATTTACAATCCGAAACAAACGCTATTCAGAATTTTTGTTTCCAAACACATAAATACACATCTAAACTGTTACTCAAATTAGAGAAAACTTAGGACGCTTGTTTTAGGACACAGTGAATGACCATATACAACATTCAAAATAATTATGTAATACTAATGTTCGACTCCCATCTTCACATGTTTCACCAATTTAGAAAAAAAAACGGCTTAAGATTACAAATTGTACCTGAGAATTATAGTAGGCCACGTCGTGGTGTATCGTTATACCCCTCACCTCTCATTAAGGGGGCCCAGGTTTGATCCCAGGCGATTGCATGTAGGATTTATGGTAGACAAAGCTGCACAGGGCCAGGTTTTTTCTCCGTGTTCTCCGGTTTTCCCCGCCATCGAATTCAATCAGTGCTTCAGCTTCATTCTGTGTATCATCAGGATAATCGCCTACCTTGCCATAGTAGTAAAAGCGGGCGTTAAACACTATCAAAATAAAGAGAACACAGTCTACCTGTAACTTTATAATATTTCTCTCCGCTAAATACTAATATCTTATATGGAAACTGTAATCTAATTATCTATGTTGAAAACAAATCAGAAAATTACGTATTACGTTATAGGAATAAGGCCTGGTTTTCTTGATTGGTTCCAGTTTCTACAAAATTCACAAGGGAGATAATAAATGTAAATAAATATCAAACCTGAAAACACATATTGTTTTACTACACTCATTGTTTACTTCAAATTCGTTGTTCCAAGATTGATAGATTAACTTCAATATATGCAATGTTAATATAGACACGTATGCATGCCTTTGGCTGGAATTTGCCTGCGGCTGGTTCGGTTGCCAGTTAGAATCCTCTGAAATTCTCGGAATCGCAATTGACCGTGTTTACTACCATCAAATGAAAATTACACATCGAGTTCTCATTACAAATAGATGCTAGTGCTCACGTGTAACCAATTATCTCATTTGAGTTGTGTTTTAAGGATATATGGCGAAAATATCCCAGAAATTCTTCAAATGGAATACAATTGTTATACTTTACTTTATGTGGATCCTAATGTTTTAATTAAAACTGCAGTAACAGATAAATATACAGCGGGGTGACTTGTCCTGTTTTCATTGATCTAAACCCACAAATTCAGTGAATTGTATACAAAATTTAATATTACAAAACTTCATTTGTTTAATTTACAGGTTGCTCACATTCTTTATATTTCTGTGTCTCTGAATAGTTTCAAGCATGTGTATGTCATTTAATACAAGCATATAATTAAATTAGATATATACTTATAAAATATGTCTTTTTGAAACAATATGGCATCTATAACAGTTAAGCGAATATAGATAGACAAGAAAGGACAAGAATAGACAAGAATAGGTAGGTAGGTGGGTAGGTGGGTGGGTGGGTGGGTGGGTGGGTAGGTCGGTCGGTCGGTAGGTGGGTGGGTAGGTAGGTAGGTAGGTGGGTAGATGGGTAGGTAGGTGGGTGGGTAGGTAGGTGGGTAGGTAGGTAGGTAGGTGGGTGGGCAGGTAGGTGGGAAGGTAGGTAGGTTGGTGGGTAGGTAGGTGGGTGGGTAGGTAGGTGGGCGGGTGGGTAGGTAGGTAGGTGGGTAGGTAGGTGGGTGGGTGGGTGGGTGGGTAGGAGGGTGGGTGGGTAGGTGGATGGGTGGGTAGGTGGGTAGGTAGGTGGGTGGGTAGGTAGGTAGGTGGGTAGGTAGGTAGGTGGGTGGGTGGGTAGGTGGGTAGGTGGGTAGGAGGGTGGGTGGGTAGGTGGGTAGGTGGGTGGGTGTTTAGGTAGATAGTGTAGGTGGGTAGGTAGGTAGGTAGTAGTTAGATGGATGGATGGATGGATAGAGGGAGGGAGGGAGGAAGGGAGGGAGGGAGGGAGGGAGGGATGGATGGATGGGTGGATGGATGGATGGATGGATGGATAGATAGCAGTTGATTAGCGTAAACTTTGACTTGTCCAAAACTTGATGTCGCAACTTTCAAACTCTTCTATTTAAAGTTTTATGTGAGTTTAAAAATCTCACACATTTGGGATTAGGCAGCGAAGGAACAACGGGTGTCATACGCCACGTAAACAATCTCAGAACGTGTTGTACGAAACCCATATGCTACGTTTTCCATTACAGGTGAACAGTGCCACAACGGCGTGTCTATCAAATCACCCCTACACCACGTGACTGTGACCTTCGCTACCAACCGGCATCTCTTTTAGAGTGGGCCAGTCACGTGCCATTTTGTCTAATCCATGGTGATTTTATGGCAGATTTTGTATGTGCCGAATTTTGAGCTGAAGATTATACTCACGTATCACATACGGTATGACCAACAAGGTCCACATCTTCGTTTGTTTTTGTTTTGAAATACTATGTGTATATTATCAACCGCGGCTCAATCTTTGGGTTGTTAGTAACAAATGTTCGATGAGATACGGGAGAGGCAGCGGAAATACACACTTCACTTCCTCCTGAAGTACATCCAAAGACAATAAAAATAAGCCTGGAAATAGTTATCCTAAGACGAGGTCTTTGCGCTGATTCCGCCCATGCTTTCTATCTATTTGATACGCTGTCAAACGGCATTGACCAGGCCACGTTACCGAAGGGTTGGTCATGAAACGTAGCTTTCGACAAGTGAAGCTCTAAGTTGCGAACTGCTGATCCCTAAACTTCCTGGTTGTAATACTTCTTACCGGGTGATAAAAAATAAGGTTATTTTGTTCTCTGCGCTACATACTGATGCTCTAATGACAAGGTAATTCAGGCACGTGTTGGACTAAACTAATGCACCCTTATACAAGTCAACCTGTTTATAGTGAGCGTTGAGCGAGGTTGTAGGATGAAGGGGTGGATTGTCCAATCAGTTTTGCCTTTTCTTACACGCGTGGTACATTGCACCAGAATGGTACTTGGAAAAATCGTACTAAAACCCGAATCTCAAACGCTCACATTTTCAGCAAAATCACAGCGCCAGTCATTTTGTATTCTCTTTGAGAGCACTACTAAATAATTCTAAGGAGAATTATGCAAATTTTAAACAATTCCCCGAATAGTCCAAATATGTTTGGTGTATATAAACAGTTCGCGAGCAATAAGTGATTAAGACTGCAGAGTTCTGGGGCATACGTAGTCCCAGTGGGTCCCTGTCGTGTTTGTTCGCGAAGGTCAGTGTAGTGTTAGACCATGTGTAGACACTGATACGCTATCAAGAATGATGTAAACGGGAAAGCAAATGCCAGTATGCTCGTCGTCGTTAAAGGGCATAATATCAGCACGTGAGTGCGTTCGTTTGGGGCAGTATGAACATCTCCGAGAAGCAGATTTCCCATAGGGTGACATTTCGACTCGTACAGGGTATGTTGCTATGACAGTGATGCGAGTATGGAAACGTTGGATAGAAAAGGATCGTACACAGCGATGAGCAGGTATTGTAACACGGAATACGACCACTCATATGATAACACGCCATCTTGTTGGCATGACCATAATGAACCGTACCGCTTCATCTACAGATTTGATTCGTATCTGTAGCAGTGCAACAAGTGTGAACATGTCTGCATCGAGGGATCGTCGTCATCTGCTGCGGATTGGACTGTTAGCACACATGCCATTTCTACAAATGTCTCCGATTACAATAGGCACTTGCACGCCGTGTTAAGATGCAAAATCTGGGCCTTTCAGATGAGTCAACCTGTCATTCAGTGACTGTCGTATATATGTTCGATGGTACCGTGGAGAACGCAATCTGGAGGTCTGACTTAGGCGGCATAGTAGACAAGCACCAGGCATGGTGGTTTGGAGCGGCAATGGTTAACTAAAACAACCAATCTCGCCTCCTATGGGTTGAGGGCAATCTAAACACCAACCGGTAAATGAGGGAGGATTTAGAGTTCGGAATGCTTCCCCTGTTTAAACTAACTCCACATGCCGTATATAGTAGCAGAACAATACTGGGTTTCATGTTGCGAAGAACGACGGGTGCCACTGTCTACCTAGTCTGCATGTTCGCCTGACATGTCGCCTCGAATATTACTGGGATATGATTGATCGGCAGCTTGTTTGTTATGGTTCTCCGGTAACCAGCGTCTATTATACGTGGGTGCGAATATAGATTACGTGGAATATTCCCAGGAGCATAGAAAAAATATACATTTTTTATTCTATGCAACGGCGTTTAGCGCCTATGGAGACAACAGAAATTACTTACTATGCAGGCTAAATGACCATTTACATATTTGTAAACTAAATCAGTTGTTTATTTTCATGTGTCCAATTTGTGTTATAAAATACATTTCAATCGCGGTTTTCCTTCTTGTTTTAATTATCGTAAACAGAGCGTGTACTAGGATGGGAAAATATTTCCTCATCTGTCTAAGAAGAATACCATTTTTCAGCTTGCAATCTTAATGAAGGGTGTGGGAAACCAAAATCCGCAGTGTGGAACTAGGCTGTCACAAGCAGAAACAGTACACAAACTATTACAAGACTGGTAGTTGACTGAAAGATCTCATTTCATGTCCTTTGATAACACAACAAGCAATAAAGGTTTTTAAGTTGGGACGTGTACTTTGTTGGAACAAAAGCTAAACAAACACTTGTACATTTGAGTTGTATGCACCATATACTTGAACTCATCTTTGGATACATTTTGACAAACTAATTGGATTTTCAAGTGGGCTAAACATCCAAGTCTTTTAGAGACTTGCTAGTTCTTGGGATAATCTAAATACAGCTATATGTGAATCGGTTAAGAAGGATGATGTTTCTTCTGAGCTATAATTAGAGTAAAAATGTTGCTTAATTGCATTCATTAGAAATAAGCTTAAGGGATATTACTCTAGGGATGACAAGAAAGAGCTCTTCTTGCAATCATCACTGCCCTTTTTTGGAGATAAACTTGCACCAGAAGCTTACATTTAATGTAATGCACCAACTTTTTACAGGCTCAGATGGACTGAAAAAGAGCATCTATATTTATGCTAATGAAGGTTATGATATTGAAGGTTTATTTTTGTATCTATGTAAGTTTCACCTTTCAAGAGTTCAACTTGTTCGGTATACTGTATTACTTGAAGCCCTGATTTACTACTTCGGCTACTACTACTCCAAGAATGGATCTTGAATCATTACGGACTCTTGAAATGTACATACCAGAAGACTGAATCTCTTACGAATGCTGCATTGAAAAGTTTCTCTGGACATCTAGTAGTTTTAAATAAAAATTTAATTGGCCTTGCCTTCTTTGGTGAAAATGTGTAGGTAGAAATGAAAGCGGTACTGTTAGCACCTTTAGACTACGGAAGAAGATCCAATTTTGCAAAGACCTAAGTTTTGAGAAAATATGATTTAAACAAAGTAGCTCTCAGACCTAGTATGAGTGACAAAAAAAGCTTTGTTAGTTTCTATGTTTATAGTGACTTTCTTCAAGATGCTCCTAATATTTGGGAGGAAAATGAAGATTTCAATTTTGCCAAACAAGAGTCAATAGTCCCGAATCTTTTAAAGATGTACCATTTCTCTCTCTCTCTCTCTCTCTCGCTCTCTCTGAACGCACACACATAGACATAGACATATATAAACTCTGTGTTATACCAAGAAAACATATAAAGTATATATTTCCAAGTGTTAGGAAAGCACCGCCAAAATTCAAATATCAGAAAAATATATAACAATATCAGCCAAAACAATAATGTAATTCATATTCAGTATAATTTTAGCAAAATTGGCATACCATTACATTGTTCAATTTTATACAATCACTTTTCAATAATAGCCAAGTGTCTTTACAGCTTTGTACCGAGCGAATTTTGTAAAAAATGGTAGTATCATAAGGTGGTACTTTAACTTCTTTTTTTTTTAATTTTAATTTTGAGGTCCACCCCAATATATGCATATATTGATTTTTTTAGAAGAGTGTGTGAGGTTCCAACTTTTTCTCAACCATCTTTATATAAAAAGCAAACAACAAATATATAGTCAAATAAGAGAGAGAATTGTTACTAATTACTAATAATATTGCTTGTTGGATGTTTGCATCACCGAAGACACACCCTCACATAATGAGCTCACATTTATATATTTTTAGCATATATGTAATTCCTTTACCTCCAGAATATGGCACCGCAAGAGGTGGACACTGCCGATGAATGAAATTATAGAAAATGAAATTTGGGAAAGATACTTTTCAACCCTAATTTACGTTACCTAACTAGCGTTCGCTATGAATACTGAGTAAACCCTGCAAGAAATTTCATCCAAAGAGACTGATGATGGAAGCACTCGAACAGCGGACTTTCTGTTCACGAGTCTATGTCATAACGATCTCGGCCACCCCTTTCAGTTGAAATTCATTAATTGAAATTGGGATAACAGTGCTATAGATTTTATGCAAAATCCACCGCTTATCAAGCATAACAACAATTAATTCATCCGTAAATATTGTGCATATAGGTAGTGTTTTTCCACACTGTTACTTCAAATGTGATAAAAAATGTCACTCCATATTTTACTATAGTTTCCCAAGTAATCGTATTAACGTTTTAGTTTAAAATCCAGTATAGAGATTTTTAGGCAGCATTTGCAATCTCGTTATTACAAAACATTAGTGTCTGCACAGAAAAAATATAATTATTTAACCACAGTTCATAATTGCTGTGATGTGGAAGCATCTGTAATCAACAAAGATCTCTCTGATTACTTAAAATGTGACTCTGTATCGATTTCCAGATTTACATTAGTGAGCACACTGAAGTCCTGTAGCCACTGGTTATTTTTAACAGTAACATCAACCCATTTGCACAGTGAATCTCAGGCAAGAATCTAATTAGGCGATTACTTTAGGTAACAAAGTTAATTAAGCAAACTAGACTGTATTTTTGGCAGAAACATCAATGCAGCGTATGCAGTGCGTAATCACATTTCACTTCCCCCTCTCCCATTTTTTGCAGCTTCCGTGGCAACTTGACCATCGAAAGGCTCATACTACCTAGGTACACATTCCGATATTTTCTGCCTCATGTAATAAACTCCTGAAATAGTGTTTACAATTTTGCGTTAAAAACAATGTTGCAAAATTCCTCTCATACTGTTTTAATAAAACTGAATGATTTATATGCAGGTTTCTTCTAAGCTGAGGGTAAAACAATTATTATGATATAAATACCACTGTGACGTTTCGTGTTCATATACATGTTATTTAGTGTGGAAGATAATGTAAATCTTAAAAAAGGATATAAAATTCTACAAATGAATGGCATTTAGGTACCGCTTACTCAAAATTTACTTTAAGGAGGGAATGACATTCATTTTCCGTGTCAGTTGTATTGCTAATAATATTTCATATTTACATGTTTATTAAGAAGATACATTTAATTTTCTTAAAGTTTAAGAGAAATATTATTCTTAAAAGGTAAATTACGCTCACAAATACCATTCAGCTTCACATATTTAAAATATGATCTTATATAAACAGGTAAAGTCCAATCTTTTAAAAGTCACATAGGTGCCACAATGTACTCAGTAACTGCTATTTGTTTTATCTCATGATTAATTAGCGAATGATATAGTTTTGAAACCATAAAAATCTCCAGATTAAATAACGTTTACAAAAAGTTAGACTTAAGTGTAAATATTGAGGGTTTTGTCCAAATAAGTGAAATAGTGCATATATGTACACAAGTGGTTTAAAATCAGTGTATATATAGTAGGTGTTATGTGGACTACAGTTTCTTCTGTGTCTTAAAGCAGCGGGCGGCTGCTGTTTGACGTCACTCACCGAGTAGTATTTCTCTTGTCTCAGAAGACTTGCTTCCAAGGGCACCGAGTGTCGGTCGGACACAAACCTTCCACTGAACGGTGGCGGAACTTGTTCAGCACTGAGTTTATAAACCAGCAGTGCAGCCCTTTGTAGGTAAGCTTAAAACTCTGTTATTAATTTATACCAATGGAGTCTTCTCATCTCATAATCAACGCACGAAAAAATGCTAATATTACAACTATATATAGGTATAAAAACGTAACACAAATATATTAAAAGCGCACAATAAACATAATATGGTAGCACTCTTGGGAGGTTCAACCGAAAGCCGCTCCTCGCTGCACCAGTGGATTAACCCTCAATTAATATGCTTATTTGTTTCATTAACAAAAACTAATACTTTATATTTAAATGTGAATAATCTAGAATTAGATTACTTTTGGCAACAAATAAAACAAGGTGGCCCGAGTTCAATCCCTGGTGACCACCTATGGGATTTCTGCAGGACAAAACGGAGCAAGGGTGGGTTTTCTTTGGGTTTCTCCGATGTCCTCCGCCATTGCATTCTATCGGTGCTTCAACTTTATCGGTACAGGTTCTTCATTCTGTGGTTACGTGCCGTTGGCTCGTCAACAGGCTTCTGCCCCCTATTCATCTGCTTGTAAGTCCTAGGGGGGTGTCAGTCCTACGTACGGAGAGGGTAAGCCGACGTTACAAATAAAATAAACTGAATTTAATAATTAACTTTATATCACTGCAGTAAATATAGCAAAACAATCCAAACACACATTTTGTTAGCATTTCTCCGAAGTACTATAAATGTAATATAAGAACAAATAGGTTTTACATAAGTACAGTTCTTCGCATACTTTATATACCATAAATGAAACTTTCAAGCAATAAGTAGACAATTGAAATAGTTTAGTGTAACACGAGCTGCAATGGCACCTTATCGCTGCTTGATGTGCACTACTCGTACCACCGTTGGCGTTCGCCTACTCCGGCGTCACAAATTCAACACTTGCCATCCGCTGTCTCAAAATGTCCCAACTGGAGTATATTAGTGGAGTATACAGGTTATTCTTATGAAAGTTTATTTTTTCATTCCTTTTGTTCCTTTGACATACAAGTTTGCAAACATAGTTACAAAACACACTACGTTATAGATCAAAAGTGAACAAAAATAGTAAAATGTTTGAATACTGTATGCTCTGTGTTGGCTTTAACATTCCATGCCCTTAGTGTACAATCGAGAGAAATAAGTAGATATCGGAAGGATTTTAAATGTATGACCAATTATTGGAAAATTCGAGCAAAAAATAACGGATAAATTGGAAATAACTTACCGCACAAAAATGTATTAAACAATTGTGTGTTTTACAGAAGTGCTCTTTCCTCTATCGTTTTACATTTACCAGTTATAAAAGAAAATAAAAAATTCCTTCTGAATGAACTACACATCACAGACTGTTCCTAGAAAATTCAAGACATTCATTTGTCATGTAATTATGTTTAATATGTAACATTTTAATCAAAACCTATAGGAATTTTTGAGAAAATCAAAAATTAAAAAAAAATATTCCATATAAATGGTGGGAAAATTTTATTGAAAATCAGCGTGTCGCATCTGTGAAAGATACCGAACTTAAATACGAAGTTTGTTATTTTGCTCAATTTTATTTTTGGGTTATGCCATTCACAAGTCCACAACATACACACACACATATATATATATATATATATATATATATATATATATATATATATATATATATATATACACACACACAGACACAAACAGAACTTTATCTAAAAATTTGAGCTTCTCTTTCCTTTACTCAGTTTTAATACGTTATTTCCGTTAAAATTTCAGTATGAAATTCTTTGATGATATGCAATATTTCCTTCGTTAACTCTACGTAGTATAGAAAGCAAAACTGTGGTGATGATGATGATGATGATAATGATAATAAAATATAGCAACAAATTACTATTCGTGGTCTTACACACCTATATTTCAAAGATATTCTCATAATATTGAAACCAAATTCACACCAGGTGACTAACTGACCCGTATTTGATGTGGGCAGATATGTTTCCGTACCTTAAAAGAGTTGCAAAGCTCAAGGGTTCTTTGAAGCTATACCGGTCGGTGTAGAAATGAGAAGAACTGAGCAATATTCATTTTACCCCTTTTGCTTATGAGCGAAGACGGCGAGAGGGTCGTCTCATTGAGGGGAATAAAATGAAGGCCGCTTACGCCAGTGTTCTCACTGACCGGTTTTAACATGAAATAGCTCCATTGAGTTCTGTAACTCTTTTAACACACGAAGTGATATCTACACAGGTCAAATACGAGGTAGTTGGGCAACATGCCAAAAAGTTCACCCATAAAATTTGAGCGGTTTAAATGTCTAAATGATTCATATTATTGGCCAGGTGTACATTTTTACCATAAAATGCTCATTTTTGTTTGAAGTTATAGTAGATAGTAATTAATTTGATAGACCCGACTTATAGAAGCCAATGATAATTTATTAAATAAATAAAACGCTAAATGAGAAACCTATGCTTTATTTCAAATAAATTCCTGTTTATATCTATTAGTTTACTTTAAAGATCGTAATACTGAAATTGTGAAGGTAAATAGAACTGGAGCAAGTGAACAAGGTTGTGAGAAAATCAAGTTTTAAATATGTCGCGAGTTATTCGCACATACTGTGCACTTTCATTTATTTAAGAGATCATATTTTAGAACATAAATGGCTATCGCAATTAGTGCGACTCGCTCACCGTCTCCACTGTTAAACAAGATGGGTAAAGTGAACGTCACTCTCGCCGCATCTCCAATGTGGCGTTTAACTTGTAATGGCCACGTTGAGTTCTGTAGCTCTTTTAACGAACGAAGGGATATTGCACACATTAATTACGGGGCAGTTGGGCATCCTGGTGCGGTAAAACTTAACTCATGGGCCGTACGTGGTGTTTGACTAAGTATTTTTGTGACGTTATGTGAAATAACATGTATCTAAAGCAAGCATACACTGAAATGAAGAAACAGATTTTCTGATTGGAATCCTCAGTAATCTTAATGTGCGTGTGGCTGTTTAGATTTCTAAAATTTTTGGTGTATTTCGGACATTCCACGATACAAATATATCTATTTAGTACTCTTTTCATACATAAACATTTTCAAATGTATGCTCAAAATACCGAAACCATTCTTGAGCATTTAGCTATAATATTATGAAGCGATTCAGTTGAGAGACTTTTTCAGCTATCTGAGTCTGTACTTTCTCAAGCATTGGTCCATTTTATAGTTTCAAAATCCATATTTGTCATATGTTTAATAATTGCCAGTTTTAATAATATTTTTACAAGAATCCTTTACAAATTAATTAGTAAATTATTGAAAAGCCCTAACCAGTAAAGCTTTCAAATTTATTACGTAACAGCATATAAATGTTCACTGAAATACTTTATTAGTCCAATGAACACATATCGAGAACATTTCACATTTCTGTGTAAAAATGATCTCGTTAGAAACGAAAAGAAACAAGCAAGCAATGCTGACGTAACTCTTCGATATCATTATTATAGTTGTATACGTATATTTCTGGTCTTATTGCCGTTTTACATAACAGTACCTGGAACTCCGTCTTCATTAGCTTTCCCATTTTCATTACTGAGATGCCTTCTTTTCATAATTTATTAGAAACATGGTTAATTTGAAATTCAGAGGCGGCCTCAGATAAAATATCCGGAAAGTACGAGGTCGGTTCAATAATTTCCCGTGTTCAAAAGAGAGGTAAATTGACTTTACCTTCCTCTACTGTCATTTGTCACACGTAGCCAAAAACAATTTTGGTACTGATTCATAGATTAGTTAAGATTTCGCAGGAATTTTAGTTAGTCGTGAGGTGTGGTTCAGTGATTTGCTTTTTACCTTTGGATACGATAACTTGTGAGGAAATAAAAGCGAAATTGGATGCTGTTTATGGGAACCTTTGCCACCTGTGAGAAAGGTTTGACTTTAAACATACATTTTGATTAGCAGCGCCCAGGATGTCCGGAAGATATGATTACCGAGGAAATCATTGCAAAAGTCTACGAGCGTCGAACGAAACTTTTCAATGTGATAGAAGCCATATGTGTATCGACAGAAACGGAAATTAATATTTTGCATGCTAAGTTGGAGATGGGTGCCGCGATTGCTCAAGTAGACAACAAGCAGGTGTGACTTTGAATTTAAGTGAAATCCAAGGGAAATTTTGCGTCAAACAGTCACCGTCAATGAAACCTAAATTCATCATTATATTGGAGAAATCAAGCAACAATCAAAACAATTCCCGGCGAATTTGCTCTAATAGAGGCAAAGACGATCACATCGGCGGAAAAAGTTCTGGCGGTAATCCTTTGGGATGTGAATAGTGTCATAAGCATTGACAAAAAAAAAAAAAAATTATTACTGGACAATATTACAGTAAGTTATTGACAATAAGTAATAAATAAAGCAAACATGGTCCATTTGACGAAGAAGAAAGTGCTGTTTGATCAGACTATGCACCAACACACTCTTTCGGGATTGTCACCGCCAAACTGCATGAATTGCATTACGAATTGCTGTCCCCCCCCCCGATATGCACCCGACCTGGCCTTGGGGTTTTTCTAGTTCCCAATCATGAATAAAATTGAGATCAAATGAGGTTATCATCGAGACAGAGGCGTGTGTATCCAGAGCTTGACAATTCCTAATTTTGGAGAGTTAAAATGACAGCAACGTGAGGAGAATGAATTTCCCTAAAATGATATCATGCTGGGAAATATAGAACTTATATTTGGAAAAATGGCAATCTGCATTCCAATTACGGGCACCTTTACAACCGCCCTAGTATATACAACTTGACTACGTGTAGTTGTAGAGCAGACATATGAAAGCAAGCTTATTGGCCAACCACTGATTCAACGATTGAAGCCTTAAACCAAGCGTTTGAACAAACATTTAAAGCATATTTGTAATTCTTTTAAGAATCATTACAGGATATAGGATGGTTTAGATGAAGATCCTTTAAAAATATCATAATTATTTAGTATCGCTTTAGGGACTCCAAGTTAACAGCGCTACAGGATTGTGTTATAGCCAGGACGTTGGGTCGACACACTCAACTTACGATTGGGACTACTGACTCGATGTGACTTAGCTACTCTTCGTACCTTTTATTTTTATTTTAAACTGTAAGCCAAACTACTGCTGAAGTATTTTTCCGGAAGCACCAAAGGAGCAGAGCTCACCAGATTGATAGTGATATGGAGAGAGATTTTTAATTTAAATATGACTTAAAATAAGATTTTTGCTTTATCAACTTTAAGAGAATTGGAATTAACAATATGAAGCTTATCAATACATTTAGATTTTTCATACATTAGATTATGCTTTATTTAAAACAGTATTGTTTAGGGGTACAAGATTTGTATAAACGCTGTTTGACAAAATATCGTAGAAATTCAACTCAGAATATCCCAAAATATATATTATTTTCCATTTCATTAAATATAACGATGATGAAACAGACTAAAGTAGTGTCTATAAACCACAATATTGCATACAAATACTTTAAATATGTATATAAATTAACATTTACATTACATTATATGGCAATAAAATCACAGGCCATATGCATTAAAATAACCATAAAAAATAGTTCGAAGGCTTTCACGGCCGGTGTTAGAATCACTTATAGAAAACAAAACCGGGCTTGTAGGCCGTGGTCCACTGGGCTTCTCCCGTCGTTCCCCAGACGTTTCGCCTGCGTCTGCGGCAGGCATCATCAGTGGCGTGTACATCTCCGTGGTCTCTCAGTAGCGACTACTGGTACGTTGTCCGGAGCGCTCGGCTTATATAGTGTGGGAGGTACCGCCCTCGCATGACCTGATTGGTCCGGATTGCGGCCCCCTGTGTCCGTGCTGTTTCTGATTGGTGTACGTGCTTTCTTGGTTGGTCTGTTCTGTAGGGCTGGGTGCCAAGTTTTATTTAGTCTGAGTGTTTCTTCTTTCCTATTGAAATTGTTGGCATGTTTATAGATCTCAATAGCTTCACGGTGCAAACGTGTGTAGTAATGAGTAGTGGAAGAGAGGATGTCAGTTTCGTCGTAACGGATCACATGTTCCCCTTCTGCTTCTAGAGCATGAAGCGCTACCGCCGATTTTTCTGGTTGACCCAAACGGCAATGTCTACGATGTTCTGTAAGTCTGGTGTTGATGCTCCGTTGTGTGGTCCCCACGTAGACTGCGCCACATGAACAGGGGATCCGATACACGCCTGCCGAAGTAAATGGGTCTCTGGGATCTTTGGCTGAGCGAACCACAACATCTTCGCCAGGAACTACAGCTCTTAGAACAGGCCCTACATGGTAATGGGTACTCGAAAAACGAATTAAGACGAGCCTTACATCCAAAAATACAGTCTAAAACACAAACACAGCAACAAAATCCCAAAAACAAAGGAGTGGTTTATCTCCCCTTCTTTAAACGCATCACAGACCGTATTTCCAAGGTGCTCAAGACCCACAACATAGACACCATTTTCAAACCAACAAAACAAATACGAAGTTTCCTTCGCTCAGCCAAAGATCCCAGAGACCCATTTACTTCGGCAGGCGTGTATCGGATCCCCTGTTCATGTGGCGCAGTCTACGTGGGGACCACACAACGGAGCATCAACACCAGACTTACAGAACATCGTAGACATTGCCGTTTGGGTCAACCAGAAAAATCGGCGGTAGCGCTTCATGCTCTAGAAGCAGAAGGGGAACATGTGATCCGTTACGACGAAACTGACATCCTCTCTTCCACTACTCATTACTACACACGTTTGCACCGTGAAGCTATTGAGATCTATAAACATGCCAACAATTTCAATAGGAAAGAAGAAACACTCAGACTAAATAAAACTTGGCACCCAGCCCTACAGAACAGACCAACCAAGAAAGCACGTACACCAATCAGAAACAGCACGGACACAGGGGGCCGCAATCCGGACCAATCAGGTCATGCGAGGGCGGTACCTCCCACACTATATAAGCCGAGCGCTCCGGACAACGTACCAGTAGTCGCTACTGAGAGACCACGGAGATGTACACGCCACTGATGATGCCTGCCGCAGACGCAGGCGAAACGTCTGGGGAACGACGGGAGAAGCCCAGTGGACCACGGCCTACAAGCCCGGTTTTGTTTTCTATAAGTGATAAAAAATAGTATTTCTAAGTATGTGTGTGTTCTTTACTATGTGGACTGGTCCTGCTACTCTATATATTTTGCTCGCTGTTCAAAACCTGCTTCTTAGATCATGTGCTGTAGACTAAATGCGCTCTCTAGTTATAATATACAATCGAAGATGTTGAAAGCTGACAGAAAGTTAAATTTTCCTTGCTAAAGGAAATATTGCAATCAAATATGCTATACATGACAACAAATTTGTAGAGTTTGTTTTCAAAATATACCAGAAGCAGTTCGTTAAACTTTTGAGTATATGAAGAAGTTACTGAAGCTAAAATGTCCGTTTTTGACGCACCATATTAGAAATACATTTTTCATATCTACTATTGTTAGTTTTTCGAAATTTAATTTTTGTTGTTGTAAATTTTGTCATATAACGTCATTGAAACAGTGTGGAATATCATAATTCCTAATCAAATAATCCTTAATAATACTAATTTTTTATATTTATAGTGAATTACTTTAATAATAGTTATATAATTAGCTATTATATATATATATTAAAAATGTAGTTCTCATTACATAATCCTACTTATACAATATTTTTCGACCATTTTTTGTGTATATATACCGCAGACGATGACACTGATAATACATGGAAGAAATGAAGACAAAACAATGAAGGAATTCAATGGGAAACTGCAGAGCCCTGAGAAAACCTGCACCTGCGCCGCTTAGTCCACCACAAATCCCACATGCGCTCGCCTGTAATATCGCAACAGACACTTCTGCACATTCTGGGAAATTTTATTTGTATTTGTACAAAACTGAGATGCATGGAATATTTTGAAAATGTAATAACATAAATTCAAGAAAAACGCTGTTAATGAAATAATATACCTGGAATGTATGATCTTTAAATGGTTGCAGGGCCCAAGCAACAAGAGGACATGTAAATGTTGACTCTAAAGATTCCATTTGCTATTCCTATAAAAAATAGGAGATTATTGTTAAGAACGAAAACATATCTGCTATACAGTTACATACGAACATGTAAACCACATAATATAAAATAACTTCAGCAATGTAGTTCACTCAACTGGTTAAGTTTCACTACTATGAAGCACTTTTGTAACAATTTGTTTTTGTTTTTTTTTATTTATAGCTTTGGTAAACCTATAATGTTTTTACATTCGATTAGAACCAGCAGGTTTGGGTCTGCAGGCTGATTCACCCGGTATAAACATTTTGGTCACTTTTCTATTCTACAATATAAATTACATGGGAAAACATGGACATTCAAGTTGAGGAAAATTGTGTATTTAAGACAACTGATAAGCAGACATAGAAGTCTTACTTCACAATTTTCTAAAGAAGATAAATTGCAACGACCATGTTTTGTTTGATTTTTAATTAGAGAATTTACAGTGGATGGAGAATCAACGCAACCAACACAGCAGGTGCTCTTTTGTTCACATAAAAGAACGAACGAGCGTGGACCAGCGGTGAAATATTCGGGATATGAAACAAGACACGAGCCACAGTTATTGACGATAATGATGACGCATAGCCCATAGAATTCATACTCAGACACGACGAAGATATATATGCGCGGGTTACATAGAATTAATGTGCACCTGGAGGACCATTCTCGTGCGCACAGGGATTTTCAGTGTGTATGTACATACACCTCGCTGTAACACACATGTATACTCACTCTCCTAATTCTTAGGCTTGTCATCAAATTTCCCTTTCAACTCATTTAACAAGAAGTTCTGTAAAACATGTTGTTAAGTTGAAATATGTTTTATTTACCAAAACCTTCCACTCATTATAACCACTCAAAATCATCATCACAGGCAACAAATGCATGATTTATTCTTAATTAGATGTGTGAAACAAAAAAGCGGTGATTATTATTATAGAGGTAATAAGCACACGATAAAATCACTAGTTTGAACACTACAAATTTGAAGAGCTTCTGATTTGAGAGATTGTCATGGTTTCAGTGTGGATATGTAATTTAATTTTTTTTCTCCAAGCCCATTAAGGAAGATTTTAGATCTTGTAAGAAATCTTACAATCAAATTTGTACAACAAAAATAATGTATAAGACATTGAATAGTTGTTACACAAAATAACAGCGCTAATCTTCACATATTAATGTTCATTATTTTCCATCACCTGCTCACTGAAAATAAGGGTATAAAGTATAGTATAATAATATAGTATAAATAACTGTAGACTTTTAGGGGGTTTTCACATTCATGTCCTTATTCCAATCCCGTTTCACTGAATATGGGTAGCACAGAATAATGTTACGTTATCATTGCCAAGATGACAGATTTTCTAACTTCTTTCAACGTATGCAGGCAAATGGAGACGTTTCAATTTCAGAAGTTAGATTTTTTACAGCATGGCGAATTGCCAATTTTGTTTATGTCATAAAAGATTCCCCTACTTTCACTGAATATTACTATCAAGAAACATTTTTGTTATTGTTGCAGGAAATCTCGTATCTCAAAATATGAAAGGCTAGCCTTTATATTTGGAGAACTTGACATCAAGCCATCACTCTGGCATATCTAGGTCCTTTTTTCTTATACTATAGAACCTAATACAAATTAAGGTCTACCTTACAACTTTCATAAATAGTCTTACAATTTTGATGTTAAATTCGGCTATTTTATAAATTAATATTTAAATATCTGCAGTGGAGGCAATTATTAAACTGTCATTATAATACTTCAGTTTTTAATAAATATGTGTTTCAAATAATTGTGTTTCAACCTGTATCTGCTCTATAGTTTAAAATGCAATACTGTGTTTTCTTTAATCTAACAGTGAATAATAAGCACAACAATAATAGCTGTCAATTATGAATGAAATGGGATTTTGGCACCCAAGTAAAAATTCGTAAATTTATAATTAGTGAAACTAAACTTCGACATTGGGGTAATTTGGAAATGTTGAATATCACAGAACTACACGTTTTGGGAAATAATGAGAAAACTAATGCAGATTGTATTCCTTCTACATAATTATTTAGGAGAGTATTATTTTATAAAATGCAAAAATCGTTACTTAAGTCAGGTTGTTCCAGTTTGGGTGCGCGCGAAAAGAGCAGCCAGGAACCCGCGAGTCATGAAGGTTTGTCTGTAACATGCAATACGGCACAGCATTGTCATGGCCCATTCAAGTGCTAGAAATAAAGTACCAGGAAGCAAGTATCATGCCCGCACCTTTTCTTGGGCGGTCTGCTCCCTAGTCTTCATTGGGTAGGCTTCGCGCAACTTCAGAAGCAGAGAAGAGCGACAACATTGAGACACGAAGCACGTCATAATACCGTGATATCTAATTACTTCAAGGTCTCATTCTGTCTGTAGATCCTCGAGTTCACGCAGATGCACAGAGCTGTTTTTGGTATAACAATTCAGCTGTTTTGTGGTAAATTAAGTAACCTATTCCCTCTAATAGGTCTCAAAGAAGCGCACTTTATTTAGCTTACAAAACTGCGGAAAGAAAGAAGGTCGCTCTCTCTTTTTCCCCGTGCTAGCTTATACAACTAGTGCCCAAGAAAAGGTTACACATAGCATTATGATATGACGGTTGTGTGTGTATTGACTATCACGCACCAACTCCAGCTGTGTTCCAAGTTTTGTTTTTGAGTAGGCGCATATATTCTAGCTCACAACAATCAAGTTGGAACAGCCTGGTTTAAGGTATGAAAATGCATATTTGTGAGCACTACTCTCAGTCTTAACTTATAACCAGCCGTTTCTGACCTGGTGCAGGGACAAGTATATTTTCTCTTAAGGGATACCCAAATAGGAAAAAATGTTAAATATAATAAACATACATGGATGTTTCATAAACATCTACAATTTTAGCTGTAATCAGCTTTTATAGCAGTACAAGCTCTTGAACGCATTTTACCTAACGCTTTAATTGTCTGTGAGCCTAAATTCCAATAAAAATACAGTAAAATAGGATAAATTTTGGATCATTTCAGAGAACGAGGACAGCATAAATTCAGAAGCAGGCAGAGAGACAGACAGATGCATGGACTGAGGATAGAGCTCTAAGGAAACAAAACATGTTCACGAATGATTTTCAGGCTTTAAGAGGTTGTAAATATTGTCAATTATACCAATGACGAATCCTCAATTATAATTAGAAATCAGTAGCTTGTGTTTCGAGAAGTTAAGGCCCTTTACTGCATGAGAGGCTATATCGCAGAGAATACGCATCACATGTTCGATGTTGGCAATACATTCGACCTTTAGGGATAGCTGACTGATGTGTTGTTCTCAGAAATTTAAACGGTTTTGCTCCAAGTGATGTTAGAGCCGTTTTTGTACGTTCAGTTTTATTGGTTCGCTTTATACCTAATGTATGGATAACACCAAAGAATAACGGAAACGACGACGTCGAGACCGAAAGTCTCCAGCGCTCTGGTAGGTGGCTAAACAACCCAATCGCTCAAAGCTTCAAAGCTTAAAAAAATACTAAACAACTGAAAATTACTTAGGGCCCAAATCGTTCAAACTTCAGAGCATTGTAGTACCTCAGCCAACATTAGGATAATTTTAAAGAAATCAAGTTTTGAGCATTCTTTGTTAGTGGGATGAAGGGTTTACAAAATTCTGATGAAAGAAGGGCAAAAAGAAATATATATAAATTTGTTTAAACGGGATATTTATGACTTACATTTATCTTCTTTTCAGAAATATTGTCCATATGCAAGTGTAAATTGGCCTGAGTTTCCCTTAGGAAACACGAAGAGTTTCCCTTAGGCTCGCTGCTCCTGCGATTCACAAACTGTAAACAGCGCGACCTACTGTGCGGAAAACAAGCATAAATAATTCCTACAGTGCCGTGGCAGCATGCAATATTTTGCTTTAGAAGTATTTAATCCACATTTTATAGGTAAATACGCTTATTCTACGTTCATAATGGGCAGGGCATTGATTTATTATGTCGCTTTCATTAGTATTTATGCTTCGGATATCATCGTAACCATATTTTTATATGTGTGGTTGTAATTGGTATTCGCTTCATAAATAATTCCAAAAAGAAAATTATTATAGTATTAAAAACTAGAATAGTAATAAAACTAGAATCCGTTTAAATTAGTTAAGAGTATTGTGACCGCATTGTATTGCCAACAGTATCACAATTAATTAATAACGAAAAACTTTCACATTCTTAGCAGTGAACATGAACTTGGTAATTAATGGATATTGAAGAAACGTTCTTCTCCTTGATAACTGTGGTACACACCTTCATGGGTTGCGTAAGGACGTTGCAAATTGAATATTCTGAGCGTAGAAATTTGCCGCAAACCAACCACTTATTCCGCCACTTTCTATAAATAAGAGAGATTTATTTTAGGTAAGAACAAACGTAGGTATCCGTGATTTGCATTTTTGAATATTTTCTGCTCCCAACATTATAAACTAACACATAAGGCATTATACAAGGGAGAGAGGCAATTCCTTTTATCTTTTACTTATCCATGAGATATGCTTGCTTCCTCACAAAATTAAGCCAGACGATGCCTGTAAAGCTATAAGGTCACAAAAGTCCTCGCGTATCTGGTGTTTTCGTGTTTCTTTATATGAAAATGCAATGTATACTGTTTAGATCAAGGGTCGACGCATATTCAACAACGGGCCACATTAACTATGAGAGAATAGATCACATATGTTTAAGGAATGAACCATAATGTCACAGGCAAGTGGCACACCTATCACATTAGTTTTTAATTACAGTCTCACGACAATATAACCCATAGAAAATGCATACTAACAAAGTTAAATGAAGTATTTTTACGTTGATAGTTCATATTCAATGAGAACACTGAACATGGCTTTCTCTGGTATGATTGCAGATATTTGGGGTTCTGATTTTGTGCTGCATATCATCAAAAGCAACTCTAAATGTTCATTGGCTATATACTTATGAAAGTAATTAATTTTTCTATAACCATAACCATTTTCTAAATCAAATATGTTATTATTTTCATTATTATGGATCTATTGCTCTTTAAAAGAAGCGACAGATTTTCAATTCGACAAACTGACAACTTTTACGTTCCGACATTGCTCTATCTCTCATATAAGCTTTCTCCCGGTGTGATTCCTGTTTTGTAAATTTTTGAAACTTGTTACTACAACTTTTTAGTTTATATTGCAGTGCTAACGGAGATGGTTGTGTTTCTAGTACTTATGCGGAATAAAAAACAAGTCAAGGTAAAGCCGGGATTACGTTACTTTAACCCGGTGTTTAAAAATTGGACCGACAGGTACGTTGATATGCACACTTGCACAGTATTTAAAATGAAGAAATAGATCGTTTGGCAAAGTTATAAAAATGAGGCAAATTAACCTCCTCGTATGCGTTCTTTAGCAGCTGATTGCACTCTATGTAATTTAAAATCTGAGCGCTTAATTTAATTAACGGTTCAAAATTTGGAATAAATTAAAAAAACAGCGAAATTATTTCTTTTATTTATAGATATTTTTGGAGTTTATAGACGAGCCAAACAAAAGCACCTTGCGGACCAGGTTCGGCCAGCAGAAATTGATTAGTAAACCTTGGTTTAAATGTTAGAGAGGGGACTACTCCTTAGTTACAGCATATTGAGACAGCCCAAGGAGCAAAAGTAGGAAACAGTTGCTCGTGACCCAGGTCGGTAGTGATACCCGCCGGCTCAGCCACGTGACGTCCTTATCTCCCGCTTCCAATGTTCCAAAAGACTCTGACCAAAGAATAGCTATGAGCTTTGTAGATGAAACAGTGTAGGATGGAGGGCCGCTACATTTGTTTCCCCTTGCTGGGCATTTAGTACAAATCGTAAGTGTAGGATTATGCTACTATAAGGGTTTCCTAAAATATGGGGAAAATAATTAAAAATATACATTCAGTTTTATGTTGACAAAAAAGCTGACAAAGTAAATCATTTTCCTCACATTTCTATATCTTCCGTCTACCACAAGGCACCTCGAACGACGAAGTTCTAACGTCCACTTTCAAGTATGGCTCAGAAGACAACCAACCAAACTTCAGTTTCTGTTTAACTTATTTTTGTATGTCTTTTTTTTTTAACCTTCTTTCGGAATTTACTTTGGTAGAAAGTTCTTTTGCAGGAAACCCTTTTTCAACGCCTGGGCGACGAAGGGATTACATTAATTTATCTTCGTAGATAAATTAAGCCACTCAGAAGTTTTAAAAGTTTTTAACTTGAAGCATTAACGTACAGTGCAAGCTCATGTAGTTTGGAATTATTCCAAAATATAAAAGTTCCCAATGGCGCATGAGAATGCATGGATGTACATATCCAGTATATTAAAACTTTCAGCTAGATATGCCATCGGTTCATTTATTGACGATTGGATAACGTATAAGAAGAAGAAACTCATTGCCGTCTACCTGTTACAAAGAACAAATGTCATATCTTTAAACCTTTAACCAAACTGTATAAATACCTTTAAATGGAAATAAAAGCGTTTATCTTTACGTAAGATGTATCAGAAATATTCATATAGTATTGGCCAATTCACGAGTGGCACCCTCCTTGCCTAAAACCGTAATTTTATTCAGTTTTTACCTCAAGGGACAACTCGAGCTGCTTTGAGCACTGATTATTTTCTACGATTTATTCGTGTTTTAAAGCAGATGCGAAGGTTTCAAATGTGTCCACATTCAACATTTATTTATTGGTCGCCAGCGGAACATTGAATTTAGAGGCTGCATCGTTCTTAGATATACCATTCTTCACATTTTTTGACAGCCTACATTTATATCGACGTCTAGAATTACGTGTGCTCAAATTTATGGTCTAAGCCGGGTGCTGACACTTAAAAAACACACTGAATTGCCAACAATAGCTGTAAGAAATAAAACTGTAGCTTTGTAAAGTGAGAGCAGATTGCTTGCAACATCACCAATTAAAATGTTGCTATAATCCTCTTCTGAGTATATTCACTCAAAACGTTAATTTGTCGCAGCAAACATTGCAAGTATTCCACTGAGAGTGTAACATATAAATAGTTAATTATTTATAAATATTAACACCACACTGTATAGATTTAATATGTGTATAGAATATATATATATATATATATATATATATATATCATCTCTATCAGCTCCAATAAAAAACAATGTATCAAATCAAATCAGTGAGATTAAAATTCAAGCCTATATATCATGTAAAAGCAATATTGGTTAGCTTAAATGGATAGATTCTAAGAACATGTGCTATGGCTTTAGTAGGCTAGCATTGAGGGAATAGGATTTCCAATCTACGCTTACACTAAAATTTTAAGAATTTGAGGCAAAAATGCCATGTTTAGCTTTTTGTTTAAAAATGTTCAGTTATTGTTTTATCAGAACATAGCATTACTCACCATTCTCCGTCATTTTAAAAACTATCGGAGAGCTTCTTTAAAAGGCAAACTTTGCCACCCTAAGATACTGTATGTCCAAAAGAGTCCATCTGGGCGTTTGTTCAACCAACATGGCTAAACTCATAGTAGCCACAGAAAATAGGCTGTACATTGAGTTCAACAGTCATTATATCTTTAGTTGCACTTTTTTCCTTTTTTAAATCTAGTATTAAAAATATAAGTTTCTTTGATATGAGTTCAACAGCAAAATTCTAATTCGGTAAAAATAATAGTTGTTGGCCAATATCACGGATTGATTTTGTAATCTCCCAGACATATATATGTGTTCTGCCACCCATTAATATATACACACATACCCATGTGTGTATGTGTGTGTGTTCTTATCCACATACGCTTGCTGAAGGCTGCAAGTCGAAGTGTTCTCTGCCTTTCAAGACCGGCTCTATTTCGCGGCCAGAAATATGATATTGGATTAGTGAAGCTTGACCCACTGGTGCTCCACCTCACCTGTGGTGGGCCCAGGTTAAATAAAGGGTGATATGGGATGTAGAGGTAGGTAGAAGCACCAAGTGTGAGAAGTGTTTTGCAAATTTTCTCAGCATATTACTACACTTGAATTTTAACTAAGTTTGCACTGTATCATTAAAATTACGGGAGTGGAGAATTTTAACGGAAGCCTTAAACAACTGAAGATACAGCAAAACATTATAGGCGAAACAGTAATAGAACACAAGGAGATTTGTCTTGCGTTATCCATATATAAAGCAAAGTTATATCAGAATGTTAAAACCAAAAGCTGGGGTGTTTAACATATTTCATGCACATACGAGGTCAGATTACCAGCACTGGATATAGAAAGTTCAACTTGCCAACATGACAGAATGAACGGAAATGGATAAAAAAACACTACCTAAAAATACCCCATGAGCTGCAACATAATGAACTGGTTATAATAATGGACTGAATGTACAAGTGTAAAACAAACAAAAATTTCCGAATTGGCCGAGTCCTTGATATAGATGTGCTGAAAATGCAATATCATTGCCTCTAGTAAAGTTAACAAAGATAACGAAGGACATTAAATCCCAAAAAACGTAACCTTTCTACCGAAAAATACGTATTTCTATGGATGAAAGCAGCCATTAGGAAACCCCAATTCGAGTAGAACAACGTATCACATGGTTTCAGTACATATTTAAATGACCATCAGAGGTAAAGCTAAGTTGTTATAGTCACCTAAAACACTTGTTATAGCTTGAAGATTTACCTAAAGTAAACTTCACAATTGCATTTTCTTTTTGTATAAATTACCTGAAAAAACAAATTTCCCCCACTGTTTGACTGTTATGTGCTGTGTGATAAAATATATTTTCAAAATGTGTTTGCTAATGCTGAGAATTTATTGTTGTCACAATATCTGTTTGTCCATCCGTAAAAATAAGCAATAACGTGCAAAGCACAGATGTACAGCATGTGAAAGAGATTGAAGAAACTTTTTCGATACATTTCAAAGTTTGAAATTGGTACAAAATTAAAGGTACATTAATTGGAGAGCCTCTTACAAATTATAGCTTTTGAGCAAGTCAGGAATGAGGATTAATTCACGTAAACTTGGAAGACAATCTCTTAAGCTTTTTATTTTTCAATCTACTCAAAATTAAAGGTAGCCAAGATAATCTAATGGGTTTGGAGCTGATTCTTTCGGGGCTAAAGGCTTTGTGACTTATCAGCTAAAACAAAAGAAAAACAAAAAACAAAAAGACAAGAATGCTTAATTGAAATTATACTTTATTTCCTTCATACTGGCGAGAGGAATATGTATTCGGTTTTTTATTTTATTTAATTTTATTAACATTCTTGACGTAATAGATGTAAAAGAACAGAATCAAGAAAGTGGCACCAATGCAATCAACATGTTTATAGATTCCTACATATACAGTTTCTTCAGTCTATCCTGTTAAAGTTTAAATGTATTACATCCACTATTGTGAATTGTGCCTTCTTAATACACCGCCAACTGCTTGATCTCGAAATAGCAAGTTTTACTAGGCTCCAAGTAAAATATCTTCACAAATTGTATCATTAAAGTTAAATAAAAACCTGTTTTATTTACTCGTGTTTATAAAATCGAATGACGATAAAATCGCCATGATGTCTTTCGGTTTACTCAATGGGAAGTAACACTGACGTAGGCAAAACCTGACACTCAGGGTATGCTGGTGTCATTTCAGTGACAAGAAACCAAGTGAAGCTATAAAATAAAGAATGTTGACGTGCACTAAGCGAATATCTATGAACGTAATTGGCTTTAAATGGATATAAAATTACGAGTTTTTATACAGGATGTTTGAAAAATTTACACTTCTGGGTTATTTTCTAAAGTGTCCACTAAATCACAAAAGAAGCAGAAAAGCTTATGTCCGATCAGATGTAACGTAACATGCACATTTAGGATTTTGTTTCTTCCTTTACATTGAACTGATAACACACTGGTAGTTTGATAGTCCAGCATCCGGGATGTCATGGAAGCGTATCTGCATCATATTTAGGAGATCCGAAATCTTGATCAGGGTGCGTTATCTGGATTGCAGGTAGACATTGCCGGGGGTTCCGTTTTCCTCCGAGGACGAATATTGGATAAGCTGCTTCAAAACCAAAGCTGGTAATTTTTTGTGAAATGAATAATATTCAAGGTCTTAACATTAGTAAAAATCTAATAAAACATTAAAGAATAAAGGCTTTTAGCGGAACAAGTGCACACATTTTTATTGGTTAATAATTAAGTGCAGTATAATGGGCAACATTATATCAATATTTCCATAATTTGTGGACTTATAATTTTACTTATTAACAGAAGTATCTTTTCAAATGGGTTAATACATCCAAGTAGGCGTGGCACACACACAAGGCCATCATTTATTTTCCCAGAGATCAGGGGTCGGAAGACACAATATTGAGTGGGTGGGCCTCGCTATAGATTTGTTGTAACGGAATTGGGTTTGAATGCCTTCTGTAAGACCAATGACGCCATACTACCTAGGTCAGCAAGTCACGCATTAAGGTGTGAAAACGTGCAAGTAAACGGAGAGACTATAATGACAGGCATTGTTCAATTCGCTGCGCAGTTAACATCATTTAAAACACATCAGGGGATAAGTTACGTCATTGGTTTGTTAGAATACTGTTAAACAAAGAAAAAAAAAAAAAGGAGCTTGTACACCAAAGTGGATATACATTAAGATACCACTTTCAAAATATCCATACCTGTACTCTAACACATCTACATTACAACTTAAGTTTGGCTTCTTTCGAATCTCTATGACCCTGTACATATTTGCACAGAATTTCATTGTATTTGCTCCTTATTATCCGATATGACCTACCCGGTTGAAAGATGATAAACTTAGGAAAAAAAAAAAAAAAAGAATTACCTGCGGAATGAAATAGAGTATAAATTAAGATAATTAATGTAATTTTCAAATATAAATAATCACGTTTGTCTGGACAGGCGTTATTATTGTTAAACAAATCATTATTAGGCACTTACTTTTAAGAATAAGAAATAAATGTATATACTTCTGTGTAATTTCAGACATATTATTCTGAATTTCTGTTAGTGACAGCACTGATATGGTAATGTGAATATGTTGAATAATGAGAGAATAGATGTGGCATTACATCGAAGCTCCTCCCCCCGGGCTTAATGCATGCTACGTGTCAGTTTTGTGTCCACACTTTGTAATTAATAGTTTTATCGAAATTATTATAAAATCTCAATTTCTTAATAATCATGAATTCATACTACGACAGAAAAAGTCATACAGCGTTACCTACAGAATAACTGGTTGCTGGAAAGGCTTGAGTGATATACTCGTACACTGCTCCGGAAGACGTCACTGTGCCCTAATATTAAGTCACGAATTGTCAATTTCATGTTGAAAACCACTCACAAGTAATTTTTGTCATTTCCTTTTTCCTAGGCCGAATTTATTAAATGCTGCACAAAAAGTACTGCAAAAGCAAAGCACGTTGTATATGCCTAAAACAGAAAAATAAAATATTTTTGCGCTCCACTGCCACATTCTTTTATCGGACAGTTTAAAATGACCACTAGGCGGATGCTGCGCTGAGTACTTTTATACAGATTTTGAAATGAGCTCGCGTCACAATCACAGAGTGAAATAAGAGCACACATAGAATATCGTGTTTCAAAGCAATAGATATCCACTACTTTCCTGCTACGTAACATTGATAAAAGTTGGGATACAATTTAAATTATATTTACCTAATTAATCACCCTGATACAGCTACATAGAGGCGATGAATACGTAGCAAAAGTGCGGTAAACTACAACTAATCACAAACCATCAACACAGATACTATTTGCGCCCTAAAGAAATTATTGAGAATAGTGTTTAAATTCTATTACCAATCATAGGTCATTAAAATAATATTTTCGGCGTAAGAAAATAGATTCAGAATAGTGTTATACAATATTGGCAACTAATCATAGGTAATTAACAGAGATACTATTTATACATTAGGGAAATCAGAATGGTGTTTAAGCTATATTACGAACTAAAATACAACCAACAGATACTATTTGCGCCGTAAAGGAATAGCTCAGAATAGTAGCAAACGATGTTACTAACTACTCATAGACTATTGACAAACAGCTACTGTTTACATTACAAGGGAATAAATGATAATAGTGTTTAAACCATATTACGAACTAATAACATAAATGTGGGATTTTTGGAAGACAAAGCGGTGCCGGGGCATGTATTCTCCGGGTTCTCCGATTTCCTCCGCAATTGCATTCCACCGCTGCTCCATCTTCATTTCATATACCATCAGCGTCATCGCCTGCGGTGCCATTTGTAGCAAAAGTGGGGTTAAACACCATAAAAAACTAATAATAAGTTAATTAACAAATTCTATTTACGGCGTCAGGGAATAAATCAGAATAGTGTTAAACTACTAACTAATCATAGGACATCGATAGACAAATACTATTTGCGGCGTCAGGAAATAAATCTGAATATCTCTCATTCTTTCCTGCTTTAAATTAATACTGAAAGAGAATTTAAGACAAAGACCGGACAGGTACAGACACAATTTAGAGCATCGGGTATATCCTATAGGATCACAAAATGAATTTGAGCCTAAGGGAGGAGGCACTGGAGAAATGTGCAACACCAGTTCTACTGTAGGGTTAAACATGGTCCTAGTGTGACAATGAAAACTGGAGAGGGAAGTACTACGGGTTATATCAGAGAAAAAATACACAACGAGAAAAACAGCAGAAGAACGGATATGGAGATGCAATTTCAGGGGAGCGTCTTAATGGAAATGGGGAGGCCACGTTGAAAGGCGTATCCTTATAAAACATGCGTGTGGGATCCCAGAAGAGGAAGTAAATGCATGTGTAGGCAGAGGACCAGATGAGCGAATTTCTTTAAGAATAAAGTGAGACATCTGTAGTGTGCAGAAGATAGACAAGTGTGAAAAGAAGAGCTATTAAGGTGTTAATGTAAAATATGCGTGATGTAGAAGGGAAAGAGACAGAATATTATGGAAGAACTTTCAAAAGTTTTAATGTAAACATTGCCTTAATGTTAAATTGTGTACTCTGAAGGAAAATATTTAAATATAGAAGTAGAAGGACTTTTATTGCTAACATTTTTCAGTATACACTTGGAAACATACAAAAATCGCATGGGTTTCATAGCTGCACGTGCTTCTCCTGTCCTTGGATATTTACAGTAATATATTTGTTAAGTGCTAAAGCATACATTTATCTATTGCAAAATATCAACAGACAAGTGAGAAAATACACACACACAGAAGAAAGAGAAGGAAAGAATTGAAATTCAACCGTAATGTTAGCATTACGTATGATATATACAGTGGTCTAACGATAAGAATAGCCACAACCTCAATGTCATGTGCCCTATCTGCTCTTCCGTTTGCCATAGTAATATTTTTTGTAAAACAATAAAAATATGCATTTAGTTATTGCGTAATAACATAATATAGAAATGAATTAAGAGAGAAACAGCAACTGAAAAAGAATTAAGGTGAAGTTTAATTAAAACTTTTTGATTACGTATAATATAATATAGAGTTCAGGTTTAGGGTCAAAGGAAACCTCGTTCTTATGTACCCTACCCCCCTCTTCCGTTCTCCATAACCATTTTATTAATCTGCTTTCCCAAATCTTAGAGAGCAACAACACCATTTTATGATCCTCAGCGTCCAACATTACATTCATACAAGCCTTCATTCCCCCATTGGAGTGCAGAAACTCTGATGGTAAATATTGCTTTCTTAATATTTCTGTTTCACTTTATTCTGCCAAAATATAACTCTAAGTTTCCCGCAGAGTGGCAGAATGGCATTCAATTTTGAGCTGCCCTTGCAACAGGTAGGAGGCCTTAGCCCTTAACAGACGACGAAGGCTAGTAAATAAATGTTGGATTAACTACGTTACTAACTAATCACAGGTCATCAACAGAATGAGAGATAGTATTTGTGGTGTAAGGAAATAAGTCGGAATGCGTTAAATAAACTGAGTTACCAGAATGTGTGGTTGCATATATAGCACTTCTATCTATAGTTTAATCCAAAGTAAATGATGCATGTTTATCTGGCGTTGCAATCACATTAGTGGGTTGGGTTAGATAAGAGCAGAACGGTGTAGCCATGTCAGATGTTAACACCATATTCCTTTGTGGAATATAACCAGGCCTTAGACTATTAGAGTAATGAAGCACATCACCATGGTGAGCTCTATTATGACGTCACAGCAACGTAATCATGACGTAATTATTTTGCCTTTTAGGATTAGCTATTTTCGTGAAGATAACTTGATGATTATACATAGGTATGAAACCAGTGGCGTGCTTAGTAGTGTGTATGCATGCCTTTGAAAAGTTCATATAAACCTTTAATGACTACTTAATTTAAAACATGTGTACTTTTATTAATTATATTTCTTAAATCTCAGACTAATCTCAACATGATTATTAAGATGTGTTGCATTACATTCGTTAGTAGTAATTGTAGACATGTTTCAAAAGGGTACGTTATATATTTGTTTTGTATATTTGCTTGCAAACATGTGTATATTATTTAGGAAACATTATCATTACAGTATATTGCAGTTTGATTATACCAAAAACACAAAGCATTAAACTAAAAGGAATACAGCTTAACATCTCTATTTTACATAGGTCTATAATAAAATGGTGATGATTTAATTCGGTTATGAAATTTTCATCACAGCATTTCCTACGGAGCCTCTTTCCTCATTTTATGGAAAATAATGCATATACCTTGTGGTTTCTCCAAGAAAATGGTTGGTTCTAGCATACTTGCCATCCTGAGCTATTAAGTCTGAAGTTCACCCAAATGTTTGTGCATTACACCAGGCTCAACGCTATAGCAATCGTTCTTCTATACCCCAAATAGCTTACCATGTTGTCTAGATGGAGATACTGAAACAATATGCAGCTATTACGGCGATATTTAGACTATTTTCTAACAAGTTTCAACACTATGTCTTTGATTGGCAGCGTGATCTATAGGATGACAACTGTTTGTGCAGTAGATCAACCCCTCATTCCTTTGTTTATATTGATATAAAATGTTTGTGAAAACTCCTTGCGGCTTTCTTTCTGAATCTTACAGAAGTTTCATGTACACGTATATGTTTAAATGAATCATCATTCCGTCTAACCATTAGATCTATAATAATGATAACCACGTTCTTACTTTTCCATCATATCTATGTACAGGAGGCATTTTAGTTCGGGTTTCTGTAGTTTCACAGCGTGGAAAACCTTCCCTGTCAGTTCAAAAAGGAGAGGGTGACCATTAAAACAAATTTTAAATGTTTAAGGATCCATCTTCCTCATTTGAAAGCATTTCCTTTAAAACAGAGTTCCCCAAACATAGACTGTCATTATTACATTTTCCATAACAAAGCCCTATTTATATAGATGGCCAAGTGATCTACTAAACACCAAGTTTAAAAAAGAAGATAAGTAGGCTAATTTTTATGGAAATCTCGGCAGAATGGTGACCATGATTTGGCAACATAAACTCATCAATGCTTAATTGGTTGTGAAACGCTCCAAATTGCTACAGCAGTTTTCCAACGTGCTATAAAATGATTTCACGCTTGCAGTTCTTTAATTCTCAGAATTCTGATTGTAAGCTAAATGTAACAGCCTTTTCCTCAATCTAAACTTCTTATTTATTATTCTTCAAAAATGTAGGAGCTGAGAGCTTCTCTGCCATTGACGAATAGTCACTCTCTCCGGGGAGGGGATGATAGCCACTGGTCAGTAGCGCTCCAAGACCCTGACACATTAATTGCACACATATTTTAAAGGATATATAAGCCAACCTGACTTCGGAACAGGATTTATTTATACTTCAGAGATGCACAACATATGCTGTGTTACCCAAAGATGTCTTTTAGCGTAACAGTTTTGATCTTGTAGCCGTAAAAATCTAACCAATATATCAGGTTCTTCGCACTTACTTGAGGTTTATATTCAGGCTTGTCAACCCACCCGAATACCGCTGGTAACTTACTATCATAAAGTCATTCATTTGGCTAAAAACTGTACCACAGCCCTAGTGCCCACAAGGGAGGGGGAAGGAACGATGTGCAGGTTGAACTTCAGTAGGTTAGTGGCGCAAGTGTAAGTTTTGGGTAGCACTTTGCGAAGGATCTGTCGCCACATTTGAATCGTATTCACACCTTCTGATTAATTAACTGCTTGCATCTATATTAGGGAAAATGTTATACTTAGAAGACACATATTGACTTTTGCTTTCGATTTGTCCGTAGACTAAAGATTTTGCGAGTCAGTAAGCAATTCATGAGTTTACAGAATACACGTTTCCAAAAATTGCACTTGTATGAAGAACACCAACAAATGTAAGTTATTCCGATCAGTTAAGTCTACTTTGCGACAGCTACATATCGTAGTGCTTCAATTAGTGATAAGGACTCATCCAATAGGTCCCGCTCTCAGTAGCAATAGCGTATTGATACACCAACTCTCCCGTTATTTATGTGCTAACGAGAGTGTACAATAATTATCAGTAAAATTCCATTAAAACTTACTTTACTTTAACTCATAAAACAACCTTAAAATATGGGGATTATTTAATTTTGACTAACTCTACTTCAGATATTAGTTATCGCCAGTGAATACTTCTCACTGAAACTAAAGACTATTGACTACTAGCCAACTCATTTTTAATATAGTCAGATATTTTAAACGATACAATAAAACTAAAAAGTGAAAAAGTGAGTTAAACAAAAAACGTATGGATACTTCAAACACTTAGAGCATCAACTTCAAAGAACATCTACTTTTTTCCCCTAAAAAGAATTGAAACAGATATATAGATAAGTATCTTTGGTAATGTCAAAATACTTATGGCTTAGGTCTTTGAGCGTGCATGCATATTTCAGATACAAGTTAAAGGTGACAAAACGAGAAGAGTAAAGAAAACAAAAAAGAGAAATATAGAGTTAAATTGATTCCGACCACCTGATCAAAATGGATCTGTCTTCGCGTACTTTAGCCAGGAAATAACTCAAATACCTTGAACAGACACAAATGACGAACAGCTCCCTTCCAAATAAAGGAATTTGGTGCAGTTATATTAATTAGAATTTCACAAAACACACACACACACACACACACACATGATGTCCCAAAATTCGACCGCACAAATTGGTATAGGATTTTAGAGGGGTCCAAAATAAACAGTTTGTTATAAGGAAACAATGGTGCTATGCGCTGAAATTCTTTGTTACAGCAAAACATGTATTAAGGGTTAGCACACCACTGATCAAACTGCAGTGGACTTTTTTTTTGGTAGTGTTTAACGCCCGCTTTAACTACTTATGGCACCGCAGGCGGTGACAGAGGTGATACATGAATGATGATGGAGCACCGGCTAAATGCGATGGTGGGGGAAACCACAGTACCCGGAGAAAACCCGCCCCAGCGCCAGTTTGTCCACCACAAATCTCACATGTGGTCGCTTGGGATTGAAACCCGGCCGCCTAGGTGAGAGGCGAGTGGTCTAACCACTCGGCCACGGCGCGGCCACAGTGAACGTGACATGAGCACCTGGGTTTCAGAGAGCCTCAATATGGAGTATTATTTAGCTCTATAATTAGCGTGTGGGCCTCGAGTTAACATTTCGAGGGATTTGAAAGTTCAAACCTCCATAGATACATTTATTTTTGTGTTGTTTCCTTTTTTTGCATAGTGAGTCGTTTGTATTTTGCTGCATTTCCCAATATGATTTATTCATTCAGACAAATAAAATAAATGTAATGTACGCTTAACATATAAGTGTTCGTAAGTGCAAAAGAACGTACTGAAGGGATTTACTTCTCTGTAGCCATCGAAGGAGATACTAAATACAACGTACCAAAAATTAACGTGATATGTACATTACAATTGAAGGCTCAGTTTACAATTAGGTAAGAATTTTTATCATTGTGTCAAATGAACTTCAAATCCAATAAAAATGAACAACTAACGTAGTAAAACAAGTACCTACATAAAACGAATTAAAATCTAGATCATAGTTAGAAAAGTGAATTCTACTTTTCATCTCTGCATGAGAGGCAAGCAGAAAGAGACTTCGAGAATAATACAATATCTAAAGCACAACATTACAACAGGTTACCAGAGGAACTTTTCGAAGTGACGATCTGCAACATTCCTTCAGCTATTGCACCTACGAAAAACTGAACTTCGCAGCCTGTCAAAAATTCCAAGATCGTTGTGAACCTGAATACAAGAAGCCTGGCTCTCAAGCATGCGCAATAGTGCCACGTGGACATCAGCTCTGAAGTTCGCAGCTTAAATTATCGTAAGATGCAGATGTATGTGATCTTCGTTTTGCACCTTGTTTAAAATACTTATTTTATTGCACATACATAATGTATATACTGTTACAATATGAACACAATTTTTACCAAATGGTTCTCACAGTAGTCATGTGTAGGCATTAGACAAGATTTTCAGAAGCGCAGCCTTGCAGGACCAGATAAGCTCATCTCAAATGAATAAAACGTCACAATATTGACCTACAGATAAAACCAAATTACCGCTGTTCGAATCCTGGGGGTGGTCCAGTTTTTTTATTCTATCGCTAAAATGATAATAATATTAATATTTTCCACAAATTTAATTATTTTATTGCATCAATCTGCGCAGAATGATTGACAATTACAGCATTTAATACTGAACGCTATGTAGATACCGTTCAGTCTTTTGAAAGTAATTTGTACTGGATAGTTTATCCTTTTGGCTTCAGAAATGTAAACTAAGCGTATTAATGCTGCTCTAATAGTTTATTCTTTGAGAAAAACAATAAAATGAAAAAACTAAACAATGTATACTTCAGAGAGCTGTGCGATTTTGTTTCGGGGGACTTGATGACCATCGCTATACCGACACACTTATCTAGATCTACATATGATCTAAAACCTACAGCCTCAATGAATTTGTGCGATCGTATTCTGGAACACCATTTATGTGTATATATGTAATTGGGTTTTACACAAATCTACAGCACTTTAATTTCGCGGAATATTTTTCGATGTATTAAGCAGTTCAAATTTATGACATTAAAATTTATTTATTCGGAAGAAAACCACTATATTTACTTTAAATTGATGAAACATTTTTTGATTGACGAATTCTTTAACTCGGTATATATATAATGGAAAGGAAATATGTAAGTATATCAAAATACAAAAGTTGTGCAGAAAAAATGAAGAATGTTAAACAGAAATTATATTTTCTCAGAAATAAACATATTCAGAATAAACTACGGAAATTCAACTTGAAGAATCTATTACTGTAAAATTTAACAACAAATAAACGTTAACTCAAGAAATTTCACTTTCCATTGTTCTAAACCTAAAGTTTTCCTTATTACAATATAATTCAGAGCTGTTTTGGCACATCCAATATAAAATTTGTTGCTTACAACTTCGGCTATCTTTAAAATAGAAAAAACCCTCTTTTCTCACTTTCTCTTTTTCGCCTCCAGTTGCATCCTTATTTCTACTAAATTTTCACGCATGTTTGCACGTTTTCACAGCTACGACCCCCAAAAAATGACGCCAGCAGCTGCTACTGGCTCTGTTTATATAACACATTCGTGTGTCCACAGCAGAACATTTTCTACTGCTACCGACCAACACACTTTCTCATTCATGCCTTTTGAGTCCGCTGAGTTCAGTTAAGTAATCGTTAAATCCTTGTGTACAAAACGCACTAATGTCCTGGTTATCATTTTTTCCAAATTCTACATTAATTCATGGAATCCATTGCGCACTACTGTATAAATGTTTAGAACATTTGAGCAAAAAGCTACCGAAGTTAAATATCAACCAAAAACTATGGTAGTTCTTGAAATAATAAAGGACTTGAGACAAAGATCCAACATGAGCGTCAGCTTGCATTCCATTTATGTATCAAATAACTAGTATTGTTTCTATCTTCGTACATTTTCAGAAATATACAAATATGCTGCGTGTTTACATTATTGGGCTTACCTTTTATCCCTCGATAAAAGAAATATTGCTAAAACTGTAAGTAGAGCTTTTGTTTTAAAACATCAAATGCATACGATAAAGTGTCATTTTAATTACTTTATAGAAACACTTTAAATTAATTGGGCGCTTTATTGACAAAACACATATTCCTGAGAACACCAGACGTTTTAAACTTAGAAATACTATACTTTCTTTCTATTCATCAGTTTAAGATGCTGTTGAGATGATTAGTTAAAGAAACAAATTTATACACTGACTTCGGAGTCCCTCTTCCTTCTCTTTCGCGTTTGATGCTGTTATTTATACGTATTATGAAGGGTTATTGAGAGAAAAAGAATATTATCTGCAATTTTATCTTACCATATCTCTGTGCTCATAAATGTAATTAATGCATCTGATACTTGCTCACTGGAGGACCCTATCTTCAAACTCAGTTCCGATGAGTTTCCTTGGTGACACTTCTGTAGTAATTTTCTATTGATTTGAAAAGAAAAACTACTTCCTCTGGACCCCGTGCTCATTTGTATACATCTCTGTAACGGTACGCCTGGGTAGCAGGATTTGGGTTGTGTGTTTCACAATACGCTTTTCCGTTCTGTTCTCACCATACGTTCCGAAATGTCTTCATCTTGCTTTGCAAGTTAGTACCACAAGATTCTCTTGCTCTGGAACAGGCGTCACCAACTCGCTTCGTTTTGTGCCAGTGCACTGATGTGAGTAGACACGGGAGAGCAGCAATGGTCTCTCTTCCTTGTACACTATATCATTTATGACGTCGGGAATAGAAAACAATCCAACATGCAGGCCAGCGACTGCCATATTTATACTGTATATTCTTATTTACAGAAAGTGGCGGAATAAGTGTTTAGTTTTCGGTAAATCTCTACAATTACAAACCTCAACTTGCAAGCGTCATTAAATAACCCACGCAAGGAGTGCGACAATTACCAAGGAGAAGGTGTTTCTTTCGAATTATTTTTTTCGATAGCAACTTATTATCAAAATACTTGTGAATATTCACTACTATAAAAGGGACAGATTTTCGTTACAAATTTTCATTCTGTTAGTGTAACTATGTGATTATTAGCATTAACTGGGTTAATGTGCTTTCTTTAATGTTAGCACTATAATAATGTTAATTTTTGCAGTGAACATGACTACCAATTGCTGCATAACCTATGAGAATATGTATAATATCTTCATTTCGCAAGTATTAATACGAATGCAGGAGATATAATAGAGAAATTGTTCTACCAATTACAAACCTGCAACATGTGTATTAACCTACGAAGAATGGATTACTATTTCAAATGCAAAATGTTGCATACTGCCACAGCACTTAAGGAATTATCGATTGTGCTTTACGCGCAGTTGGTCGTGCAGCCCACAGTAAATTATTAGCAGGAGCATTGCTCTCTTTGGTTTACTCAAAAGACATCAAGTTGGTGACGCCTGTCTTAGAAATTCAACCTAAAAATTGTGCAGTCAGCGACAGGCCAATAACCTTGCCAGTTCACTTTAGCTTCGTATAATATGAGGGAGAAGTTGACTCTAGAAATACGCAATTATCTACAGAAATTACCTCAGGGAGGTTATAGTATATCACTCTTCATTTCTTCTCCTATCTTTATCTCCCGCTTTTCCTCTCTCACTCACCTTCTCCTGTTCTCCCCTTATGTCGTCTCTCTGTGCAAAATAAATGTCATGTGATGTAATGGTAACTTTCCGTTAGGATTTTTAGATCTGCTATTGCTTTTCCATATATTGCTCAATTCTTTTAATCATCTCCTTCTAAGTGATTCGCTGTTCGCTATCTCTCTCTACTTAACCATTTTTCCACATGCATTTCAAAAATGCATTTCATTTTCTTATTTTTTCGCCCATCTGTGTCACATGTCCGATATATTTTAACTGTCTGTCCTCTATTCTATTAATTTTTTATTTCTTCTGCCCTATATCCTAATCCTTTCATTTGTAATTCTGTTTCTTCCTGTTTTCCCCACTATTCTTTATAAACATTACATTGCCAATGCTGTAGACATTGCACAAATGCTTATCTTGTAATGCCAAAATTTGTGTTCCATATAGTACCATTGGCACTATTATTACTTTATAGGTTTTCAGTTTTGATTAATTATATATTTAATTTTTTCCTAGATTGTATTGTTTTTTCCATAATAGTTTGAGGTAGTTTTTTAATCCTATTCAATAACTCCGGTTCTATTCCCACGCCTTATTAATTGTTGTACCCACATACTTCTACGTTTCTACCTGCTCCAATACAACCTTTCCTTTTTAGCTCCTCATTTCATTCCATTATTATCTATGTAAGTCTCTTCAGAGTATTTCCTATTAGAAATCATCCGCATATAACAGGGTCTGATGAATGCTGAACTCATTCCCTACATTCCCATTTTATTCTTTGTTATTTTTTCGCACATTTTATGCAAACATTAAGCAACAACAATGCTAAACTATCTTACTGTTTGATAACTTTTTCCATTCTAAATGCACCACATAATTTTCCGGCAATGCCTATCACCTCTATCGGTTGTTCACGTACGCCTGTTAGTGCATGTAGTAATCCTTTATCTATCGTCTTAAAATAACTAAAAACTACATAAATGATGTGATAGTAAGGAGATCGTGATTGATCTTTATGCTTGTAATTTGAAGACAACTATGCTGTATCCCTTAACAGCATTTATTGTATTTACACAATGTCTTTGTAGTGTTTAACGTCCACTTTTACTACATACGTCACCGCAGGCGATGGCTTTGATGAAACATGAAATGAAGATGGAGCATCGGTGGAATGCAATGGTGGGGGAAACCGGAGAACCCGGAGTAAACCCGCCCCTGCGCCATTTTGTCCACCACAAATCCCACATATGGTGGCCTGAGAAGCGAGTGGTCTAACCACTCGGCCACAGTACGACCACTTTACACAATTGAATATAAGTAATGAAAAACATATGTAACTTTTTAAATATTACATTTTTTTTAAAACCATGTAAATAACGAAAGCTGTCAGCAAAGTAATTTTTATTAACTTTGTTAAGTAATATTTTTCTAAGAAACTCCATATCACAAGTATCTTCAATTCTCTATCGGTTTCCCGTTAGAAATTTTAAGTGTACAGTAAATAAAATACCATATAGCGTACTCTGTAAAGTATATTATATATCAAGCTTCATAAAAATTGCTTCAATCATTCTTGAATTGAACGTTACACATACATGCACCCATTCAAAACACACAATGATAAAGACTCTAATGGGTGAAAACTCTAATGGTAGTGCGTAATGCGTATCCATTACGATCAGTAATTTACCTATAACGACTAAAGAAAAATATGTTTGGTGGTACAAAACAATTCTTACCAAAAGGTCGCAACAATTCTGCCGAAGTACATGGTGTCTTTCAAGAGTGGCGATAGCAATCGGTTCAAATGAAAAGTGTTATCTCGTTGGCAAAGAGGGCAAACATACTGTCATTTTTTAAAATAAAATGTGTGAAATATTTATGCAATTTGGATAAAGTATTCCTTAAAAAGAAGCTTCAAGAATGCTCCTAATGTTTCATCAACATCTAACAGCCAATAATTCCCTCGTTACTCCATTACTTGCTTATTTCTGTTACAACGAATGTTGCAGATAAATTATGCCGACGCTTATAAATACAAATGCAATAGTCTGGGTTTGGCCTTCTCTCTGAAAACAGCTTATGCAGGCTTCGAAAAGGCTATTCATACGGCAATATTAAAGGCATAGTAAGATGCTGAAATCAAAGGCTGTAGGTTTAATTTAGAGCAATACTGGTGGTGGTATATACAGAATCTACGCTTGGTAATAGAATACATGAACGATTTAGAAACTGGAGAAAGTCTTAAGCGCTTCTTCGGCCTTCATTTCCTGTCGCTGGAAGACTGTTACATAGAATTCTTGATGAAAATTCAACCCCGACATCCAGGCGTGCAGCAATTACTGATTATGTACAAGATACCCTGATGCTACTTCCGCGGCAGAGTTATAGGCCGAATTCTACACAAAGAACAACAAATGATTGTGAATTATTGTTTTGGCAGTGATTGATCTAATAGTTAAACTATGAAACTTGGAACTTAAGGTACTTACGATATTGTAAATCGCAATTGGGGTATATTATCCAAAAATAACTGCTTGTGATTTATCGGGAAAATCTCGAGTCAATTGGGGAATTTAATATCGTGTAGGTATGCTGCCATGGTAGCTCAGTGGTTAGAGTAACTGGGCGCAGACTACGAGATCCATGGTTCAAATCAGAATATCAGATTGAATTTTTCTGTCTGATCTACGTTTCCAGTTGCGAATTGTGTCGTGCAAAGTTAAATGGCGTATTCAGTATTGTTCACCCTAAAATCCTTGACTCAAGTAATAGAATTTATAAAATTGACTTAAATTGACACATAAAATTACAAGTCAAGCAACAAAAAGAAGATCAGACTAACTAAAGAAAGAACAATGTGTGAAAGATGGAAATTACAGAATTTACACCTAGGTCATTAAACATACATCAATGTATAAAGTCACCATCCTTTCAAACGCATTAAACTGACAGCAAGGTTTTGCTACTAGTTTTAATTAAATAAATATTCTATAAATAAGGGTAGACTAAGCAGCTCCTGGTATCACTGACTACCCTGATGTTTAAGAAGCTTAAACTGATGTTTATACGTATAATGTACGTACGAGTAATAATATTTTAACAACTTTAACCCTGACTTACAGAAGGAGCAGGCAATCTTATAGTTTACCCGTCCCTGCCTTAACATATTACTAAGTCTGTAGAAAACGAGAAGAAGGATTATGATTTGCCAATAGGACTCTTCTACTCTTCTACTTTCAGTTCTGTACCAGACTAGCACTGTTTACATCATTGAGGTAATTGTTTTCGTATTTGTGAGGCCCAATAGTCTGTGAATGCGTCAGAAGCCGGTTTGATTCAAAAGAATTTAGCGGAATTTAAGGTGAAGCATGTGTGAAATTTGGAAAATCTACAATATACAAAATTCTCATTGAAATTGTATCAGATATTATACACAATAATAGTGCTATTTTTGCTATGTATCGAAATTCTAATTTGTATAGTTCTTTAAATAATAATTTTAGTGTCTAAATTCTTTGCTCTCATAAAAGGGAGCTATGTGATGCATTTTTAAAACTATTCAATTACGAAAGTCCAGGTTTTAAGCAAATGAGTTTAAAATAGATCTGTTGTATTATATTTGTTATACTAAACCTAATTAGTGATGAAAAATTTAGACCACTGACCATTTAACATGCTTTTGAGAGAAAATATAGCACTTTGAAATAAACTAGTGAAGAATTGCTTCGTGTGGAACTTTTGAGCATCGAAAAGTTTAGATAAAATGTTTGCTAGAAAATAAGGTTTCAAAGTTGGGAGTGCCTGTTAATAAGCATGCATCTGCCGGTCTATGTTAATCAGTAATTAACATTAATTGGTAGTTGAAGTGCACCAAATGCTAAAAACAATATATTTTGTTAAATTTTTGGAATTCAAAACGTTTTATTATGAAACAATTCTTTTTTTAATTTTTCACAATTTTTGGTCAAATTTCACAGATGCATCATCTTAAGTGAAGTAACGCTCATGGTCAAATTTATCATTTATAATAGCCACAAGGTAGCGTCTGGTTCAAATCAGTGTCAATGATTGTCTCTCTGTATAAAGTTGACATTTCAGCAGGACCTGTATAACTTGTTTTTCTTTCATGGAGCAAGTAATTTTGTGCTTCTATTGAAAGGTTGTAGAATCTCCAATTTAGCTTTTAGAGTTTTCAAACTTTTAGCGACATGAAAACAGGAGCTGTAATCATTTGATATGGTAAGAACGAGCACATTTACAATTCGAAGAAACAGTAGATTTCACAGTAATGAAATCGAGCATTTTATTTATTAGATAAAAGCTACGGAGATTATTTTGTAGGAAATATATGCTTAATTACACTTTATGACCTTATGGTGTTTTCATTTTCGTGCGCCTCATATTTGCACAAGTTTTCAAACTCCAGGAATGCTCTATTTGAACTAAATTTTGTTGATGCGAGGAGTCCCCCCCAAAAAAAATAAAACTCTGCTAAAATGCTTAAACTTGAAGTTTGAACAAGTTATTTAAGGGGAATTTGGGTGGAGGATAAAATTATACTATTCATCACAGCTATTAAAATATGCTATAAATTATTAATATAACAGCAGCACTCCCGTTTCTGCTCAGGTTGATTTAAACAGGACGACGCCGATTTACTGTCTTTCCCTCGCTCTTGTTTTCTCGCTCTTTCCTACTATCCTCCCTTTCCTTAATATTTTCCTCTCTAACCTGCCTTTCTCTCTACCCTTTGAATGTCTTTACACATTCTCTCCTCTATGTTTAACGCAAAACACAAATAATGTTTTACAAAATGTTAGTAAAACTGCTTATTCTATGGTGTTAAATATAAACTAGAACCACAGTAAGAGGTTTAAGCGTACACAAAGCTGTGTCTGTTTCCTAAATTTTTATGACATAGGAACAATGTTATATCCCATGGAAGCAGATTAACTACACGAATAATAACATATATTATAAACAACATTAAATTACTGGCTTTTATAAATTTCGTTAAAGGAAAACTTGTCCGATTCCTTATTCTTATTGTCTTTTGTTATGTATCACTTTTTAAAGATTTGATAAGTTTCACAACAATTGTTTGTCTCTGTTCGCGTGGAAGATATCACATTTATAAAACAAAACATTTTTACATGTAATTTTAGCTACATGGTAATGTATTACCTTTTTTGGTATGAACTATTAGTCAAACATGGAAGATTACCAGAAGTGTTACCCAAATGCTTTTTCCTACTTTCCTGTACGTATTAAAGAATTTATATATTTTACAAGAACCATTGAAAATGAAACCTTAAAAGGTTAAAAACAAAGAGCTTAAAATGGGAAATAAAGTATTACTTTTCTCATTTATATTCTTTTATTCTGTAAAAACTGTAGTCTTACAAAATCAGCGCGACAGTAAAATTCTATGAGAGGTCTTTCTTTAGTCGACACAACTTTTATCTTTGGGAAGTTTTAATTAGTTCTGAAGGGCTTTGTTCTGAGAAGATCTCCCAAATCATTAAAAAAATTTGATGGACATCCTTGACGCATTAATCCACCTGAAATGATAAATGAGCCCTCTTAGGATCTCGGACTTAGACACATTGAGATTCTATAAAGAAGAGAGTAAGAACATAATAACTTCAGCAACTATATCTCAATGTAGATACAAAAAGGAAAGTTTAAGTTTTAATATCGAGCAATCTGCTTTTACCATAATCGGCATGTTGCTTTTATTTTGCAGACTAGAAGCGTAAGCTCTTGGAATATGATAGCTAAGAATAATGTTTATAAATCTTGATTACTTACTGCAGATTAAACTTCTTAGCGAGGGCTAGTGTAGCCGCCTTGTAATCTAAAGGGCCAGAGATGGAATCTTTCATTAGGTTAAGGTGATGCATTTATGAAATTTGGAAAATCCACAGAATGCAAACTAGATACCCTATTGAAATTTATACCAGCTATTTACACAATAAAAGTGATATTTTTGACATTTATGAACATTCAAACTTGCATGGTTATTTAAATAATTATTCTACATTATCTAAATTCGTTGTTATTATAAACTGATCCAAGAGTTGCATTTTTGAAAGTATCCAAATATAAACTTCTATTTTTACAGAAAAAGTACTTACAAATAGATCTCTCATATTATAGTTTTATATTAACTCTACTCAGTGAGGAAAAATTATTACTTTTCGTACCCTCCAAAATTCTTGAGTTTTCAAAATTTAATAATTCGTTTATCAGAAATGGAACATTGCTTCGAAAAAGTAATATGATCTATTTCTGTAACATGCTTTTGAGAGGCGGTATGAAAGGATTTAAAGAAATTAGTGAAAAGCTGCATTGTTTGGAATCTTCTAATTTTGTAAAAGTTTTGGGAAAAGCTTACAAGGAAATAAGATTTAAAAGGAGTGCCTTAATAGGCATGCGCAAACTCATTTATAGCTTACGTTAACTAGTAGTTACACTACGCTAGTGGGGAAATTAACACATTTAGAATACATATTTTTTTATTATGAAACAAAGTATTTTTTTATTTTTTTATTTATTTATTTATTTATTTATTTTACAATTTTTAATCAGATTTGACAGATGCACCACCTTAAAGAGAAGGTTTTCTGATTGTAGTGAGACTACTAGTAGAATGTGGTTGTGATTGAGAAAGCTGTCTTTCAAAGATGAAGGAGTAAGTGATTAAAATGTATATAAACCGCTTAGTAGAACAGAGTTTTATTCAACGAAATGAAGATATAAATCTGAGCCTGGATAGGAGCAAAACAAGAGTAACAAATAACACAGTCTTAACTTCATGAATATTACATAAATTCTAAGTGCTTCATTTGTAGTACTTTCTATGGTAATTTAGTGGAACGGTTATTGATGTCATCTTTTAATCCAGAGATATTTGTTTGAGTACTCTGTAAATACCCTGCGCCGTAGCGCTATGGGCTTGGAACAGGCGTCATCAACTCGTTTCATTTTGTGCCAAAGATAGCAGGCTTGCTCCGTGCATTCAGTTGGCAATCACGTGACAGAAGGAATTCTATACCTTCCTTGCATAGTACGACGTGTGGCAGTTTATAGTTTACGGTAAGAGCGTAATCCAACGCTCAAGCCATGGACTCCTAATTTATGACTGCCTAGGAGGAATTTTTCTTTTTATACAAAGTGACGGAATAAGTGTTTAGTTGAGGTAAACTTCAGCACTCAGAAAATTCAACGTCATTACGCAACCCATACAAGTCAGTATGACAGTTACCCAGAAGAGGTTGTTTTTTTTTGTATTGTCTACTATAATAAGATACATCGGAATGCGGTTTATTGTGTGTTGTAAATTTAAGATGCTGAATTTGAATATGTTTGTCTTTTTATTTTCGTGTTCACACTTTTCTTTTTGTTTTTAATATTGCTTTCTATTTTGTATATTGCAAAACCACCGGTCTGTGAACCCGTGCAGGTGATGAAGATCAGTGTGTAGTATACCGGTATTTAAATAAATACACATATTCATTCACTCATAACAAGAAAGGCAACGTTTCTTTCAAATTATGCTCCATAACAATCATTCAAAAATATATCGGTTCATAATGTTCACTACTAAAAATGTGAAAGATTTTGGTTACAAATTAACTCTTAGACTGTTAGACGATACAATGAGGTTACAATGGTATTAACGAAATCAACTTTAATAATATACATTATTTTGTTGCAATTATTTATGTTACACCGCCAAATCTATGAAAATATTTATATATTTAAATACGAGGTATTAAATACTGATATAAGGGGCATAATAGAACAATTGCTCCACCAATCATGAACCTCCAATAGGTATATTAGCCTATGAAATATGATATATGTGTCTTAAATGCAAAATGCTGCATACCGCCACAGCAGTGAATCAATTATCTGCTCTTGCTTTTCGCGCAGTTGATGGCGCAGTTCAGAGTAGCCGATACTCAGGAGCATCGAGCAAATCTGCTGTCTTTGTTTACTGTGACCCTAGGCTAGAATTTGGAGCTCACACAATACTCCCGTGTTTGATACCATCCGGGTTGGGGACTTCAATCCGGTTATAGAACTGGTACGTACTTCCCGGTTAGAGGTGCTTTTTACTGGCCACATCATCTCCCAGTATTGGTTGATTTATTTCCCGCCTCTACAGTGTGGAAGTGGCCGTGATGCTGGCAATCGGGTTGGTAGGCCCGGGCCCGACGTAAGCTGTAGCGCTATGGGAACATGCTGAAAACGTAATGAACATCTTCGTTTGCGGAACAACGTTATGAAAAATAAAGACATTGAAACAACGTCCTTTCCCTGATAACTGGATGGGAAAATAACAACTGAAAGGTAAAATCAGGTCTACGTTAGACTGTATTGCGCGCTATCACTGATGCCGTTAAGAATTGGTTACTCCATTAAGAGTAAATTATTAACTCTGGCAGTTGAGCTAAATTACGAAGACATACATTCCGTGCATTCTCAGTGAAATATTTAGCTGGCGAATTCCAGAATTCATTTTTTTAATTTTGAACGTAGCAACAATATTTATATTATAAATAACAAATAGGTAAGTATTTTACAACCATCAGTTACAATCAAGTTCAGTTGCTTATGGAGGTACTCACTGAAATCAAGTAAATCGCCATTATTACTTAATAACATTTAACGCAATGCAATAAAACGAATAAAGGAAAGTTTTTGTTCATTGGTATAAATTGTGATTTTTGTAAATGATTTTTTTAGTTACTATGAAAGACTAAGAACTAAACCGTATTGCCTTTAATGTAGTCTTCAAACAAACGAAAATAATAAAAAGGTGTCATTTCAGTAAGAAGCATAATAGAGAATATAATACAAACGCATGATACTCAACCGGTTAGAAAGAGTATGGAATTTGAAGGCCAGCATGTAGTCTAACGTTTTTAAATTTTCATTATCACTATTTTTTTTTGTATATTTACAGAATGGGAAACGTAGACATTGCTTCAAAGGTCATCTCAATGAAAATAAAGTAGATACAAAATTAAGATTTCGTAAGAATTGTTTGCATAACCATTAATAAACGATAAAGGGTAGAGAAACTCACGAGAATGTAACTCATAACTTTTTTTCGTTGGCTAATTGGAACCTCACATTGGAACCTCAATAATTATTTTAGGAGTCAGTAATAATATACATGAGAGGAATTGCAACATTTAAACCTTGTTTGTTATTTTCGATTAATAGAATGCCCAAGTAGAACGAGCAAATATTGTTATTAACAGCACATCAATGAATAATAATGGAAAACAAAATAAGAAGGAGTAAAACAATTATAAATGTATATATGTATAATTATGAATTATAATATATTTTAACCTACAGACCATGGCAAAACAGCCCGAAATTTTTAAATTTTAAAACTATATACACCGGCTGTGAAAGCTTACGCATATATTGAATTATGGTGTATTAAATTCGTATGACCTTCTCCATCCTCAATCACATATAAGTTGGGGTACACATTATTCTTATGTAAGTTTATTTTCTAGCTCTGCATTTTAATCCAGATAAACCTATAATGAAACAGCTGCTTTACACATTTCTTTATAGATACTTAGGGAATAGCTGAGAAAAATAGACAATCGCTGCCTTCGTGTAATGAAGTGCTCGTCTCCAGTTTTAAGAAGGGCAAAAAAATTTGCTGAGTCTACAAAAACAGTGGTATAGGAACACGGACGTCTCTTAACGATTGTTTCTAAAGATTGGTATGGCAAACCTAGTGTAGTGTGTAGTGCAGCGTGAGTGTACCGGAGCAAATTCCACACTTCAGCCAGATTTTTTGTACGTCAGACCCCAGGAGGATAGGATGAGACGAGAATAATTACAACGGGCAGGCGGAACTGAAGTGCGATGAGAGCCATCGTGGAGGGTCCCTAACAGTTTTCCAGCAGGTCTTCATCTCGACGTGGGTAGCGTTAACAGCCCGCTCCTCAGATCTGACCAAACGCCCCAACAACCGCTACAGACGGCAAACAGTGCCATCCCATCGCCGAGAGCTGAATCCCAAAGTGCTGTCACCTCCACGAGAGGACACCACCAATATTTACAACCTTGAAAGACAGACTTTGGATGAAATGGAGATGAAATGAACGGTTAGAAAGTTAGGGGGAATGAAGGAACCTCCCCAGCATTCACCTTGTTACCCGGGAAAACTGCCGAAAAAACCCGTGGAACCGATCCCACGACCTATTGAATGCTGGCCCCAGACGAAACGCCTGGTCCACCTGTCTTGGTATACCAAACATACATTTTATAACAAGCTTATTTATAACTTAACAGTTGCGATAGTTTTTACTGCATTTTCTCCATTTCCAATACAGAAATAAGCTCCCAAAACATAGCTATTTTCAAAAGTATGAATGAACGAATGAATAAGTGCATTTATTGACATAGCAATATCATGCATAGAATTTCAACAATCACACGGGTCCACAGACCGTACGTGCTTTTGTAATACACATTACAAACAATATTAAAACAACAACAACAAATAATTAAAAGACAAAAGTAATACACAGTCAGAAGCAATATTAAAACAACAACAAAGAATTAAGAGTGAACCCGAAAATAAAAATAAAAAGATATTCAAATATAGCAATTCAAATTTACAGCACAGAGCACACCTTCATAAATGCACCCGCTTATAATAGATAATTACACTTAAAAAGAAATATATACACATAATATATATACCATATATAGAACCATAGCGCAACAGTGACTTAAGTATGACATTATATATATATATATAGAACCATAGCACAACAGTGACCTAAGTATGACATAATATATATAGAACATTGTAGACACTTTTGTTTAGTTGACCTTATTCCCCCCCCCCTTCTCCATTGGCAGCCTCCTCCGATCTCAGCTGTCTTGCCTTAAGTATACATTTACCTAGCCCGTCCATGTTTTCCGTGCCTGCTAGTAGCGTCCAACATGCTTCTAGCCCTACATTTGCAATGGTAAAGAATCGCGGCAAATATTTTTCCCGCCATTCCTCCGTACCCCTACATCTTGCCAAGATGTGAGTCCACGACTCTTCCTCCTCGCATTCTCGTACCATTCTCGTCAGGAGTTTTCGTGCTCCTGCATGCTCCTAGTCTAATCCACGCGAGCCCCTCTCTAATGAGTTTGGTACCTTTTTTGATGTATTGCTTCATACCCCACTCCGATTTCAGCCCAGACTGTACTTCTAATGACACCTTCTCTGTGCATTGCGCAATTATTTGCTGTCTGTCAATATCACAGAGGCATTTCTTAATTTTTCTCCAAATACTTCGCCTGTTTTCCTGCCCCGCCATCCAAATGTCTCCCATCCCAATGGTTTCCAACCCTTTCTTTAATTTTGATGCCCACGTCTAATTACCTTCCATTCGCAACTGTTCAGTGTAGCAGACTGTCTCAATTAGAGATTGGTTTCCGTGAACGATTCTCATCCAATACTTAACTGCTCTGATTTTGCTCTCTGTCGTTTCACTATGTGCCCCGAATTCCCTCATTATTCCGCAGTTTGCCGTACCCCTCCCTACACCCAGAATTCCTTTCAAAAATTGGGTCCTCACTTGGTCCAGATTCCCTGTTTGTTCCCACCCCCATATTTCTCCTCCGTATGTCATCGTGGATCTAACTGTCGCTCCGTATACAGTTTCCATTTAGGTTATGGATATATTCGGTATTCTGCAGCGTATTTGGAGAGCTTCCGCTGCTTTCACCCTTGCCTTTTGTTTCGTAATGTCAATGTGTTTTGTCCATTTTCCGTTCATTGTAAATGTGAGTCCTAAGTACACAAACAATTTACCATTGTCCAGTATCTGTCTTGCATATGTCCAAGTCTCCTCCCTGCTATAAACACAACCCTTTTTGAAAGTCATTGCCTTAGTCTTATTCACATTAACTGTAAGTAGCCATTCATCACGATAATTCTTAAGTTTGTCCAGTCCTCGTTGCAATCCGTTTACTGTCGTTGAACACAATACTAAATCGTCTGCGTATAAAAGTGCTGGGATCTGCAAATCCGCTACTACTGGTGATTGGGTATTCTCTGCTATCATTGTATCAGTAATATCAGCCACAAAGAGATTAAATAGCAAGGGAGATAAATACAACCCTGCCTCACTCCCCTATAGCTTAGGCAGCTCTCCGACAGTCTGTTTCTGTCGTACTTTACACAGAATCCGATAGTTTGATATATTGCCAGCAATGCTCTTATCATTTTACTTGATAACCCCTTTCTGCCTAGTTTATACCATAATGCATTTCGATTGATAGAGTTAAATACCTTCTTAAATACCTTCTTAAAGTCCACAAATGCACAATGAAGCTTTTCCCGCTTAATTAAGAGTTGTTAAGTCCTTAAAGTGCCTAATATAAAAGCGGCGTCTATGGTACTGTGTCCTTATCTGAAACCCATTTGAAATTTTGAAAGTTTGCCAAATTTAGATTCCCAGTCCTGTATCCGGTTATATAACACGCTACAATAAATGTTCTCCATAATTGGCAACAGAGTAACCCCCCCTATAGTTATCCGGATTCCCAATAGTTCCCTTCCCTTTATAAATGGGATGAATAATGCCCTTTCCCCAATAGGTAGGGTAATTCCCCTCAATAAACAATCTGTTACATACCTGTAGGATACCCCTACCAAACTCATTAACATTGGCCGCGGCTTTAAAAACTTCTGGGGGCAACCCGTCCAACCCTGGAACTTTGCCTCCCTTCAGGCTCCTCAGCGCCTGCACTGCCCATTTTCTGGGAGAAATTTCGTTGGGTGCCTGATGGTGGCCTCTTAAATGTCTTGCTACTTGCCACATCTCAGCGTTATCCCCCCGTGTTAAAATATTACTAATTTTCTGAGTAATTTTGTCTTGCCACGTAGTTCTCTTTTCCCGTATGAGCTGTTTATACTCCCTTCGGTTGTTTATAAAAAGTTCCTAATGTCATCTCCCCCCTCCGTTCTGAATTTTGACAGAGCCTCCTCTGCTTGTTTCTTTACGGCTCTGCATTGCTGGTCATACCAACCATTGAATCGTTTTATCTTACCATGTATTTGGACTTTCATTCTCCCCGCAGCCGTTGCTATTATTCGTGTTAGTTCCTCCGCTGTGTCTGCGTTCCTTTCCCCTAATCTTCTTTCCAATTTATCAACAAATACTTTTGTTTCTACCGGATTCCATATAAATTTACTAATTAATCTCCCATCGTCCCCCTGCCCCTCCAGAATTACCTCTGCGGAAATTAGCGAAAAAATTGAAACTCATAACGGAATGGCAAACATAGATTACATATCCATTTGATATGGATAAATAAACTGATTTATCATGCACCATGAATATTCATTTCTAGAATATACGTATGCTTAGCTAATAATATCTAGTCAAAGTATTTACCTCCAGAGATCCCAATCTCCAAGTGAACAATGCTTTTTACTTTCACTAGTACGTTTGTACAACTAAAGTCATTGTTATACGCCAAAAATACTTATCGCAAGACGGGGTCCTTTGCTGATTCGACCTATGTCTATCAGCTATTTGGTATGCCCTTAAAAGCATATTGGACAGGCCACGTTACCGAATGAAAGGGGATGAACATGAAATGTAACTTGCGACAAATGGAGCTCTGCGTTGCTAGCTGGTGAACTTTTTGGTTAGACAACACTCGACCCCTCTTGCAGAGTGATACTAAACTACATTACTATTTTCCCTGCGTTCATAATGAAGCTCTAATGCTAAGGTAATTTGCGCTCGCGGTCGAATAACTTAATACACTGCTTGTACAAGTCAAACCATTCTGTGAAAGCGTCGAGAAGGAATAGATTGCCCAATCCGTATTTTCTTTTCTTACTCGCGTGTGTGTTGTACCAGAATGGCATAAATGAAAGTCATGTTCACACTCGAGTCCCCACCAAAAGTTCACGTTTTTAGCAAAATCTCAGCGCCAGGAGCATCTTTGAGAGTACAATTAACGTAGCAAGTAGAGAAGGTGTCGTAAGCTCCCAAAAAATTCGATATCAAGGTAATCAAGAAACACGTCCCTCCCCCTTCTTAACAAGTACATCAATATGCAAAGGAACTGGACTTTCTAGAAATATCTGCAAGGAAACAAGTACTAGATATTCCCTCCTGGAAGTTTTCTTTACCAGACAAGAATATACAGATGAAAATCTGCAAAAACAGATTGCAGCGCTACAAAGCGCAACTGGCAATGCACCACTATCCCATGAAATAAACAAGCCGGTTCTCACATAATATAAAAACTCATTATAATACCTACAGAAAATTTCTGGAGGGTTTATGCAAATAAAGCTAGAAATCCTTAAACCACACACGGGACACTGTAAAATATAGGTACGATAAGAAACAGTCCCAGAACTGGAAATTGAAATTCTTCAGCAACGAGTAAATCCAATAAACCTTTAAACACATATATAGTAATTTGGAACTACTAGAGCATGCAAAGTAATCCTATCTTCTGAAATAAATGGTGAAATGTAACACACCTTGTACCCAGAAAACAAATGGCGCCACATTTTCACTGATGGATCGAAGTTGGAACACAGTGATAGTACATGTATAGCAGTATACTGCAAGCTCTTTCCATTTTATAAGTCTGCTGGGAAACTAAAAGCATACTTTAATGACGAGATTGAAGCACTATAAATGTGGCACTATCTCAGGTATGTTTATGGACTCACTCATTTGAAAAACGGTAGTATGAGTATTTTATGATTCAAACTCAGTAACACAGGCTATGCCAAATGTTAAATACACATTATCCTCGAGGGCCGCAGAAACAAAACCTATAATATATAAACTGAACTTAATGAAAAAAGAAATACTCTTTCAGTGGGTTATTTTTCATATTCTTATTTATTTTGTGTTTTTCCCCATAGCTAACAACCCTATCTTCTCATATTGGTGTTGGAAGAGGTGCTAAAGCGAATATTTGCCAAAAAACATTTCAAAATATCTCATTGTCTTTCTACTCAGCAAAACTGAAAATCAAACAATCTTTCAATGTAGAAAAATTAACTGTAATGAGTAACATATTCAACGTGAAAGAATGGATGGATCGGAGCTAATTGCCAGAGTTCTCACGGATCAAGACTATTGCAGTATTCTGCAGAATAATATATTACCACTGTCCAGCAGAGCAACTTTATCGGATAAAAATTGCGAATTGCCAACATGTAATGTATTATGTAATGAAGAGGTCATGAAGTGGAAACACCTGAGGACACGCAGCACAATTCGGAATGTAACACATTTTTAAGTATGGACACTCCTTAAGTGCTATAGATCTCAGCGTCCCACTCTTTGTTGGCCGAGAAAAAACATGTAATTTTTTTTCATAGGCCTCTTTATCAGGCTTGAGGTTCTTTTACGTCCGTAAATATAAGACAAGGATCTAGCGGCTTTACTTCCCTTTCGAAAAAGTCATGTTAAAGCTTTTTACGCCCCCAAAAATACGTTGCCTTCCACTGGATTTGAACCCGCGACCTTGGGAACCAAAAACTAACACGCTGCTCTAGGCCACGGAGGACGACGGCAGACTTAGGAACTACTGTTCCAAAACAGATGGAAAATTAAATTGAGAAGCCAGGAGATTTATGATACTGTTTCAAAATGTACGAGCATATACCTACACCGATGGCTCTGCAATAGAACATATAATTGATACGTAACAGTATTTCAGGACCACTCAATGATATATGAACTTCGTAAATATTTCTCTATGTTTTCATACAAAACTTTCACCAGTAGAAATGTTTCGTTGAATTAAAGATATGCCTGAAACAAACTAGTTTATAATACTCTGAAACCTCGAGTGCGCTATTAGCCATACAAGGATTTTGTAACACAAATACTTTATTATAAGAAATACAGCTAACATACGCAGAAGCCACTATCAAGGGAAAGCCAGTAATTTTATATGGTTATCATCGTGCAAAGAAATTGGATAATGAGCGATTGTAGTCAAAATGGCATCCCCGGTGTCACTTAACGTTACTAACACTCGCCTTCTCTTTATCTCTCGTAATGGGCATTGATACTCTCCTACGGCTGCGCCGTGGCCGGGTGATTACACCATTCGCCTCACAACAAGACGACCCAGGTTCGCTCCCAGGCGTACGCATTTGGCATTTGTGGTGCACAAAGCAGTGCAGGGGCGGGTTTTCTCCGGGTTCTCCCGTTTTCTCCGCCATCGCATTCCACTGGTGTTCCATCTTCACTGCATGTATCATCATGTCTGCGGTGTCATAGTAGTTAAAGCGGGGGTTAAGCACAATAAAAAAGATACGTCTTACGTGTACCATAACACTACTGTGTTTTCTTCTTAACAAGTCATTAACATATTCATGTATGACATACTAATTAACTTTGTTAATCATATAATGCCCATCGACGTATTCTGTCACTCTGTCATTTTGAAATCCTATTCAGAGTAAGTAATTAACGTTTATGGAAGCAATTTGTGGAACTGGTGGCTGCAGTGCTTTACAACGGCTTCTTTAGACAAGCTCTGCATAGATGTCGTCATACGCCCACAGCCTGGAGAAGTAGCACTGTATTGGCGAATGGTGCTGGAGCTCGTCCAATGCCGGTGCAGGGAATGTGGGAACATTGAAGACGTCCAAATGGTGTGGGGAAGACGACTGCACCAGGTGCACCGATGACTATGTATCATTCTTTGCTATGATTTACACCAGCCACACCCTCGGCCGCATTGCCTCGTGTCCTCACTTCTGTTACCACAGCGTGCCAGTAAATGTCAGCATGAAAATGGTCATTTCGTGGCGAGAATTAAAAATGTGCTGCACACATAAAGACATTAACCTCTACATTTTCTGGTATTTTATTCATTACTTTTTGATTAATGTACATAATTTAATGCCTTAAATCTCAAAATAAAGCTTTTGAGAACTATATTTGTTCATGTAGGAGGGTATGTTATATTTTCACTGGAGGTCCCTGTTGTGAAATCAGTATGTAAGAAACTTTAGCCCCCAGAGAACAGAATAAAAGCAGTGTAATTACTTAACACACCTGGTGAGATACCTATAGTGCTCAAAATCTAAAATGAAAATACTACGCTTAGTACTTTTTACCTCATCTACACTTACTATATACAGCTATGGATACAAAAAATGAGTCATTCCTAGATGCCATGTGTCGATCAAAGAGTTTCGTGTATCTTCGTAAAAGCTGTATTCACACTGCACACGAAAGAGCTGCACAGTGGTCTGTGACTGACAGAGCAGTGATCTACTTCTGACTACTGAAAACAGATCACCAAACAATGTTAAGGTGTCCGAGAGCTTAAGAAGGCCTTGCTGCTACTCATAAGTTTTTAGGTTCAAATTTCGCGCTGCATGTACATTTTTTGTGTTTGTTAATTTTATGACTGGAACTGTAGAACAAAATATTGCATTAATATAGTTTTGACATTTAAAATTATGGGTTTATCTATGCACACAAAAACATAATTCAACTAACACTCGTGTTAAATAACTAAAAATATATGTAAACAAACTATTATCTTCTAAAACAAGAACACAAAAAATAAACATAATTAATATGGGGCGTATGAAACCTTAGCCCGTATAATTGCCCCCAATCTTGGGAGCACAGACAAATTAAATGCCTGCAGTAATGTAATCAAGAAGCTACAAGATTTCAGGCTTCTTAAATTTGTGTCCGGAAGCCATATTTTGTATTTCGCCTATATACAGGTAAATTGGCACGCAGCTCCCTTTATACCTCACCCCATACATTTTCAGTAGGGTTCAAATCTGTGAACAGGGAGGCCAGTCTACCATTCTGATATTATGAATCTTTGAGAATCGATTTGTAACCTTTAGAGATGTGTGGACAGGATTGTCTTGTAAAAATTCAACAATTCTATCACAATATCCTCACAAAAGGAATCAAAATATTATCGAGTAATTCCGTGTTTTGCACACCATTCGTATATCCTCAAGCTACCAAAACACATCTAGACCGTCCCTTGATATTCAGCCCCAACAAAATGCAGAAACACGACAATGATAGAGTTGTGAAGCCACGTATTTTACATAATATCAGGACCCCTTTGGAGGATGGACAATCACCTTTCTCTTACGTGTGGAAGAAAATGTCAACTTAAAAACTGGATTTCTAGAAATGTTTCAAAAAGTTTTTCTTCACAATTCTTACTATATGGACACCATTTTATTTTCTTTGAGAGAGAAAGATACGTTTTTGCGACGTGATTTTGTGTGCAGCATATTGCTGTTCGGTAGAATAAACCCTTAAATAAGCATCATAAGAGCATCATATTATTAACTATACCGAATGCCGTGTATAGAATAAGTATGTCGTATAGAATAAGTATGTCCAAAATAAATAGCCACTATATGTTTATTCAACATCATTAAGAAAAGGAAAAACTGTTTACTACATGCAGAAGCGTACCTGAAAGTCTCACCAGAGGAGTTAAGTACGTTTTGCCACAGCGATATAGTGAAAACACAGGGAAGATGGAAGGTTTAGTAATGCCATAATGCTGTATCATGTTTTGTGTGGTTAATATTTTTAATTAATATTGATAGTTTACTGTTGAAAAAGTTCCTGTAGCTATGTATTTGGTTATGATTATTAATCACGTGGGTTATTAATATTAAGATTTGGAAGTTGTGACATCCTGTTGTTGCTGCTTTACAACAGTATCACGGATGATGTACACAGGACTAACTGCCGTACTTAGATGAGTTTGGCGTTCCAGATGTGACTCATTTTTCTGTCCACGCATATATATAATAGGTAGAGAAGATATTGTATTCCAGCCATAATTCCATGCTGAGATTTCACCTGAAATATATGTTTAGAGGCCTCTTTAGTCCAAAAATGCATTTTTAGAAAAAGGTCCTAGTATGTTTTTGTGTGCTCGCACCTGTGGACAGCACAACTTTAACGAAAACACCGTTAAGCACCAAACTTTGTAATTAAGCTTAGTGTTCTCCAAGGATGCGACAAAAGGTTTTCATGAAACCGCCCCACACCAAATTTCCTCTAATATGGATAATTTTTTGAAATTTTTATTTTTCTCAAAAATGGCTTCAAAGATTTTGAATAAAATACATTATAATAAAGCAGTTTCCATGACAAATGACATACATATCTTGAATTTTCTGGAAATAACCTCCAAAGACCTCTTTATTCTTGATGAAATAGCCGTAACTAGCAAACTGTAAGGGATAGACAAAATTTCAATATACAAAAATGTTTCTGCAGAACAGATAGAAAAACTGATGTGAATGGAACACATCCAAACTTTTAATGCTTTGGGGCTTAATAATTTTGACAAGCCCAATTATTTATACAATATTTAATTAATATTTATTAAGTGTGCATTTTTAAAGTTCTAAGTGGTCATTAAGTTTATAAGGCTCATGTAGAGGTACGTTCAGATTAAATTATATAATTTTAAGATTAGTAATATGTTATTTAAGACAGTCTTAACTAAGATTTTCAAATGTAGAAAGATATGAAATATGTCATATCTCTGGAAGTGCCTATAGCTCCATTTTCATTTCATGAGCATTAGTTTCACAGATATCTGCAAATTTTAGAGCCAGAAGGACGGTTGGCCTAGGTAATTTTTGAATCATAGTTTAGCTCTAATTATACTGTTTCTTTTCGGAACATGCTTCTCCTACCTCCTATTTTCAGAGCAGGTTTTGTATTATTGGGTCGTTACCTTTTATTACTTCTACTCGGACCCCGCTGGTGGAAAATAATTGTGCTAAATATATCCATTTTTGAAATCGACTGAGAAATACTATTTTGTAGAACACATTGAATCACGACTAACCGCATTGCTTCGGTTCGAAAAGCGAAGAAACGAAACAAATGTATAGGTCCAACTAATTTGTATACCTTGAAAAGCATTTCAAATAGTAGGTGCATTCTGCGGCATATACTGATTATAATATTTTAAGTGAGGAAATGTCACTCAATTAAATCCCGTTCATTTTACACGAACACTGAAGGAAGGAAATGGAAGATACAGAAAGTAAGCGGAGAAAATTATAGTTGATTGATAATGAATTCTTAGATAGTTTACCTGAAAAACATCCAATTTCAAAGTCTTTTTAATTAACAAATTAGTTAGTTTTATTTAGTTTTAAGATTAAATGAACCATTGAGAAGATTTTGTCGTAAGCTACGAAATAAGACGTGTCTGTTACCGTTAGGTGGCTTAAAATAATAGAGATTTTCTGAAAAAATAGCGCAACTCTGGTTCATATGCTCTTCTAATTTTTATTTTGTAGCAGGTTCGTGTAAGTACAACCAATAACGTGTGGTAATGGATTGGTGAAGGCAATTTATTACAATGTAGGAGATGTTTAGATATTTCTAACAAGTAATTAGAAGCTGACCGAAGAAACGGATTTTAAAGAGTAACGGATATGATATTTTTGTGAGTGTGTCATTTTATAGTAAAAATAAAAGTACATTACATCGGAGGCTGCTCAAAGAGTTGAAGGTGTTTTAATCCTCTGCTGCTGAGTCAGCTGTCCAAAGCGTGAGGAAAGGAAAAAAGAAATTTGCCTCCGGCATCCATGAGGAATCCATAAACAGCGTTCGGGCCCAGATGAAGTTATAGATAGTAATAATAATAATAATAATAATAATAATAATAATAATAGTAATAATAATAATAATAATAATAAGAAGAAGAATCACACGAGTTACGAAAAACAACTACTCATTTCTAATATTTTATTTAAGATCTCGTCCGTTCCATTCTTTCTCGTAATGGGAATGCACATTTCATCGTTAACCAGAACTGATGAAGGTTTTCTATAAAATTGTTTTATTATAATCGTTTCTTTGGAGAAAAGCAATTTGTTATTTGTTAGACGTTTAAACATATAAGTGGAAATAATATTTCTCTATCGTACAAGTATACTTCATTATACTAACAACGCTGTATGAGTCATACGGGTGGACATAACTGTTAGCTTCTAAGGTAATCGTTGCCAAACATTAAACTTTCAGTAAGTGACAAACTCATTTAAGACTAATTCGTAAAGATTCAAGGTAGTATCCAAAGATCTCCTCAAAAAAAGGCCTCGTTTACTGAGATGGCAGGGCTTGTATATTGGTATGCAGCTGGAGCGTTTTCAGCGAATAAATATGAAGAATGAACTAACAGTTCCATATCTCATAGTCTAATCACATTCTCATGACTATAATTTTAACATCAAGGCACTGTGTTTAATCACATAAAATAAACGTGAGGCGTATTTTCTATTATACACTAAAAAGGAGAGAAAGCATTGTCTTTGTGGCGACTCATATAAAAGCTTTGATCACTCACATACGTGGTGGGAGGTGAACAAGTGCAAATATTTTTGTTAACATTCGAGGATGATGTGATGGTCTAGGATTTGCAGCTTTTTTGCTATTTTTCAAAGTTATGTTCATGAGAAAATGTTTTCGCAATGTTTTAGGATATTATTCCCTATCTCAGATGCTTAGTTGTTGACGTAACAGGTCACACAGTTAACCCTCCTCTGCCTTCTGCCCTTTGCCCTATCTGACTATAAGTGGTATGAACTGAGGGAAGAATATCGTCCGCTTTGAAACTTCAAACTACGTAACCGTACGTTATTATTTCCATACAACCTTACCTGATTAGGATTCACAATGTATTCATGATTCAACTTAAAACTATTGAACACAATGATATTATTCTATATTTAAATTTGGTTTAATTGAGCAAATAAATAACTAAAATCAACAGGCAAGCATTTGCACTGCCGTTGTTTTACACTACAAAATCACACTCATTGCTCACTTAAAGGTGAGAGATTAAATTAAACCTCAACAGTTAAAACCCCTTCATATCGGGAATTAAGGGAACCCGAGTTATAGGTCCTCCGTTACAATGCAGTTAAGGTTTGCCTTTTGGGAAGATGCGATTATGAAATCGCTGATGATACAGTCCCTCGCACATTGGCAGATTTCACCATTTGCGGCGTAAATTAACTTTTAATTCAGCATATATCAAGTCATTGATTGTGTAAGGGAAAGTTTGTGACTAAATTGGCCCCTCGATTCCTCAATGTGAATGCCGGTCGGTGGTGTGCGAGTTGTACTAAACGCAGGAACTGCCGTTGCGTGACATAACGCAGGGTGTTCAAAACTCGTTAAACACTGAAATTTATGCTTCATTTTTGACAATAATATTAGTAAGTGGACAAAATGAGACACTTATTTTTATACACTTTGAGCTCTAATAAACATAAAATTAATTTGCATTTATTTGCCTCATACTCTATGTCTGAGACAATTCATGCACATATCATTGACCTAATTGCACATTTATGGCAGTTCACCTGAGAGCCACCGTCCGACTAACGAAGTAGCATCCAACTTAAAAACGTTAGTACGTTTGAAGCTTTCTGCATAAAAAAGGGTATGTTTCCCTATTGGAGCTAACTCCTCAATTAGTAATTTCTTTATCGGGGTCTAAGTCATTTATTTATTTTGTATATTTCTTCCGTCTGATGATATATAACTTTGCCTTATTTTGACCACTCAATAAAATGCCGTTATTAGTCGTTTGTTACTTATTTACTACCTCAATTCTCGGTTACACTCCTCTCAACTTGATTGCCTTGTAACGTCTAGGCCTGAATGCATAATGCCAGAATATCCATCAGATAATTTACCGTTGATCCTTAGTTTCTTCGACACTAAAGTTCTTGCTTATTCTATTATTGAAACGCTTAATGTAATATTTTGTTATTTTTACCTAATATAATACCAGTTTTTGTTTTTACCCACAGGGAAGTACATACTATTTTTTTTTCGTGCAAACATACCCTGAGTTGCGCGGCTTGAAAGACACTCCTTTAAAGAATTACTGCAACAGATAAGATCCATTCTTTTTGTCTTCTCAATTGAGGACTACAAAATATGTCATTTTCCGTGACACAAACACAAAATGGAATATATTTTTTCCAAGTGACCTATCTTTTATTACCTGAATTTAAAATATTTTGTAGCTAAGCCATGGGAGCCCTTTCAAGGAAAGAAAACTGTGCAGAAAGGGTGGCCAACTTTAGTGGTCGGTAAGGTTCATCCTATATCCTATATTGCGTTCTCTATCAGTCCTTCCCACTCTTTACGCTCGGTCGCATTTTTACCCAACGATCGACAAAATTGTGCTTGGGGTCATCCGATCTCAGTTTTGTCCGCCTACCGAACCTTGGATCACACGATTTAGTTGTGCTCATTTTTAGTTTCTCCATTCCTCATCTTTGTCGAAGAGAGGCATTGTATCCGACCCAAAAGACATCCGATATTATGAGTTTACCACGAATCGGAGGCTATTTGAACCAAGAAACAAGAAAAAACTATGTCATAAAAGGAAAATAAATCAGGGGCGTTCCTTGTAATTAACATATTTAATGATCTGCTTGAAAAGAATTCTAGCATTTTTAAAACCTTTGTTTTACATATTTTAGCGTTTGATGCCAGAACTCTAGAAACAGCGTTAAAATAATTGCTTGTATAGTACAGAATAATGCAGAATGCATTTTTTGTAGCATAACGTATTTTAACCTGGCTGGTCAAATCTGAACAGAATGAAACCGGAGAAACTCAATAGATCTTGGGATTCATAGACCTTAAAGTTACTCGAAATCTATACTCAAGATAAGGGAAAATAAAAACAAACGTAACGCGAGATTTGAACTCGCGACCTATTTAATGTGCGGCAGATACTCTATCCCCACACTATCAAATCGAGGGGGACGTAAAATTGAGTTTTATTTATGGACACTCTTTAACTGCTGTGGTTCTCAGCGTCCCAGTCTAAATCGGGCGTAAAGACCACTTAACTTTGCTCAGAGGCGTATTTATTAGGCTTGAAGCACTATTACTTGCCATAAATATACGAAACAAGATCACAGATTTATTTCGCTTCCGAAGGAAGCCATGCTAAGGATTTTAGTGCCCGAAAAACTCCATCTTCCGCCGCCAGATTTGAACCCGCGAGCTTGAGAACCAAAGGCTAGCACGTTACTCCTAAACCACAGAGGACGACATTCTCCCTACAGGATGGCACTTATGGAGCAGGAAATGGAAATGTCAAAATATTGTTTTTCTAAAAACTATTTTGTAAAATATCCATCAACTTATTTCTGGTATGTTTTGAGAGACAGAGAATGCCAATACAAAGAACCACTCAGTAACTGTCACCATCATCATTGTCATTATTATTATTATTGTTATTATTATTATTATTATTAAGATCATATCATCACATTAATTGACATAATCGCATTGTATAACAGGCTTAATGATTATGCGCCAGCTGCGTTTTATATCATATCAGGTATACCGCCACAAGAAGAAGTTTTAGCATTCATTTCAATTACTAGTGGTTTTATGTTTGTTATTCGCTGATTGGTAGCAGTTTGTTTCGAAATTCTACCTCTCTTTACGGCTCTCCCAGCTTGGCTGCGCACAAAACGGCAGCAGTTACCTACTCACAGGGGTATGCTGCACTATACAATACACCTCAATAATGAGGGTAATCCATGTCATGGCTGAATCAAGTGTTGGAATGCAAGCACCAGCATCTTTGCCCAGTGGCGAATAGGCTATCCCCTCCCTCTTAAGCAGTGCTCCGAGGGTTATTGTAGAGTGCGCAGAGTACTCCGGCTCAGACGAGCAGCCTGTTCTAAGATTTCTGTTTAAATTTTACGCTGAGAATGTTGCTAAATAAATTATAAAAAAATTAAAAAGAACACATTACATATACATTGCACATAGAGAAGAGGGGATAGGCAAAAATAATGAGAGGAAAAAAGTAATAAGAATCTTCATAGTTCAAGCAAAAGCGTCCATATTGTGCTAATGACATATATTCAAAAGCCATCTACGTCCATATTTCTTACTGAGAGTAGGCGTATATTCAACAAATGTGGCGGTTAATTCAGCAAGCTTACTAGGATTCAAATTGGAGATTTTTGGGGACTCTTTCGAACCTCAATTATCCATTTATTTGAGAAGGTAGATAAGAAGAGCTTTACGTTTTTTATTTCCAAAATTACCACAAACTACGTTGAGAATAGATCTCCCGTGTTTCAGATTTTGGAACGATAATCAAATGCTTCTTAAAACGAATGTTAAGTCCTTAGATCAGGCGTCGCCAACTGGTTGAGCTTTGAATATAGCAAATTTACTCGATACTCTCTATAGAGAGCAAATTTACTCGATACTCGTGCGAAAGATTACTGTGGACTCTGTGAGCACCTACGGGGAAATCACAACCACATGGTTCCTAAGTGCAGTGCAATTATTCCACATTTTGCGTTTGAAGTTCATAATCCACCTTTCATAGTTTAATACATATATTGCAGGTTCATGATTGGTAGAAAAATTGTGTCTTGCATTAGTATTAAACTTCGGGTATGAACATGTACGTAGTTTAGAGGGTTTAGTGGTAACTGGTGGTCACAATATAAATAATTGCCAAGAAATAATGATTATTATAGTATTAGCATAATAAAATAACACTCTACTTAAGTTGGCTAATTCATTTGTAATCACAATGTAACGCCAACAGTATGAGAATTAATTTTTAAGGAAAAACTTTCAGACTTATAGTAATAAAAATGAACAGATATCTTACTAATTAATTTGTATCGAACGCCATTGCTCTTCTCCTTAGTAACTGTTGTACTTACTTGTCTGGGTTGCGTAGTTACGCTGCAAATTGAATTTTCTGAATGCAGAATTTTACCGAAAACTAAATATTTATTCCGCCACTTTCTATAAAAAAGTTCCTCCTAGACAGGCATAAATGTAGGACCCGATGGCTTGCGTGTTGTATTTATTTTATTCTCGACATTATGAACTGACACACATTCGCAAACGTACACACAAACACACACTGTACATGTAACAAAAGAGAGAAAATCTCTGCCGACACGTGCTTATCCAGTGCATGTACGGAGCAAACCTGCTTGCTTCGCAACAAAATTAAGTCAATAGGAACGTCTGTTAGACTGTAACGACACAGGGAGAGTACAATGAATCTATGACATTGCACCTTCGAACGTATATATATATATATATATATATATATATATACACAGGATGCGAATGAACTACAACGAAATAATTTGCGAGATTGTGCACGTGACTGATATGAGTAATTTAAAATCGGCGATGAATGGTCCCCGGATAAACATAACGCAGCTACATAGCGTTAAACGTATGGTTATCAGGTGCTGATAAGTCAGTGTTAAAGCAAAGCAAATGGCTTAGAATTCCTTTAAAACTACTGCCCGAGTATAGAAATATCGATTTTTAGCAGCTCGTTGCTAGCATTCTCAAGATTTAATGTCGCAAATATCTGTAAAATTTCGAACTAATCACTTGAAAGTGCGACACTGAGCATTCATTAACTACGTTCATGAGGTAGCTTACTCTGGAGTCGGGTCTATAAACTGCTCTGGTGTCTTAATGCGTAACGCGTGAAGCTGCTATCCCAAAGGTCGTGAGCTCGATTCCTGAGTAAATGTTTTTATTATTATTGTTATTATTATTATTATTATTATTTTCATTCCAGATGAAGTGCCGCGGTACGTGAACGAGACCCGAACTCGTAAACTATCCTTCACTTGAAAGCCAGTATCATAACCACCACGCTAGAGAGGTACGCTGTAATATGTCCCTTCGTTTTTCGTGTTATGCTCTCAAATGTTTGCTAAATTAGCCAGTGGTGTACTGGCACTTTAGAAACCCACAGTAGTTACTTCGACATTTCAATAAACAGGACATATGTCTGTTATCTCAAATTACTTATTCAAGTAATCTACATATTCTGTGAAAATATTTCGGCATAGTTCATTAACCCTCTGTATATACAAGGTGGTTCAACTGTCCCTTACTGTCTGGTTTTATGCAACCCGCATATTACAGTCTAACCTGAAAACATCGTTCCCGAGACCCATCTTCTGCACACTAACACTACAGACTTTGGCCCTATAAGTTATAGCTAAACATTAGCGTATTCGATTATCGCGCGGTGTGAGCATGAGTTCCACGGTGCTCGATTCAGGTTCGCATCTTACCAAAACATTGACAATTTTCTTCCCCCGCTTTAGTTCTTCATGATTTGACACAAAGCTAGATGGGAAATCGGAACATTTTATATCTTGCTTGTTTTTTTTTTTTTATTGTTCTCCTAATTTATGTTTATTCCAAGTTATCAGTCCAGTATTATTTAAAGTCTTAATGAAGTTTCTTTTTCAAAAGAAAGAAAATTAAGGATTGAAAACTGAAGAACACGTAAAATGAACTGCCGTTTGTTCTTAATTCGTATACCTTTTAATTTACGCTTAAAATTAGTAGTGTGACAAACACTGAACTAACTTTGCACCTTGATGGATACGTAAAGAAGAAAAAAGTGCACGCAGACTGTGAGACCTGAACCTCTGATACGCTGACGGTGAAGAGAGAACCTAAGATTAACCAGTTCAGCTACAATCATTGCACCCGCTTGTTTCGTTAAAACTTGTAGGTATAGTGTCACACATGTCTCCCTCTCCGCTTCTGATCTCTTTAGAACTGCTGTGTGGCTCCTTTTTGCAGCCTAAACCGTTCGTTTAACCTCCATACATTATAATTTACGTTGCAGTACATATGATAGCGATACTATTGTTATAACATGCAGTTCAGCAGGAGATATTAAGCGCATGCTTTTGGAGTGGACGCAACTATTGCTGCTAAGGTTTATTTTCCTATGAATGTGTGGTTTCCGAATAGTCAACAAGAGCGGTACTTTCGACCTTATCGCTTTTAGAGTACGAAACGTTGCCTATCTCCAAAATAATAAGGGACAGGAGAACCACCTGGTATATATATATATATATATATATATATATATATAGTTTATAGTTGAGTTATACATAAGAAGAAAACCAGGTTTTAAAAGCTAGTCAGTAAACATTGTTCTAGACGGTCCATACACCTTCTATGGCAACGTGTGAACGAACCAAAAAGCAAAGGCTCTTTAAAAATTATATGGGATTGACAAACAAAAAATAAAAAATAATATCTCGGAAATGGAAAATACCACAAAAATGTTATTTGAATTACTTTGTGTCATTTAAAAAAAAATCCTCCGACTGAAGCGGATTTCACAGACTTTCCACAAAGTACAATATATATACACATTTTATTACTTTCTCTACAAGGACTATGCATTTAGTAAGTAGAAAAGGTATTGTATTCCAGCCAAGCGTTCGATATCCAGATTTCACCGCAAATATATGTTTTGATTTTCCCTGAAACCAAAAAATAAGTAAATATGCTCGTGGGCTTTCACGGTCAGTGTTATTATTGGTAAAATATAACATATCCGGGCTGGTAGGCCGTGGTCGAATATTAAAATTATTAATTATTCGACCACGGCCTACAAGCCCGGTTATGTTATATTTTATCAACAAAAAATAAGTATTAATAAAAGGTCCGTGTGTGTATATGTTTACAGTGTAGCTCACAAACGAAAGGATCGTTTAATACCCAATTTAATATCGCTTATCTACCAAGGTACGGCACGAAATTTTTCAAGGACATCCCCACCTCAAACAACGGTGTAACTGGAACATTTTTTGAAAATGTTATCTTGCTCAAAACCGGCTCTTTCTACCTTCATTAAAATAAAGTAAGATTAAAGATATGTACATGAAAAATAAAATATATATCTTGAGTTTTCTGGAAATAGCCTCTGAAGACCTCTTCTAACTGGCTAAATTTTCCACAACTGATAAACTATAAGATATAGGCAAAAAGTTACAACATTACAAATGTATATATCATTAAAACACACTATTTTGGTCATATACATTTTTTTGTAGAGTTAACCGCTACCGAGGTATTCTTTGTTGTTTGTTTCCATTTTAAGATACCTAAAGCCTGCCTCAAACGTGAATTCAACTTTTTTTTCATCTGCGTTCTGTTTTAGCCGTGCAAAGCGAACCGATTGCTAATTGTTTCACATAGAGACCGGCTTTAGCTTGGTGTACTACCTTATTTCGATTCTACTTAGCAGAAGCTAATACAACAGTTTCTACTGAAATTTATCTCGATTACTACGTTGTAGATAATGGAATAAATGCTTTGGAACAATAGTTTGTAAGACCGCCTAGACAGTATGGTGGTAGCGTATCTCCCTTACATTCAGCAGTCGCGAGTTCGAATCTCACTTAGGGTAGTTACACGGATAACCTTTTTCGGGGTTTTCCCTTATCCTGATAAGCTAAATATCGAGAAGATTTTAACCTTCATGAACTCCGAGGTCTTTGAGCATAATTTCACTAATTTTATTTATCGTCCGAAATGAGTAACCAAACACTGGTAAGCTACAAAATAAAAATAAAATAATAATGGTAATAATAATAACAATAATAATAATAACAATAATAATAATAATAATATAAAAGTAGTTTGTATAAAAAACATGTAATTTAAGCACAGTAGACTTTTTAAATATATAGCTATCTAAAACATTTGGTATTTTTAAAACAAAGGTCGTTAACGCTATTTTTGAGAAATTGAAAACTTCGAACCCCTTCATATAAATATGGATTGGGGTGAGGGATTTTTTGTAAACCTTTGTGTAACATCTTTGGAATGTGCTAAACCTAAATACTAATTTTACTATTTATAGAGTATTTCGATTTTAGTTGTGTTCCCCACTTAAAGATATACACACCGGGCAGGGGACCTCTCTATAAAAAACGCTTCTTTGGGTTCAAGGTGCCTCAAAGTATGTATTTTCGCCGAAATCTTGGTTTCATCAGTTTTTTAATGGAATAGTTAGCTTCTCAATCTAATAGGTAAGTAAGTGGTAGAAAAAGTAAAAATATCTGATGTGTTACATTCGCATGATTTTCTGTATCGGCTATTGATTATTCTTATACAGCCTGCCTCTTCAAGTTATTCTTACGAAAGCTTATTTTCTTATTTGCTTCATGCTAACTGAGATAAACTTTCTCAGAAACAGTTTCCTTAGATATTTTTTTAGGTATTGGATGGATGGGATAAAGAGAAATAACAGTAAAATGTCTAAAAAGAAGCTGCTATATGCTCAACTTAAAATTGTATTTCCTTTGTGTAACATTGCGAGAAACAGGCGAGTGGCGACAGAAACTTAAAATCTTGTATTATTGCAAAATAAAACTAACAGCAGCGAATAGCTCAGAAATACATGATGGTATAAAAATTCCTATTTGGTATAAATTGCATATTGGCAAGTAAGATTTGTCTCCCTCTTTTATGTGCTATTAGTTACACAAAGTTGTACACGCCTTGGATGCTACAAGCTTCTTGGGCAAAACACAACTTCACCGGCAAGTCGGTCTGCTCACCAGTGTAGGGTTCATCCTCCAGCAAGCACAGACATTCTTTTCCAAGCTACCTTCAGTCCCCGTTGTAGTATACCTTTCTCTTGGCTGCCGGACCACCGTATCCACAAGAATCTGCAGTCCTCTGCCGCAAGATTTACTTTTGGCTCCTGACAACCTAGAGAATATGGAAGTTATACTCTTGTTTGGACTCTTGTTACCGCAGCTATTACGTCACAAAGAGACCCCGTGGGGTGGACCTCATTTTGTTATTTTCTTTTTCTTGTTGCTTTCTATGTATTTCTTTGTAGTTTTTGGCGTACTGTTATGTAGATATGTACACAGTACACTACTTGGTAGGTAAAGTGGGAAATTGTTGAGTGGCCATTAATATTTTTAAAAATCTGATGTGTTCCATTCACATAACTTTCTCAACTTGTTCTAAACACAAACTTCTCTTACTAAATATTATATCTACATCATGCTAATAGAGATAAACATTCGCAGTATTGGTTGAATTACTTGCTTCATTGTAAGTAGAAGGGAAATAAGGAAATACATTATGCTAAATAATAGTCAAATATTTTAAAAGCTACTAGCTATGTAAAACAATTGACGGTCGGTTCGCTTTGCATGGTTTCGTTTGAGAAAAGCTAAGTAGTTTAAAGCTGAAACAAATAACGAGGAATATCTAAAAAAACGGTAATTCTACAAGGAAAACATATATGACATAAATTATTCTTAAACGAGTTCTACACGTTTGTGTATTAAGTTTTTGTCCATTTCTTGCAGTAAGAGGTCTTCAGATAATATTCCTACACAATTCAAAATACAAATTTATTTGTGATGTAAATATCTCTAATAGACGAAATTTGAATCAAAATCGTTAGAAGCATTTTTGAGAAAAACTAAATTTTCTAATACTTTTCGATGTAGAGGTTAGTTTGTGAACAGAGGATTTTTTTTAAATCTTCGTCTCACATCCTTGGAATATACTGAACATAAATATCAAGTTTTGTTTTTAACCATATTTTCGTTTTTAGTTATGCAGTTCACAGACACACATACACACACGCGCGCGCGCTCGCGGAACTTTTTCTAAAAATGTTTTTTCGAACCGAGCCGACCTAAAAATATATATTTCCGGTGAAATCTAGATATCGAATTTTTGGGTGGAATATAGTACCTTCTCTAGCTATTATGTTCATTCCATGTACATACGTGCTAGGGAAGTTAAAAATCTATAGAAAATTCCTTGCAAATGCAGAGAACATCTCGAGATAAGTTTGCACATTTAAAAGTATACACTTAATTTAACACATGAATATCTTAAATACATAGTGTTCCAATAAAAAGCGTTAGTAATTTATGACAAAATCGAAAACTTTTGAAAAATCTTCCATGTAAAGGGTAGTTTTGGGGTGGAGGATTTTCTTGGAAACCTTCATGTTTCATTTTTGGAAGAAGCTAAATATAATCTCGCTTAAATCCAGTTACCAAATTTTGGGTGGGATGTATTACCTTCTAAGCTGCCAAGCGAGTTAGCGTCGCGGTAGCACGTCTGACTCGCATTCAGGAGATCCTGGGATCCATTCCCTGGGACCAGCCACTTTGGCCAATACGCGTTTTTAGAGTTTCTCCTGGTCGTCAGGTGAATACTGAAAATGGTTCTCTCATCTCCATGTAGTTTTGTTAAGGAAACAGAAGAGTAATTCTCTTCCTTTCTTGGCATTTGGCGCCCTCGTAGCCGGAGTAAAGGAACTTCCCTCCTGTTGGACATTGGACCCTCTAGGGATCTCCGGACTACCTGTCCGAATGCCGGGGCAGCTCCTTCTGGAAACTCTAGCGACCCTGTCACTCCTGGTTACGACCGCCTGCTGTCCCCTCTCGCTCCAAACTTCCCGAGGTGACCATCGTGGAGGGTAGGCACAATATCATCACATTTTAGTCATCTTCTGAAACGTTATATCCCTATCTCTATCTTCTAACCTATATAGCACTTGATAGAGAAATTACAAATAGAGAAGAATAACTGATATTATTACGTGATTACTAATCGAGAGCTGTATAAATAATTTGCTGCAACAGAGTTCGTGCAACGAGGCGCAAACGGCATTGTGCTTGTGAGGCTGCTTCTTACTGTAACAAGCCTAAAGGTAAAACAGAACCTTTAGGACACAGCCAAAGTACATTCATTATAGACTCATGAATTGATCCATACATAAACATTTCAGCAGCTCACATGAAACGAAATTTATGCAAATAATCTGTATGAAGTGTTTGCCTATGTACAACAATCATCCTCAGTGTCAGTAATTAGCTATATTAAATTTGTCAATAGAGCATACGTAGGTGATATATACAAAGAGTAATGCACTTTTCATCTATGCAATGTGGAAATGCGTTAGTTGGCTAGGCAAAGCATTAACAACTGTATCTCATTTCGGTCCCAAGGATATTATAAGCGAATGGTGTAGTGACAAAAGCAAATGATAATTATTATCCCCTGCTTTCTCACATTTGTGAACATGAATTTCTCATAATTTCTGTCTGACAATCTGTTAGTAAGGGAAAGAAAATAACGATAGGCGTAGAAGTCCTGAGTAGTGTACTATTTGATAGTCAGGACCGAGCGGGAGGTTCAGTCGTTAGCATCTTTGGCCGCATTTTGGATGTCTCGGGTTTTATCCGCGGCGACTGTGTTTTTCGTGATCTCCCCAGATTAACAGGCATATGTTCATTTTCTAACACGACTTTCCTGTCCAACGTTTCCTGTACACATTACTTGCTTGCCACCTGTTTCAGGATTGAAGGATCAGGCAACGGTGTCAGGCAGGTTGTGGTTGGAGGGTGGTTGCGGGACTTGTAAGTGTTTCTTCCTGGCGTTGTTTCTGAGGCTTACACGGTCAAGACCTGCTTCCGGGGTACTTCCGGTAGAGTGCTCCTCTGCAGCACCACCGCATTGGGAGTAGCGACTTATGCGAGCGCGGGGAGAGACGTCGCATTATTTCTAACTGGAAACGTTAAAGACTCTGCTCATGCTTGCGCCCATCGTAATCTGGATCTGGTCATTCTTTGGGTATTTCTCATCATCCGTCCCTCCTAGGCTCATTTAATTCGCGAAGGTGTATAATGGGTATGTGAGTGCTATGACAGGGCCCATACGCGATAATCCTACAACTTAAGTACCTACGGTTATGTCCCAATCAGTAAAATGGTGCAGATTTGTATATAAGAGTTTGAATACCTCAGTGAATTTAGATATTTTAAGGTGGCCAACATTTTTCTGAGTCCTATAGTGCAAGAATGAAAAGACGCTTCTGAAACACCCAATTACTATGCAATATCTCTTACGAGACTTCTTTGGAGGCATTCGAACGGTACACCGAATTTGTGAATGTTTACGCTCTTTCTGAGTATGCCGTTTTCGCTTCTTAGATTGAGTGTTTAGTGATGCTGTTGTTCTAAGCATATCAACCATAAATTTGACAGTATCTCAATTTAGACCTGTAGATGATTCGGCTTTTGCGTATGTGTTGTGTGTAACAATTCTTTGTTAAAATGTGAATCTTTCGGTAGACATTTCAGTTGAACAAGGCAAGAACAGAACTAAAAATAATAATAATAGTAATATTTATTATTATATAATATTAATTATTATTATATAATATTATTATTATTTTCATCCGACTTTATTTCAATATCGGCTTATCTGCATGTGAAACCAATTTATTTAATCCCTTATAACTGCTTTATATTTAGCTGTGGACCATGCATTTCCTATCTGAAATTATATATATCATACACATCTATGATCTCTTAAATTATTTCGGTGTAGTTCTTTAACATTCTGTATAACTATTTATGTATATGTGTATGCGTTTACCTAAATATCTGCGTAATTATGTACACATCTAAATATCCAATATGTATGTTTAAATATTTAAGCTATATACATATATCTGTATAAATGTATGAGGGTGTATATTAATGTGTTTAAGTATTTATTATATAAGTATGTGATTATATTTATACTTACGGTGCGTTACCGTTTTTGTACATATGTACACTGAATTTTCGTGATATGAAGTAACTAAGTTTGCTTATAGTATCACAAGAAGTATGTATTAATATGCATTCTTTGGAAACTGAAAATAGGTATTATTAAAAAGTAAGACATTTGGGATTGGTTGAAGGTATTTCAACTAAAAGAGCTGCATCCATTAATATTAAGATAGTTTTTTGTACATTTATATGAAGACACAAAAGTGATATCCTCGTCAACTACCCTCACAAACTGAAGTTGCCATCAATTTAGGTTTTTACTTTTCCTTGATATATTCTGCAAGCAAATGTTTACAATGTATATTCTTTCGTCATTTAAACTTAGAGAAAAAAAGTAATGTCCTACATTCGCTTAGTTATATCTAGTTGTTCCATTTATACAAACTATTCTTAACAATGATGCTTATTTTATTTACATCATACTGTTTGCTTTCTTGTAAGTAGAAGGGAAGTAAGGGAATAAATTAGGCTAAAGCGATAGTCAAATTTTTAAAAGCAGGTCGCTATGTAAACAATTGAAATTCCTTTAACTTTGTATGGTGCCGTTTGAGAAAAGTTAGGCAGTTAAAAATTAATACCAATGCCAAAGAAATCTAGAAAGTATTCATCTCTACAATACAAACTTATGTCATAGATTATGGTTTTAATGAGATCTACATTTTTGTGTAGTAAGTTTTTGTCTATCTCTCACGACTTAACCGTTATGCAAACTTCTACAACACTCATCCAGAATAAAGAGGTCTTCAGTGGCTATTTCCTGAAAATTCAATATATAGTTCTAATTGATATGTAAACAGCTTCAACATATGGACAATTCTCAAAAAATGTTCCATGTAAAGGGCATTTTGAGGTGAAGGATTTTTCCATTGTTTCCATTGTAATTTCTTCCATCCTTCATCCTTCACTGTTGGTAGTGTCGGCGATGGGGCTCGGTAACTGGTGGCTAGGTAAAAGGTTGCACTTGTGATTCTCCTCGGCTGGTTGTCGGGAAGAGGAAGGCCCTGGTGGAGGTGTTGGATCCTGTGGGTCTCTAGAAACTCTAGGGAAACCCTAGGGACCCTGACATTACTGTGTCTTTATTCCTGGTTCCGGCCGCCTGGTGCATCCTTTCACCTCACGCCTCCCTCCAGGAGGTACAGTAACCAATGTAATGTTCGGTGTCAAGTCCCCTCCGTATCCTATTCCTATTCCTTAGCATGACATGCATGATCAAGTGAAACTGTTTTTGTCCTTAGAATATCACTCTTTTAGCAAATGTGTTGCAACAGGAATATAGTTTATGTAATGCCATGGTAGTTCAAAGCTTTTACATTTTTATGCAATCCATTACACTTTAATTAGATCTAAATCCATTTTCGCTTAATTCAGTCTAAATTAGCGTTTGAAGTTCAGTTGTTTGTATTGCATGGCGGACAAATATTTAATACTAACACCATTGCACCATTAATGCTTTAGCTTTAATCAATCAACTTAAGCATTACAACCATGTCCTGTTGTGTAACGTTTAATGTCACTGAGTATTAATTGGTATCGAAGCTGCTTATTATTTCTACCAAAAAATGTACGCTTTTATTTCCTCGAATTTTCTAATTATTTTGAAGCTATGTATTACTTTAAATATTCAGCCAGCGGGGAAAGCTTCATTGTGCTTTTGTGGACTTTAAGAAGGCATTTGACTCTATCAATCGAAATGCATTATGGTACAAACTAGGCAGAAAGGGGTTATCAAGTAAAATGGTTAGAGCATTGCAGGCAATGTATCAAAATGTCGAATTCTGTGTGAACTACGACAGAAACAGTGTCCGAGAGCTGCCGAAACTATAGGGGAGTGAGGCAGGGTTGTATTTCATCTCCCTTGCTATTTAATCTCTTTGTGGATGATATTACTGATACAATGATAGCAGAGAACATCCAAGCACCAGTAGTAGCGGATTTGCAGATCCCAACACTTTTATACGCAGACGATTTAGTATTGTGCTCTACGACAGTAAACGGATTGCAACGAGGACAGGACAAACTTAAAAATAATTGCGATGAATGGCTACTTACAGTTAATGTGAATAAGACTAAGGCAATGACTTTCAAAAAGGGTTGTGTTTATAGCAGGGAGGAGACTTGGACGTATGCAGGACAGATACTGGACAATGTTAAATCTTTTGTGTACTTAGGACTCACATTCACAATGAACGGAAAATGGACAAAACACATTGACATTACGAAACACAAGGCAAGGGTGAAAGCGACGGAAGCTCTCCGGATACGCTACAGAATACCGAATATATCCATAACCTTAATGGAAACTGTATACGGAGCGACAGTTAGATCCACGATGACATACGGAAGAGAAATATGGGGGTGGGAACAAGCAGGTAATCTGGATCAAGTGAGGACCCAATTTTTGGAAGGAATTCTGGGTGTAGGGAGGGGTACGACAAACTGCGGAATAATGACGGAATTCGGGGCACATAGTGAAACGATAGAGTGCAAAATCAGAGCAGTTAAATATTGGCTGAGAACCGTTCACGGAAACCAATCTCTAATTAGGGCAGTCTGCTACCGTGAACAGTTGCGAATGGAAGGTAATTCGACGTGGGCATCAAAATTAAAGAAAGGGTTGGAAATCATTGGGATGGGAGACATTTGGATGGCGGGGCAGGAAAACAGGGGAAGTATTTGGAGAAAAATTAAGAACCGCCTCTGTGATATTGACAGACAGCAAATAATTGCGCAATGCACAGAGAAGGTGTCATTAGAAGTTACAGCCTGGGCTGAAATCGGAGTAGGGTATGGAGCAATACATCAAAACAGGTACCAAACTCATTAGAGAGGGGCTCGCGTGGATTAGACTAGGAGCATGGAGGAGCACGAAAATTTCTGACGAGAATGGTACGAGAATCTGTCCCATTTGCGAGGAGGAAGAGTCGTGGACTCACATCTTGGCAAGATGTAGGGGTACGGAGGAATGGCGGGAAAAATATTTGCCGCGATTTTTTACCACTGCGAATGTAGGGCTAGAAGCATGTTGGACGCTACTGGCAGGCACGGAAAACATGGACGGGCTAGGTAAATTTATACTTAAGGCAAGACAGCTGAGATCTGAGGAGGCTGCCAATAGAGAAAGGGGGGATAAGATCAACTAAATAAAAGTGACTACATTGTTCTACATACAAATATATTATGTCATACTTAGGTCACTGTTGTGCTATGGTTTTATATATGTTGTATATATTATGTGTATATATGTCTTTTAAGTGTAATTTTATATTATAAGAGGGTGCATTTATGAAGGTGTACCCTGTGCTGTAAATTTAAATTGCTATATTTGAATATCTTTGTATTTTTATTTTCGGGTTCACTCTTAATTCTTTATTGTTGTTTAAAAATGCTTTGATCTGTGTATTTCCTTTGTCTTTTTATTTTCGTGTTTACTCTTTTAATGTTTTGTTGTTGTTGTTTTAATATTGCTTGTAATGTGTATTACAAAAGCACGTACGGTCTGTGGACCCGTGCGATTGTTGAAATTCTATGTGTGATATTGCTATGTCAATAAATACACTTATTCATTCACTCATTCATACTTTAAATATTGTTAGTATATTGAAAGGTTTTATCTGTTTTATGTCAGTAATTTTAACGTTTTTGAAGCTATTTTGAGTGTTAGGATCATCATCTTATTTGCGCGTATTTATCCACAACCATAGCTGATAATATATATTCTGCATACTAAGCTAATGATAAGCTATGCATTAACATTATAAAAACAACATTATTACTTTCTTTAGCAGTATGTAAAATGTACATAGTAGCTAGAGAGAATGTTGTATTCTACCCAGAAATTCGAATCCGACATTTCACGGAAAATACATGTTTTAGGATCTCCTAAATAAAAAAAAAAAAAAAAAAAAAAAAATTATAAGATGTTCCGCGCGAGCATGTTTGTGTGGTGTGTGTATGTGTTACTGTGAGTGTGTGTTTGTGCGTGTGTATGTGTGTGTGTGGACAGCATAACTCAAAACGAAAATTTGGTTAAATATCAAACGGTATTTAAGTTGAGTATCTTCCAAGGAGGCGACAAAAAGATGTTCAGAAAAATCCTTCCTCTCCATCTACCCTTTACAAGGGACATTTTAAAATAATTCTGATTTTCTCAAAAATATTCCTAAAGATTTTGGTTAAAATACCACATATTTAACATATTTTCATGCCAAATGAGATGCATATCTTGAATTTTCTGGGAATAGCACTTGAAGGCTTCTTCATTCAGGATGTCTTTTGTCTAACAAGTAAACCGTAAAAGATACACAAAATGTTACTGCATAAAACATGTAAATCTCGCTAAATCTCACAATTTATGTTCCATATATTTTATTTTATAGTTAACCGTTTTCAAGATATTTCTTATGTTTCAATTTTAAACTTTCTCCAGTGGAAAGTCAAATGTCATTTCATCTCTGTTTTTATCTCGACAATGCAAAAGAGAACTGAATTTCAATTGTTTTTAAAACATATGACGATCGTTTTAGCCAAGTATTCCCGTATTTCCGTTTTACGAGTTACGTATTGAGACCAATTCTGCTAATGTTTACCCCTATTAACATGACGTAGATGAAAGCACCATCTTTTGTAAGGAAAGTTTGTTTGTGGAACAGATAGAGAAAGTCATGTGAATGGAGCACATGGAATATTTTAATGTAGTCCACTTTATTGCAATCTACTTAGTTCACTTCGCTTTCAGTGATTGCATATCCTCAGAAAAAAATTAAACCTTTTGTGCGTCAAAGTACACTTTCTGAGTCCCATAAAACAATTGTCATGAACCTTTCCGGCTGCTTGCTGAACACAAATTTCTTACAAGAGGGAGGGTTCTTGTGTTTCCATTGCACGGACTCTGTGGATCATGATAATGGACTCATGTTTCATCCCCTGCACCTGTTCACTAAATTGCTAACGGCATGCTTTCTACATGTGTCAACATTTGTCACTTCCAAACTCATTGGGAATGACCTTTGACATCACAAAGGCTAAATGGATGATGTTGAAAACTGTGCCACCTGAACTGACCAGTTCATGAGGTGTTCAGCATTTCCTACGGGAGTACGTTTCGCACTTAACGCAGGTATTTATATTGTCTTGTTAACATCCTTCGTCATAAGTGCATTAGACGGGTTTTATGTTTTGTAACCCCATTTATATGTTTAGTAATGCCGTATATTTAAAGATTATCATCATATGCTGCGCTAAAAAACTTCTGTTAGACCAGGTGGAATCGCATTTTTTGAAAGACCTGTAACCTATTAAAATAAAATGGAAAATGTTTATATGTTAGGCTTTGAAGACCATCATAATAGGCGATTATTGTTGTATGAGAAACTATATTTTCTGAGCAAAATAGTTATTGAAATGGGATCCCGAATGACAGCTAAATATTTACTTCAATGGCTCCCAAGAGGAATTAAGTTTATGAGCATTGATACCGTAGATTCTCATTTATTGAATGTTTTCTAGCGGTATTGAGTTCGCAGTTTGCTAATAAAAGTAGGGATTCCTTAACGAGCTCTTTAAATGGCAGAAAGACTCTTGTTTGTCACCATAAGTTACATTTCTCAAACTTTTTCATTCTGGTTCATGAGTTACAAAGCTTCTTTTTGCTATTAGTGACATACTTTGCTCGGCAACAGGGTGTCTCCTTTCAGATTTAGTGCCATAATTTCTCTCAGATATTTTTATACAATGGACTCGTTTCGCGAACGATTAAGAGGCTTAAACCTATACCAAGTCATTAAAGTCTAGATAAAATCACATGTTGCCATACTTGTCGATACATATTTTTAATTACCTTCAGTGTGGTTGTATGTGGCCGAATGCAAAGCTGCTGTGTTATTAGCCTGATAAGCAAAACCGGAAATTTTTAAACAGCAAACTTTCATCACTATCTTTGATCTGTTGTTGCCAAGGATACTGCATGGATAATATTCAGCTCAGGTTAGGCTTAACAACACGTAGGTTTTTATTTAGTTTGGATATGTTCTATCGTATATCATGTTATGAATGTTTATGGTCTAAATAAACAACATCAGAAACCACCTTTTACCAGTAGATATATTTAACATTTTCTGATTACTGCAGATTAGTCCAAGGAAGTGCTTGCCTCATTGATTAGTAATTGTAATGGTAGAATTAGTGGTTGAAGTAGTAATAGTAGTAGAATTATAGTGTTTTTGAAGGTGATAGTAGTGCCATCAGTAGTAGTAGTAGTAGTAGTAGTAGTAGTAGTAGTAGTAGTAGTAGTAGTAGTAGTAGTAGTAGTGGTGGCTGTAGTAGTGGTGGTGGTGATGGTGATGACGGTGGTAGCAGTACCATCAGTAGCAGTGGTGTTAGTGGTGGTGATAGTAGTAGTAGTAGTAGTAGAGTAATAGTAGTAATATTAGAAGTAGAGTAATAGTATTATTAATATTATTATTATTATTATTATTATTATTATTAGTAGTAGTAGTAGTAGTAGTAGTAGTAGTAGTAGTAGTAGTAGTGGTGGCTGTAGTAGTGGTGGTGGTGATGGTGATGACGGTGGTAGCAGTACTATCAGTAGCAGTGGTGTTAGTGGTGGTGATAGTAGTAGTAGTAGAGTAATAGTAGTAATATTAGAAGTAGAGTAGTAGTAGTAATAGTAGTAGTAGTAGTAGTAGTAGTAGTAGTAATAGTAGTAGTAGTAGTAGTAGTAGTAGTAGTAGTGGTGGTGATGGTGATGAAGGTGGTAGCAGTACTATCAGTAGTAGTGGTGTAAGTGGTAGTTATAGTAGTAGTGGTAGTAATAGTAGTAGTAGAGTAATAGTAGTAATATTAGTAGTAGTGGTAGTATTAGTATTATTAGTAGTAGTAGTAATAGTAGTAGTAGTAGTAGTAGTAGTAGTAATAGTAGTAGTGGTAGTAGTAGTGGTAGTAGTGGTAGTAGTAGTAATAGTAGTAGTGGTAGTAGTAGTAGTAGTAGTAATAGTAGTAGTGGTAGTAGTAGTAATAGTAGTAGTGGTAGTAGTAGTGGTAGTAGTAGTAGTAATAGTAGTAGTGGTAGTAGTAGTGGTAGTAGTAGTGGTAGTAGTAGTAATAGTAGTAGTGGTGGTAGTAGTAGTGGTAGTAGTAGTGGTAGTAGTAGTGGTAGTAGTAGTAGTAATAGTAGCTGTGGTGATGGTGATGGCGGTGGTGAAGCTGGTAGTAGTACTATCAGAAGTAGTGGTGTTAGTGGTGGTGGTGGTGATAGTAGTAGTAGTATAAGTCGTAGTAGTAATATTGGTAGTATTAATAGTAGTAGTAGTAGTAGTAGTAGTAGTAGTAGTGGTGGTAGTGGAAGTATTAATAGTAGTAGTGGTAGTAGTAGTAGTAGTAGTAGTAGTAGTAGTAGTAGTAGTAGTAGTAGTAGTAGTAGTAGTGGTAATAGTAGTAGTAGTAGCAGTGGTAGTGTTGGAGGTATTTGTATTAATACTAGAAGTTGTAGTGGTAGTATTAATACTATTAGTGGCAGTAGTAGTAGTGGTGGTGGTGGTAGTAGTATTAATACTAGGAGTGGTGGTAGTAATAGAGGAGGTAGTACTCATACTAGGAGTGGAAGTAGTAGTAGTGGTGGTAGTATTAATACCAGGAGTGGTAGTAGTAGTGGTGGAAGTATTAATACTAGGAGTGGTGGTAGTAGTAGTAGTAGTAGTAGTAGTAGTAGTAGTAGTAGTAGTAGTAATAGTAGTAGTGGTAGTAGTAGTAACAGTAGTAGTAGTAGTAATAGTAGCAGTAGTAATAGCAGTTGTGGTGATGGTGATGGCGGTGGTGAAGCTGGTAGTAGTACTATAAGAAGTAGTGGTGTTAGTGGTGGTGGTGGTTGTGGTAGTAGTATAAGTAGTAGTAGTAATATTGGTAGTATTAATAGTAGTAGTATTAGTAGTAGCAGTATTAGTAGTAGTGGTGGTGGTGGTGGAAGTATTAATAGTAGTAGTGGTAGTAGTAGTAGTAGTAGTAGTAGTGGTAATAGTAGTAGTAGTAGTAGTAGCAGTAGTAGTAGTAGTAGTGGTAATAGTAGTAGTAGTAGTAGTAGTGGTAATAGTAGTAGTAGTAGCAGTGGTAGTGGTGGTGGTATTTGTATTAATACTAGAAGTTGTAGTGGTAGTATTAATACTATTAGTGGCAGTAGTAGTAGTGGTGGTGGTGGTGGTAGTATTAATAATAGGAGTGGGGGTAGTAGTAGTGGTGGTGGTAGTATTCATACTAGGAGTGGTAGTAGTGGTGGTTGAAGTATTAATACCAGGAGTGGTAGTAGTAGTGGTGGAAGTATTAATACTAGGAGTGGTAGTAGTAGTAGAAGTAGTAGTAGTAATAGTAGTAGTAGTAGTAGTAGTAGTGGTGGTGGTGGAAGTATTAATAGTAGTAGTGGTAGTAGTAGTAGTAGTAGTGGTACTAGTAGTAGTAGCAGTGGTAGTGGTGGTGGTAGTAGTAGTAGTAGTAGTAGTAGTAGTAGTAGTAGTAGTGGTAGTAGTAGTAGTAGTAGTAGTAGTGGTGGTAGTATTCATACTAGGAGTGGTAGTAGTAGTAGTAGTAGTAGTAGTAGTGGTGATGGTAGCATTAATGCCAGGAGTGGCAGTAGTAGGGGTGGTAGTATTAGTACCAGGAGTGGTAGTAGTAGTGGTGGTAGTATTAGTACCAGGAGTGGTAGTAGTAGTGGTGGTAGTATTAATACTAGGAGTGGTAGTAGTAGTAGTAGTAGTAGTAGTAGTAGTAGTAGTAGTAGTAGTAGTAGTAGTAGTAGTAGTAGTAGTGGTAGCAGTAGTAGGGTGCTGTGATAGTATTAATCCTAGGAGTGGCAGTAGAAGTAGTTGTAGTAGTGGTGGTAGTATTAATACTAGGAGTGGTAGTAGTAGTAGTAGTAGTAGTAGTAGTAGTAGTAGTAGTAGTAGTAGTAGTGGTAGCAGTAGTAGGGTGCTGTGATAGTATTAATCCTAGGAGTGGCAGTAGAAGTAGTTGTAGTAGTGGTGGTAGTATTAATACTAGGAGTGGCAGTAGTAGTAGTAGTAGTAGTAGTAGTAGTAGTAGTAGTAGTACTGTAAGTAGTGGTAGTATTAATACTGGGAATGGTAGTAGTAGTAGTAGTTGCGGTAGTGGTGGTAGTATTAATATTAGGAGTGGCAGTAGTAGTAGTAGTGGTGGTAGTAGTGGTAGTATTAATACTAGGAATGGTAGTAGTAGTTGCAGCGGTGGTAGTATTTATACTATGTTGGCAGTAGTAGTAGTGGTAGTATTAATACTAGGAATGGTAGTAGTAGTTGTGGTAGTGGTAGTATTAATACTAGGAGTGGCAGTAGTATGGGTGGACGTATTAATACTAGGAGTGGCAGTAGTATGGGTGGTAGTATTAATACTAGGAGTGGCAGTAGTATGGGTGGACGTATTAATACTAGGAGTGGCAGTAGTATGGGTGGTAGTATTAATACTAGGAGTGGCAGTAGTATGGGTGGACGTATTAATACTAGGAGTGGCAGTAGTATGGGTGGTAGTATTAATACTAAGAGTGGCATTAGTAGGGGTGGTAGTATTAATAATAGCAGTGGTAATAGTATGGATGGCAGTTTTAATACTAGGCATGGTAGTAGTAGGGGTGGTAGTATTAATGCTAGGAGTGGCAGTAATATGGGTGGTAGTATTGATGCCAGGGATGGCAGTAGTAGGGGTGGTGGTATTAATACCAGGAGTGGCAGTAGTAGGGATGGTAGTATTAATACTAGAAGTGGTATTAATAGGGGTAGTAATAGATACTTGGAGTGGCAGTGGTAGGGGTGGTAGTATTAATACTAGGAGTGGCAGTATTCGGGGTGGTAGTATTAATACCAGGAGTGGCAGTGGTAGAGGTGGTAGTATTAATAATAGGAGTGGCAGTAGTAGGGGTGGTAGTATTAATACTAGGAGTGGCAGTAGTCGGGGTGTTAGTATTAATAATAGGAGTGGCGGTAGTAGGGGTGGTAGTATTAATACTAGGAGTGGCAGTGATAGAGGTGGTAGTATTAATAATAGGAGTGGCAGTAGTAGGGGTGATAGTATAAATACTAAGAGTTGCAGTAGTAGGGGTGGTATTATTAGTACTAAAAGTGGCAGCAGTAGGGGTGGTAGTATTAATACTAGGAGTGGCAGTAGTAGGGGTGGTATTATTAATACTATGAGTAGCAGTAGTAGGGTGATAGTATTATAATTAGAAGTGGCAGTAGTAGGGGTGGTAGTATTAATACTAGGAGTGGTAGTAGTAGAGGTGGTAGTATTAATACCAATGGTGGTAGTAGTAGGGGTGGAAGTATTAATACTAGGAGTGGTAGTAGTAGGGGTGGTAGTATTAATACTAGGAATTGCGGTAGTAGGGGTGGTAGAATTAATACTAGGAGTGGCAGTAGTAGGGTTGTATTACAAATACTAGGGTTGGTAGTAGTAGGGTTGGTAGTATTAATACTAGGAGTGGTAGGAGTAGGGGAGGTAGTAAAAATACTAGGGTTGGTAGTAGTAGGGTTGGTAGTATTAATACTAGGAGTGGCAGGTGTAGGGGTAGTAGTATTAATACTAGGAGTGGCAATAGTAGGGGTGGTAGTATTAATACTAGGAGTGGCAGTAGTATGGGTCGTAGTATTAATACTAGGGTGGCAGTAGTATGGGTGGTAGTATTAATACTAGGAGTGGCAATAGTAGGGGTGGTAGTATTAATACTAGGAGTGGCAGTAGTAGGGTTGGCAGTATTAATACTAGGAGTGGCAGTAGTATGGGTGGTAGTATTAATACTAGGAGTGGTAGTAGTAGGGGTGGTAGTACTAATACTAGGAGTGGTAGTAGTAGGGGTGGTAGTATTAATACTAGCAGTGGCAGTAGTAGGGGTGGCAGTATTAATACTAGCAGTGGCAGTAGTGGGGGTGGCAATATTAATACTAGGAGTGGCAGTGGTACTATCAGTAGCAGTTGTACGGTTAGCGGCGGCGTCGGTGGCAGTGGTGGTCGTGGTGTCACATATAAAATGCACGATTATTTATTTGTGTTTGGTTGCGTTTAATTGGCTTATAATAAATCAGATACCATATATTCAAATCAACGTTATTTAACGCTTATTTGAAGGGATGGGCTGTGTAAAAAACTGAGCAGACGAGACAATACAGGTCCTTCTTGCATGGTCATTGATGCATTCTAGTGATAATTCTTTAATTAATGTTTAAAATTCCTTTTGTAATGGATCTCATTTATGCAGTGATTTTCAATAAGTTGCAATTAACTGATTTTAGATCAAACAAAGCAATAAAGACGGATATGCTAAATCCAGAGCTTAAAAAGTACTCGTATTATTCACATCGATTTTTCTCTTGGTTTAATTTCTATAAGTTAGCGCCAAGTAGAGAAGGCCTAAACTACACAATTTGCAAAGCTGCATTGATATTGTATTCAATTTATGGCTTGATGAAACACATCTTTTCGTCATTTTTCTGATCGCGGACTACATACATCAATCAGTTTATGAACTATAAGAGAAAGTTCAGTAACAAACATGCCTCCACCTTAGGATATCGATTTAAACGGATTTGATGATCGATTCTCTTAAAACATCTCTCGCTTAATGCATAAAACATGTATACAGCTCACCTAAAATGTTCAGCACTGTCTCTACGGTCCCAGTTGAAATGCTAATTTGGTAGGCATCTTACCTGAAACAAAGAAAGAGAACACTTTAAATATATTTCATGAATCAATATATGCAGATAAAATCCTTTAACATTTTATTTCAAAACTTAGACTACAATGTTATATACTTCTCGGTTTATGTAAAATTGCGGATATTTTACAGAATTAGTATTAACATCTCCTTTGTTTTATTTTCTTTTCGTTTGTACAGGCAGGGATCCAAACGATGGACTCGAAACCAGCATATAATATTTGTTAATAGGAGTAAAGTTCAACAGAACGTTGTATTATTAATAAACTTTTCATTACTAAAGTATTTAAGGCAAATAATAGACAATTTCACTTAAGCCATGATGGCATCAATAATTCAGAAGGAAGCCTGCACTCGAACCAAATTTACCTCACTATTACCTCCAATTTATCGCTGCAAATAATGTTATTGTTTTAGTTTTACCACTTTTCAATACATCAACAAGTCAATTGAATTCTATCATTGGTCGTATCTCTGCAGTGTGGAGCTGTGTTTTAAAAAACTAACTTTTAAAACGTTTAAACTTTATTTTATCTTCCTTACTTCTCTTTTAAAATGTTCTGTGTCTTTATTTCTGTAAAGCTTAGAAGCTTCTGTTAACTTCTTTACAGTAGGCTTCAAGTTAAGATGTGCGATCATTTCTGCTGTTTCTAATTATAAACTTGTATCCACGATGCTGTTTTATTTTTTGGAACAGAACCTCAATTTTAAATACTGTAGAATTTTGTCATTCGTTTTTTATTTATTTATGTGTTTATCTTCTTTATAGAAGGATGTACACCTCCAGAAATTACAAGCCAGTAACCGGGTTCAGACGCTTGTCGAGAAGCAAAGGCTCTGGAATCAGAGCGGAGAGAAGATCAGTCCAATGCCTGGTATGAAAATGAGGAAGTTGATGACATGCAATGATGGTTAAATGGATAATAGAGAACATAATTATGAAACACTTGGTGAATTGAATGACGGGAGAAGCCAGAGAACCCGGAGAAACCGATCCAGACGCCGCTTTGTCCAGCAAAAGCCACACATGCGGTCTCCTGGTGTTCAATGCGGGACTCCCAGGCGAGAAACGAGCGGTCTAACCACTCAGATATGGCGCCACCTACCTTGTTTCTTGTTTCATTATATTCCGTAAACTACTTTATATACAATTTATTTCAATGCTTTCGCTTAATTGAGTCATCCTCCATGGTGTGGTTACCATGCTAAACTCTTGTACCGAAGGTCACGGGCTCAACCCCGCATTTTTTTGGGCGAAGGTAGAACCGTTGGTCCCGTGTGTAGATTCACTGCCTGTAAAAGAACCTCAAGCCTGATAAAGGAACCTAAAAGAAAAATTAAGCGATGTTTCACGCCCAACAAAGAATGGAAGGCTGAGAAGCACAGTATTAAATCTCTTATTTCATTCCGATATATTGGGCATTAAATTTCACTCCAGGTCTTATTTTTATAAATATTTACCTTTGATATTGTCAGTAATAAGCTTATTTCAAAAGTAAAAATTTATAGCCATGTTACTACAAAGGAATTCATGTACATATTTTCCCATAAACTAATAGTCATAAAATACCAAAATACAAAACTACACAATTCACAAAGACCAATGATGTAAACCTTTTTTTTTTTTTTTTGTTATCAAACTGTGGTATATAACCATAAGATTCTAACATTCCATACAAAATGAGGTTTTCAAATAACTGTTTTGAAGTTTTAAGGCGTACCAAATTAGATTATATTGGAATATAAACCGCTAGTTATATTTTCATTGTTGCTTCTTGTGTTTGAAATAACTAGAGGCTTGAAGATAATATCTAGAATTGGAAAAGTGTTCCTTATTGCGCACAGGTATTGGAAACCCATTTATCTTTGTCTCTGCCAGAGGTAACACCAGCGCGCGCCTGTGTTCAAATAATAAGTTGCAAATTATGCCGAACTAATCCCAAAGCCCATCCGAATGACAACTAATATTTCACTACATTACTACAGTCAACACGGTAACAACACGAAGCGAGATTTGTTGTCCTATCACAGAGGTCTTAAACCACAGACAATTTGTCAGTGCTTGGTAATAGATTTAACCAAATAAATACCAACGGTTTATTGACAAAACACGGAACCCGTTTAAATGCAATCTGTAATTTCAGCCGTTGATACAAATTGCATCTGTAAGTTTCGACTGGATGTATGTTATAATATATCAGCTCACACAGCTGTCATTCAAAAGTCAGGAACAGAATGTTATTTTAATGTTGATGTTTACATTCACCTATTCTAATCGATATGCTGATTGACTGCTAACAGAATTAATATATGATTGCAGAGAGTTGTATATTTTTGTTGCGAGTTCCACATTTCACCTAAATTATTCGTTATTTGTACGTATCAACATATCACATTCAAAGAAATTATTGATTTGCCAGGTTTGATGTTTAGATAAGGCAACATGCTGTATTAGAGACCTGATGGAACAACACTTCAAGTTTTCCATAAATATGACCATTTTTGTGTTACATGTTATATACTCTTAGTGTCTAGTTGGGTACAGATGTGGAAGAAAGTGTTTGTTACTCTATTATTTTAGATTTCTCAATGACCGATCCACCTAATGCAAAAACGTAAGTAATCCTATAACAAATGCCACACGTATATTTTATCTAATTTTGAAGAAAAAGTATTTATACCAAAACAATTGTATTACTAACCAATTGTAACTTATTTTTGAGAACATACATTTAGTTTCATTACAAATATATGTACTTACATCTAGCTTTTAGTTTGCCTAACCCATGTAGGTATAAACAGAATATCAGTTATATTGTAAATGTTGCTAATTTATATAAAACTTGTTTAAAGCCTTAATGTTTATTTCTAATATAATATTAAATTACACAATACTCATTTTACATACATACTGTTTACAGTTGCGAAAAAAACAGTAGTCAAAACGGGTATAAATAGCGTCAATAAGTAAAAAATGAAAAAAAAAACTAGGTGTCTGTTTTAGAAAAGGGAAATGTGCACGTTCAAATTCATATACATCTGTCAAACTGCTCAATTTCCTACTGTATAAAACTCTTATGTGTCCCATTCACAATACTTTCTCTACCTGTTCTGCAAACAAACTATTCTCACAAAAGATTATTTTATATATATCATGTAAATAGAGATGAACGTTAGCCAAAACTTGTTCTCTTTCTTCTAATCAGAAGAGAAATACGGGAATACGCTAGGCTAAAGCGATAGTCAAATCTTTTTAACGGTGGTCTCTATGTGAACATTGAAGCTCGGTTAGCTTTGTACGGCCAGAAATAGAGCAAAAGAGAAATGAAACGAAACGTGACTTCCCACTTGAGAAAAGCTACCTAATTTAAAAGTGAAACCAAGAAAAAGGAGTAGCTTAGAAACGATCAGTTATACAAAAAATATATATGGCATAAATTGCGTATTTTAACAAGATCTACATTTTCTGCCTAGTAACTCTTTGTCTCTTACGGTTTACCAGTTAAGCAAAATTCATCCATAATAAAGACGTCTTCAGTGACTGTTAATTCTATATACACAGAACAACAACATTTTCGAACATTTTCCCATGTAAAGGGTAGTTTGCGGTGGGAGCTTTTCTATTAAATCTTCGTGCCGCATCCTTGGAATATACTAAACTTAGATATCAAGTTCGGGAAATGGTCTTTTCGTTTTTATGCTATGCTCTCCACGGTCACACAAAGACGCGCACACGCACACACATGCACAGAAGATCTTGTTTCTAAAAAAGTTTTTGGACACAGAAGACTTCAAAACACATATTTGCAGTGAAATATCGTTACCGAATTTTTTTTGGAATATAATACCTTCTCTATGCACTATGTATACTATACGTGTAGAGAAAGTAAATATGTGTATCTGTCCTAATATCCTGCATATCTTTTAATTACGTGATTTCTGCTGGGGTACGAAATTATTACCAATACGCTAATGAGTTTTATTTACGGGAATTATTTAACTGTCGTGGTACTCTGCGGCTCATTCTATATTGGTTAGAGGTCTCTTTATCAGGCCTCCAGTTCTTTCATGTGCCGTAAATCTGCAATAAAGAACCACTGGCTTTACTTCCCTTTCGAAGTAGGCCATGCTAATGCCCGGATGTAGGAAAAAAGATTAATATTGATTGGTGATTAAGTTGGCTTTGATTGACGATCAGTTTAATATCTATTGGAGAAAGACTTCTCACTGTTTAATTGAAAATTATTCTCCAAATAGGTTTGAACCTCAGATGTTTGCTCATTTACACACTTTAGCAGCGATCAAGAGCCTATTCAGGGATCGAAATGTTACAAACCTGACCTATATATGTGTTCAATTTGCCTATCCGTGGCATGTGGAATTATTATTCAAGTAATATTTATTAAGAATTTCTATTACTTTACAGAATTTAATTATATGCCATTGTATATAGCATCAAATATTTCAATTGTAAAATATTTAAAGAAATAGAACATACAGCTTCAGGATCATTAAGTTTTTAATTTTGAAAACCTTAGTAAAAATTATAATTGTTCTAAAGATTACTATCCCCAAAAGCATATAGGCAGTTCGGGATAAAAGTGTGGACATTTGTGCTGGTTACTGAGGGCAGTGTAACAATGTTAAATCAATATTTTCTTCTTTGCGGACCAATACGTTCATTTCTTAGATCGATAATTTGTTTCATCCTTTCAAGTTACAAACTTCATAAATAGTTACCCTCCTGGAGTTTCTGAATTTGGTGTCATATACAGTTAACACCCTGGTTATTTTGTATATGTACCTTTACTTCTAAGTGTACCTTTCATACCCTACCAACGTAATCTATTTATCCCGTTTATACATTACAGCCTCATCAGTTTTATTATTAAGGTTATCTCTTCCTTTGGCGACCTTCCTCCCTCATTTCTCTGTTACTTATCCTGTATAATTACCTAGCTGTTTCAGAAATTTTTTATTATTGTTTCCAAAACGTTCTAGGTACACTATCTCTGGCGCTGTTACTTCTTTTGTGTTTGCTATGCCTCAATTATTTTCTTTTATTTGGTAACTTTCTAAATCAAATACTTTTATATGTAATTATTTTTAACCTATCCTTGCATTGAGTCTCCTAATATACAAAAATCTAAATTATCACACTTCTGACACCAAACTTCCATGTCTTATTTACTGTAAAAGCTTGCGCCTTGAAAGCCTGACGTCCTTAGTGTATTATATACTACACTCAAACCTAAGTTTTGGCACTTTCTTGTCTTGCTTCTTTTTAACAAGACCCACATTACTGCCTGGCCGCGCAATGGCTGAGTGGTAAGACCACTGGCCTCTCACCTAGACTCCCGAGTTCGATCCCAAGCGACCGCATATGAGATTTGTGGTGGACAAAGCGGAGCAGGGGCGGGTTTTCTCCGGGTTCTCCGGTTTCCCCCGCCAGGGCATTCCATCGGGGCTCCATCTTCATGCATCATCAGTGTCATTGCCTGCATTGCCAGAGCAGTAAAAGCGGGCGTTAAACACTACAAAAAAAAAAAAAACCATCGCTCCCTAGCACCTATACTCTTTATCTCCTTTGCTCCAATTTTTTTTTCCTTTCTGATAAACAATACTATTCCTCTTGAGACCCTACTTTTCGTTTTCTTTTCACTCCATTTTTTTCCGAAATAACCGTTACCCTCCATACTTAATACTTCCTTTTTAGATAACTAATTTTATTTATTCGATGTAGTATGTTTTTAGATCGGTTAGCCCAAGCGACCGCATGTGAGATTTGTGGTGGAAAAAGTGGCGCAGAGGCGGGTTTTCTCCGGGTTCTCCGGTTTCCCCCGCCATTGTATTCCACCGGTCCCCCATATTTATTCCATGTATCGCCAGCATCATCGCCCGCAGTATCACAAGTAGTAAAAGTGGGCGTTAAACACTACCCAAGAAAAAGACGGCTAGTGCCTCCAGGTAGACGCTGCGCACACAAACCTGTACTTTTTCACCAACTGCGCAGGGTCACAGGCGTAGCGTTGTATGCGTAGGCCTCGAAGTAACGAATGTTTTATGGGAAATGAGCTCGAATGCCTTCTACAAGGCCAATGACCTCATATTACATAGGCCAGCAGGTAACATATTGAGGTGCAAAAACTGTAAACAAAACGATACTTTATATCGGTACTTTATATTGTTCATTTCGCGACGCAATTAGGGCACTGCAAAGACATCAGAATAATAAATAATGTAATTGATTTGTGGAAAACAAAAAAAAAAAAAAAAAAAAAAAAAAAAACTAGCATACCAAACTGTGTACATATTCCGAATTAAGATGCCATTTATGAAACTATCTATAGCTATACCCCTAACATCATGTATATGTGTGTGAATTTAGAATAAACATTATTTTCAAATTTATAAATAAGGCATTAACTGTTGGGTAATTTGAAACCATTTATAAGTGTTTTTATGTAGCTTAACGTCCTTTATGCTGGTTGCTCATATCGGACGATGAATGAAATTGGCGAAATGATGCTCAAGTCACTCGACATCGTCTTCTGAGGATAGCGGAAATACGAAAAAACCTTATTCGGGTAACCCACGCTAAGCGAGATTCGAACTCACGACCTGTTGAACATGAGGCAGACACGCTACCAACACACTACCCTGGCGGGCGTAAATGGCGTTGATTTGCACTTTAATGGAAAATGAATACGTACTAATATACTCACTTAAAATATAGGTATATATAACATAAATAGGACTTTCGTTAAGTATTTATTATCAGAGATAATATCGAAATAACCCCCACCATATTAAGAAAAGCTCTATTGTTTGTTGAGAAATTAATCTAATACCTATTGGACAATTCATTTCGGATATTAGGTACTTGCAATGAACCACTCTCTTGCTCACGAAGCTTTAAACAAAAATAAAAGCATAGTCTGCTGGTTGTTACTCTTAAAATCAAAACCTGCAGGTTCCAGGCTTCATTTTGGTAATCATTTGATGAATGTTCACTTATCACTTATCCTTATTTACAGATTACATCGAATTGCACGATTAACAGCTTCAGTGTAAATGAAAATCTTAACTTTAAGTTTAACCTATGTAGCTGAACAAACAGACAAATTAATTAGAAATGAATCAACTGGTAATGAGCAGGAGATTTGACTGACTTTTCTGCCACAATTTTGTGATTGGTGACGTAATACTTTTTACGTCCGTAAAATGAAATTGTTCTCCGCTGAGTTTGAACCTGTGACCTTGGAAACCAGAGGCTAGCATGTTAACCTTACATCACGTGGGACAACGATACGTCAATGTTTACCCTTTACACATTAAAATCCAACATTTATGGATGTTTTCTTTTCAGTTTGTTTCTGATTTAAAGCAAAGTGTATTTATATATAATACTATAACCAATATTTTTCCCTTAACTTGATATTTTTGATACAGAGTTTAACGTAAATAATGGTATATCTTTAAGCAAAAGTTTGCCTTTGTAAAACGTGTGTATGTATGTGCTTGTGCACGTTTTCACACAAAATGTTCCAACTGAATGACGTAACTTGGTATAGGTATAGTGAGTTAGTTCCTGCTTATAATATGTGTATGGGGTTGATATTTAATACGTTGTAAAATTTCCAAATTGCCGTTATTCATCTGTACGTAAACCGTTTACCTAAAAACAGCATGTGAAAAATTTAATTGTTTTCTCACATACCGTGTGTAGGACAGGAGTGGATAGGTAGAGTCAGACTGCTATGCCAGAATTTTGACATGGTAGCTCAGTGGTAGAGCAACGGCAAGAGACCGGGAGATCCGTGCTTCAAATCCTAGCTATGGCAATGAATTTTTCTGTCTGATTCTTCCTACTCAAAAACAGCATATATACGATTGCATTTTTTTTTTAAGTATACCCTACTTTTATTTAACTTTTTCTTTTTACCTTGTTTTGCCGTATTATTACTATTTTCTTACTTTTACAACACACACATATACACAAACATATAACACCCATGCCCAAGGCGGAACTCGAACCCACGATCCCCAGCGCTCCGAAGCACCAAAGCGGGACGCCTTGGCGAGCAAGGCCATGGGGACCGGCATTTCAGTCACAAGGAAAAGATGGAAACGTGAGACAATCTGAAAAATTCAATGTCATAGCCGGGATTTGAACAACAGATCTCCTAATCTCCGTTCTGTTGCTCGAATCAGTAAGCTACCATGGCAGCATCCCAACACGACGCTAAATTTCACTACTGGCTCGCATTTTTCTCTGTAGACCACAATGAGATGTACTACCCCAATTACGACTGACAATGTCGTAACTACTTTAAAAAGTAAAAGACTTGTATTGTGGGGTGTGAAAACCATAATTTACGTTTTAACATTTATTGAATCCCCAGGAAACGCAGTTTCTCTACACCGATTTTAAAAACTATCACATGTAATGCAGTTGTGGGAGAGTGAAAGAGTGTCCGAAACGGAAGAGCGGCGGAAATAAAGACAAGCAAAGTGAGAATCGTTAAGGAAAAAACGGGACTAAAGACTGAAAAATTGAGGGAGGGAATAAGGCAAAGAAGATTCTCTGCATTTAAAGTAATAACGCGAGCAGAGTTGCGAGTTCTACTAGTTTGATTAGAACACAAATGGTTTGCAATGTCATTATATTCCGTACTGCTAGTATCACTGTAAAGCTTCCTATCTAAATCGTAAAAAGAACCCGTAGATTCAGGCGTATATAGTCCAAAAGGCATGATGTTATCGATGTAATGGGAGTTGTGCTGTAAAGTGACTCGTAAAAGTGAGCACTAATTCCGAAGGGAATTCACGCACACTAGCGCATTTTGAACTTACAAGAATCATTATCATGTTCATGTTACAGATTACGCTAAGATTCATTTTGATAAAAGTTGATTGAAAATAAGAATACCTGTCTCGGTTTCCCTGCCGATCCCCATGGTCGCGCTTGCTAAAGTGTCTCGCTTTGGTGTTTCGTAGAGCAGGGGAGCATGGGTTTTTGTATGTTTGTGAAATGTATGTGTGTCTTGAAAGAAAACAGCAAAACGGTATTCAAAGTAAATGTTCGTAAAATGAAAAAAGAGGAAAAGGGAAAAACAGCGCCGGAGTCCCGACCAGACTCCGGAACTATATTTTAAAAATGCTTTAAAAAAACCGAGTTCGATACGTAAGAATGTTTTACTTTACTCGGTACATAGAGAAGGTAAGCCAAAATTTCAATACTGTCATGTCACAGAAAATTCGTATTTTACGGTTACCTAAAGCAAAAAAAAAAAAAAAAAAAAAATTAGTTAAAAGTCTATGTGTGTGTGCCCGTGTGCCTGTGAACACGATAACTCAAAAACGAAAAGTCGGTCAAACGTTAAACTTGGTATTTATGTTCAGCATCTACCACAAATACGACATGAAGACTCAAGAAAATACCTCACCTTAAACTACACTTTACACGGAAAAATTTCTAAATGTTGAGTTTCTCAAAAATGCATATAACGATTCTAATAACATATGCTTAAGACATTTTTATGACAAATAGAATGTATATACTGAATTGGGAATAGCTTCTGAAGATATTTTCACTGCCGATGCCCTCTGCATAACTGTTAGAGCATAAGAGATAAATACAAACGAGCTGTACAGAAATGTAGATTCGTTAAAACAGACAATTTATATCATATACACTTTTTGAAGTGTTAACCGTTTCCGAACTATTCCTTGTTATTGGTTTCAATTTTAAACAACTTAAACTTTTCTCAAACGTGAAGACCCAGTACTTTCATATCTCTTCGGTTTTACTCCCGGAATGCAAAGAGAACCGAACTTCAATTGTTTTACATAGTAACCAGCTTTTAAACATTTTGACTATGGCTTTAACCTTCCCTCCTACTAACAAGAAAACTAGTATCTAGGAAATTTCTGGTAATCTTTATTTCGAATAGCATGATGTAGATAAATGAGTAATGTTTTGTAAAAATAGTTTATAGAGAAAGTCATATGAATGGAACACATCAGATTTTTACAAATTAAACTGCTTGCATATATGCTGGTGTTTAAAAGGTATTAAGCGAGATAACTTACAAAAATTTACAATTGTTATTTCTTCAACTTTTCCCCTCCCTACGGGCACCAACAACGAGAAAAATGAAACATAGTTGCGGCCGCTTCTCTCTTCCCTACATGAAGTCTTAACTTCAAGTTATGTTTAGTGCGATCTTGCGCGTAGATGTCTGCAGCCTCCTTGCGGAGCAACTTTCTATCTGTGGTTGTTTTTATGCATTTACGAATAAATAAAGTACTTTCTTTCCATCGCGTCTGTGTCTCCGTGGCTCGTGGTGTCTCCTAATTTTTCCTAAACATTAATTGGGGAATAAGTATATTAATGATGTGAATGATCTAACTATTGGAGCGCCTTAATATTATGCTATGTGTACATAGGACAGATAGAGTCACACTGAAAAATGCAATGCCATTGCTGGGCTTTCAACCACGGATATCCGGTCTGTATCCTGTTGCTCTAACGGCTGAGCTAGCATGGCAACTGTGTGTTTCCGGTAAATCATACGACATACCACAGTCAAAGTACTTTATGTTCCAGGATATTTTCCAGTCTGGCTCTACCTACCAAACTCCTGTCCTACATACTTAGTTTGAACCAGCGACCTTGGAAACCAGAGGCTAGCATGTTAACCCTAAATCACCTGGGACAACGATACGCTAATATTAACCTCTTACACACTAAAATCCAACATTTATGGATGTGTACTTTTCAGTTTGTTTCTGATTTAAAGCAAACTGTATTGACATATAATGACACTGTAACCAATATTTTTCCCTTAATTTGATATTCTGGATACCGAATCTAATAGTATATGTAATCGTATATGTTTAAGCAAAACTTTGCTATCCTAAAATGAGTGTATGTGTGTGCTTGTGCATGTTTTCACACAAAATTTTCCAACTGAATGAATGACTTGGTATAAGTATTGCATAATTGTTATATGTACTACAATTAACAATTAATTATGTATATGCCAGTTCAATAAAACTCTGTTTTAAAAAGATGTTATAAATATGTATCTAGAATTATTGTGATATACTATATACCAGATGGTCCAACTGCCCCATATTTGACGCATGGAGATGTACCTTCGTGCTTTAAAAGAGTTGCAGAGCTCAATGGGCCTATTTCAAGTTAAAACCAAGCACTGGCGAAATGACGTGTGACCTTCGCTTTAACTGCCTTGCTTCTCAGCAGAGACGGTGTGCGTGTCGCCCTCATTGCGAGGGATTGAACGAAGGTCGCCCTTGTCAGTTCGCCATTGCGGGGTTTTAATTTGATACAGACCCATTGTGTTCTGCAGCTCTTTTAATGGACGAAGGAATATCTGCACACGTCAAATATGGGGCAGTGGGCCACTTGGTATCTAAAATAACATTTATTAAACTTTGCAGCAATATGTAGAATATGTATTTATGACAAAGCCTCATTAACTATAATTTTGCCCAAGTGATCATATTAATATAGCCAAACACACAACAAAATTTTAATTTTTGATAATATTTCTTATTGTTAATAATATTTTATGTTATATTCTTTTGTGATTTATAGGTATTTTCCTCTAAGCGTCAAGTATATTTTGTTAAGCTAATATTCGTTTTGAAAGTTTAGGTACGATGATTGCTAATTAATAAAGGTTTATTAATAAAGGTTTATTAAAGATATTTAAACCAATACAATAACACCAATACAATTTAAATTTATTAAATAAGATTTGAAATTATTAATTTTAAATCACTGATTAAATTTTACGCATGACACTTGTCAATTTCGAACTGAAAAAATACAACCTTTGTTTCCCTGGTGGAAAACTTAATACGTTAACTGCAGCGCTTAGCATAGTATCTGGAAGCGGACCCTTCAGTAGAAGACAGACATACGAGTAAACTCAGCCGCTACAACTTAAAGCTTTATCATTTTTCCTCGGCGAACAGGCAACCACACGAGAGCACGGGTATATCACAAATGAGGCTAGAAGTATACAGAATTCAGGGATTGATGTCACAATACAAGAATAAATTTCCACTTTAATTTGAACTTAAAAAATCATTCAAGATGATTTCAAAATGTTTTGTAATAGGCAATATGCAGATACTTATTTATCTGTACCAATTTTTGTTTTTAAAGCATCTCTGGGATTAAAAATTCCTATTTGATTTTGTGAAAGGGCGATAAATGTAAGGCAGGGTGTATCAGATAGACAGATTCATTAGGTGCCATTCTCAAATGGATATTACAGCTTGAGCTTGGATTTTTTTGTGAAAGTAGATCGAAAATAAAAATACCCGTGTTTCGGTTAGCTCTCTCATAATCTCAAGTTGGAAAACATAACATTATTTACAAATTATAATGAAAGTAACAGCTGAAGCTTTCCTGACGACATATTAATTCTAAATTAGAATGATTCACTAATGTAATATTTAATTCCTTCCATTATTGGTGTTAATAATATTAAACGTAAGAACTACATCTGTTCTGTTTTTTTCTTTCCTTCTTTCCTTACCTTGAAGCTACCATCATTGGGGAAAGATAAAATGAATATAAGAAAAAGAAGTTGATATCCTTTCCCAATAACTAAAGGTTATAAAATATTCTGTAAGAATTGCAAAATCAATGCAAATAACGTGGAGTTATTATAATCTAGAATGAAGACTGCAATTGTAACTGTAAAATAGGAATTTGTAGATAAAACGTGTTTTAGAGAAACTGATTTTCCTTTTTTATGAACTAGCCAAGGTAGCGGAGAGCCAAGCAAACATTCGACCCAATTAGCATGTATGGAAAATAATAGATGACGTGTATTGACCCGGTTTCAATATTCTTTGTCTCGTCCTGCAACACACATTTTGCCTATGTGGTAAGATACCGTTCGTTGCACAACAGCACTTTATTTAAGAGACAATGCACTTTCAGGGATTGTATAGAGCAGCCTAAGTTTCAGACATTCTTGTTAACAAATAAAATATTGCCAGTATGCCAAAGATATCAAAGAGATAAAAGGGGCAGAGTTTTTGGGGAGCAGATCGACCCGTTTCTGAAATCGACAGAGGAGAAGATTGTGCCCTACTATGGATTTAGCGTTATCAAACAGAGTGAAGATGGTCTGAGATGCCCAAAAAGTGACCAGCCAAGGAAAACAAATCGGAGCAGGATTTAGCCATAAAACAATCTAATACAGGGAATCCTTTCAAAGCTTTAATTGCCCGGGAATTGGGTCTGCCCATCGCAACATCTACTGTTCAAAAACATCTGCTTGGGAATGGAGTTCACCATCGGAGGACAGTCAAGAAAGAAAGACTAGGCACTTCAAGAGGACAGAGTGTGTTTCGCCCCTCTAATGTCACGTTATTTCTACCAAAGCGTTACTCGGACGGACAAGGTGTTCTGTTGCGATGATGAAGGATGGTTGACCCTTGTCGACCAAATAACACTCATTATAGTTCCAAGCACGTTAAAGCTACCAATGCCGGTCCCGACGGCCTCGCTCTCTGAAGTGTTTAGCCTTGGTGCTTTGTGGCGCAGGGGATCAAGGGTTTGAGTCAGGCCTCGGACATAGGTGTTTGTGTATTTGTATGTGTATTAGTAAGTAAAAACAGCAAACATGTAGGGGAACAAAATGTAAGGCAAAAAACAAGGAAAAACTTGGAAAAGTAAAAAGCTAAAAAAACAGAAAAATATATTTAAAAAGAGGAATGAGAGAGTTGGTATAGTAGCATTCTGAGGCTATATGTCAGCAGCTGGTATTGTGGAATTGGTGCCGAACCGGAATGTATTCTGAAGTATACACTAGCATACACTAAGACTGGAATTGGTATAGCATATATTAACAACAGCATTTATACCTCAAAAATCACCAAGAAAAGGCTAAATGATCATTCTGATGATGTAACACTTTTTGCCGACTAAAATACCAGGTTTAAATATGATTGAGGATATACGGGACGTAATGTTTCGAGAGTAGGAAAAATATCAGTAGCAGCAGAAACACCCATACTTTGGATTTATTTTTAAAGGAATATCATCATTCCTGCGTCTCTAGTCAGAACCTACAACTGGAGAGTAAGTTACATGTTGGGATTGAACACAGTTGCATCAAAACTGCTCGTTCCATTTGCGTTCAAGATACAAGAATAATCAATAAATGTCGTTACTCGAACTGAAATGACGAGAATCTACAATGACAGTAGGCTTTCAACGTCCCGTCAATGCGAGATTGTGATACGTTTTCTGCATGCAAAGGCGAAAGTTCCGGGAAATTCGCAAGCATGTTAACTGTCAATTATAATGACATTGTGAATGATCAAAATGTGACGTAATTTGCTGGCAGTTTTTGGCAGCAGGAGCTGTCTACCTGTGATTTATGATGGCCTTAACGACAAAATCGAAGCACGAATTGTGTCACATCTAAGCGTTTGCAATATAAAGGTATCAAAAATACTGATGAGACAATATGTTTAAAAGACTCCTCCTGTGCTGTACAAAAATGAACGCAAATAGAGCCTCAAAAATACGTTACGAACATCTTTATAAACACTTGAAGTCAATATGGAATAAACTGGAGACTCAAGTCAGAATTTCCGTTCTAACATTATACACAAGTAAATTTATGACTTTCATTTACAGCTTTCCTCCAATTGGAGCAAAATATTTTAAATTACAGTTCACACATTGTCAAAACATTAAAATAGGGGCAGATAAAATTTTAATAAGCGATTTATTTTGAATAAACTTAAAAACCTAAGTCATCTAACTTTCATATTACCACATTAAACTTATTTTGTACCACATATTCATAAGCCGTGTATAAAGTAATAAAACAACCGCAATTCGTTTATCTTTACACATTTATTCTTTTTTCGGCAATGTAAAGTGATTTTTTGTAGAGAGATAAACATATATTCACAAGATCACACTCCACAATATTATTTGTTTCAATATTGTAAAATTATTATGTATTTGTTGCTTTTACCTAGATGTACATCAATGTGTTAAATATATTAGCGTTATATTCCCTTTTTCGCCAAATAATGAAAGGTGGGTATTAAGCAATCAACACGTGGAAAATAATATTATCTAATACACATTTAAGGCACAAAACCACACAAGATAGAGTAGGGCTCTGTGTAAAGCAGTTTATAGTAATTGGAATAGGTGATGCCAACATTTATATGAGATACTGCCTCCGCTTCTTCTGTATTCAAAATAGGTACAGTTGTTTCTTGAAGGAAAGATTCTATTTCATCTTGACTTTCCTCATAAATGAATTGATATAAATCTCTAATCTTCACTTTATTGCTCCTAATGTCGGCAAGTTGACGTTCTGAAGGTTGAAAGGTGCTCAATGTCACCATAGTAAAGTAAGTATTTATAAGGAAAAATAAATGTTTTATTTATGGACGCTCTTTAACTATTGTGATTCTCAGCGACACATTCTATACTGGGTGTCAAACACCTCTTAATTTTGCTCAGAGGTCTTTGAGGCTTAAGGTTCTTTTACGTGCCGCAAATCTACGACAGGGGACCAACGACATTACTTACCTTCCGAAGGAAAAATCCATCGTCCTCCACCGGGTTTGAAACTGCGTCCTTGGGTACATGAAGTTAGCGTATTATTTGTAAGGAGTGTAACATGGTAAATATGATTGTGATGTTACAGTGACCCATGTGGGTTCTATTTCAGCATTACATAGTTTTGAATTTTAAAAGGATGTCCTTTAGAAACAGATTTTTGTAGAAAATATGTACTCAAAAGACCATTCCAAATTTAATGGTGACTCCATCAAACATTACAATAAATTGTGACGTTCTACATAAAACAATTGATTCTAGGTAAGGTTTAGCAGTTGTGATGATACTTTTCTTTTTCATAGCAGATTTGAGTAAACCCAAATTTCTGTCATGCTGGGAAGAACGCTGTGTCTACGTCCTGGAAAGAGATGCTGCACGACAACACTGATCACACGTGAGAAGTAAGAGCGGACCACAGTCATCAGTTTATCTTTGTTTTGGACACCGTCACTATCACATAGAAAAATAATATCAACGACATGTCCTTTAGAAACAGATGTTTGCAGAAAATATGTGCTGAAAAGACCATTCCTAATTTTAATGATATCTGCATCAAACATTACAATAAATGGTGGCAAATATTGAATTAATTAACATTGACATAGCATAAACATTTATCTTCAAGTTTGCATTAGTATTATTACTTAAAATTCATGTTTCAAACTACAGATTTTAAAAATAACCTTTATATAATTTCTAAATATATCAAATAATCTTGTGCAGCAGTAATAACCCTGAAAAAAAATTACAAACCGTAACGCATTACAGGAAAAGATAAATTTTCAGTATCTCAACTATCATTCATACAATTTTGACTGTATGTACACAGATTGTCATTATGAATGTTATTAGCCAGCATAAACAAATAAACACTGTGGTTGTAGGATTCTAGAAAGTCCTCTCAGCTATCCTAAGTACCCTTAAATCTCACACTTTGCTTAGTCAGCTTAAAAGTAATTGTTAAGTTACTAACCTAACAAAACCTATCATCATACTCGTAACGAACATAACTCAAACTGAATCATCTATGTGATATCAGAAGTCCATAGTACAAATAAAAGCTGTTGTTTTTAACTTAAGTACCCGAAATGGAACCGAGACAATTTCGTGTCGAAGCAGCGGACATATCTCCCATGCAGGTCGGCATTCTGGGTAGGAGGAGACAACTTGCTGGTTAGTGTCTTACAGAACAGAAGCGAAACACTGAAGACTTGTGTTGACATAGAGGTTAAAACACAAGTTCGTTTGGTACCATTTACAACAAATAATTGTGTCATGCTCCCAGTCTTCTTCACATGTTAATAATGCTAATATATTATGTTTCCTACATGTCCCATGATATTTGCAACTTATTTAGGGGGCCTACTTAAAGTTGAAAACGGCAGCTCATGTATAGGGTATAGACAAATTGCACCACTTAGACGATAGAGGTTTTTGCGACTGAAATATAGCGTTGTAAGACGTGCTATCATTAACATTTTGAGACCAACTAACGTAAACAGATGGACTAAATCGTTTAAGAATGCTGTGATATTTAACGGTCTTTATGAGACACGATTTTACGTTTGAGAGTTGTGTTATGCATTGTTTTGTAATCACGGGCATCTATATGCATGTTTGAGATGAAACAAAGTCTGGAGCACGGGAATCAATATCACATTTTTAGAGAAACTCAAGGATTCAGCAACTGAAAGCCATGAAATGTTTACAGTAATGAATCGATGAGTCAGGCGACGTGTTTTGAAGTACTTCACATTTGAAGAATAACACAACGGCACTGGAAGGCAGGAAAATATCCGAAATAGGTGTAAAAGTATCCAAATTTGAGATTGTGCACCATCAATTAGTTTTCTTGGGCCAAACTCTGAATGTTGCTTTTTAATATGATACTTTGAGATCTCTAAGGGAGGACTTTTGGGGCAGACAACTTGAGCTCTGATCTGAGAACAAATGATGACAATGCGCAGCTTATAGGATGCTCACAACCGGATAATTGGCGATTGAACATTGAAATTGAGTTTTATTTGTGAACGTTCCTTAACTGATGTGGTTCTCAGCGTCACATTCTATATCGGGCGTAAAAACCTGCTTAATTTTACTCAGAGACCTCTTTATCATGTGTGAAGTTCTTTTGCTTTCCGTAAATCTACGACACGGGACCAACGGCATTACTTCCCATATGAAGGAAGCCGTGATAAGGCTCTTTTTGCCGAAAATATTGATTGCCCTTTTCCGGGTTTGAATCCGCAGCCGTGTGAGCTAGAGGCTAGCACCTTAACCCTAGACCACGGTGGACAACAAACTTGCGACTGTATCACGGCAGTCGTCGGTTTTTTCTTTCGATCATTCTAATTTATTTTCTGCACGTAGCTATTCTCCGAATTTATTGCAGAGAAAAGTTCGTTAATATGTCCAATGCACCTGTTCATAGTTACCTAATTGATAATTATGTTAGTAATAATAATAATAATAATAATAATAATTAGCTGGTTAGTTAAAAATTGAACACTTTTCCCTTTACAAGTTACTACATTGAGATGCGGTTTCATTAGCGTGCTCATGAAACATCGGTCATAAAACGCATGTTTCTTTAATATAAAGCTTACCAACATCTGCCTGTTGATCTTAATGGACATCTCTGCTGAGATACAAGGCAGAGGCTTACACAAAGCGTTCGCCGATAATCTGGAGACTCGGCAAGGCATCCTGAGAGCTTAAAATTCACTTAGTGTTCGCCTACAGTAGCTAACACGGAAATAATGACGTGCAACATGCGACGCGGAGCCCGCTAATATTACGTTTCTCATTGACCGTCTGTTTAATTGTGTTTCAGCGCAGAACAAAACCCGTCCACAAAGTGATATCACTGCTTATTCTCTCGCACTCTTTATTCTTTCTGGTGCAGTGCCGCGCCTAGCGCACCGTGTAAGTTGTTTCCTACAACTTTAATGAGAACAGCCAGCTCGGAATAAGCACTGTCATTTTTATGGCTCTGCTGTGAACGTCCAGGAGACGGCAAAAAGAAATACTAGTTATGCTGCGGGAGAGAAAGACATTAACTCTCAACTTTTGCCCTTTCTAGTTAATTTGAGTCTGCTTTTATTAAACGTAAACGCGGTATCCATCATAACCACAGATGGGGAAACTGTGCCACAGCTAGGTCAGTGAAACATGGGCGACCATATTTAATTGTTGGGCGGAAGCAGGACTTAGGAATGCATTTTAATTCAAGGAGTTTTGGGCTCCGCATTGGCCAATGTTCAGGCAGCTCACCTCCCGCAAAGGCGGCCCGAGTTCGATTCCAAGGGGCCGCATTTGGTATTTGCGGTGGACAAGGCACCATCTGGGCGGATATTTTCCCCTTCTCTGGTTACAACCGTCATTCTTTCTACCACCTTCTCTATAATTACCATTCCTTTCTTCAATTTTGCCATGATTTCATATCATTCATTCTCTTTATCATTCTTAATCCGAGAGTTGGGCTGATACCCATCCTGGCTTCTCTCGGATAACGAGCTCGTCTGCTCCTCAGCAGGCATCTGACCCCAGGCTCTGGCTTGTGTCTCTGGGATTGTAAGCGCTACATACGAGAGGGTTTAACAGAGAAAGAAGAAGAATTTAAGAGGTTTGAGAGTCATAATTATTGAAGTGAGTAAAAGCGGCTAGTCTAACGGTTTATATTTTCCTACAAAGAGGGTAAAATTTTCCACTGAATGTAGTACCTGAGTCACAAATGTAGTAAAACGCAGAATTAAACTTAAAACTTTTACTTATATTTCCTTCTTAAATATTCTCACAAGTGAATAAACCTGTATATGTATAAGATAATACAGATGTGCGTGTGTTTCATTTTGGAGGGTGTTCCACACCCCCAGGGGCACTATGTGTGTCAGATAAGATAATATGAGTGTGTCTAATGGCAGCCCAAACTGACCGAAGGAAAAGGATCACCATGTTGGATCCCTAACATAGTCCAAGCAGTTCTTCATCTCAACGCAGGGAGCGCTATGAGTACGCGTCCTAAATCTGATTGAACTTCCCAAGTCCTACATACGACTCCAACGCCACCCTGCTGCCGAGAGTATTTGCAAAGTGCATTCATCTACATGGAGGGGTGCCATCACTGCAGCCATGCCGACACTTAAAACCCTAAAAGAGACAGATTAGAATGAAATGGAGACGAAGTTATGGAACAGGAAATTCAGAAGAGTGAAAAAACCTCTCCAACATTCGCCTGAATGACTCGGGAAAACCATGGGTCTGAGAGGTCGGTTACGGGAATAGAACCCGTGACGTCCCAGGTGAAACGCCTGAGTCACCAGGCTCGGTATAGTGTCACTCATATATTCAAACTACACAAATTGAATTATGTTACAGAAAAAGAACGCAACTAACCACTTAGACATATTTTATACCTATAGGATTATTAATAAGTTTTCTGAGTGCTAATAGCGTTTTCACCGACTGCCCATGATTCTTGTTGTGGAGCAACCTAGTGCTGTTTTGGGTTTCTTAGAGTTGGAAAAATAAAAGCCTACGATGCAATGAGCACCTTTGCCACTATAGGTAATTATGCAAAGGAAGAGTCAATTGAAAATGACAATTACCAAAATCCAACCTGCGCGTAGTTAATTAGGCGGAGGCTAAATAGGTTTCATTCCCGTAGAATGGCATTAACAGAGGCGCCGTGTTGGCCATATCTCCTATAGAATTACGATATAAACTCGAAATTATTAATAATTGCAGCTCATTCATATTTAACCATTATTTCCCGGTGCACATCATGTCCAAGTTCAGGAGTGCTACTGCATGTTAATATAATCAATTTTGTGAAACAGACATTGCATATTTCCATTTAAATTTTAATATATTTTATTATTTTTAAATACACAATTATATGTTCAATACCTAAATTTATGTTATGGGTTTTTTGTTTCTTTACTGAAATATTTTTAATTGGTGTAATAAATGACAGATCAAAACATTGACAGGTCAAATATTTGGATCTATGGCCAGTCTCATGTTATGTGTATTCATTTCCATTACCACTGCCAGTTATGTTAATTACAAAGTAATATGCAAATTATGCAGCAAGCAACAAACATGTCTTTATATGTGTATATATTACTCCTTTTAGTATTAATAGTAGACAGTTGCTTAAAATACAATGAAATGAATTGCACATTTTCCTCTGTAGTTTATTCACGAAAATTTCAACTTCACTCCAGCTTTGAAGGTTCATCCATTAAAGCTCTTCATAACTATTCGTCAATTTCAGGGAAACCTATATAGAAATATTCAAGTTCTCTAGTGGTGATATTTTCAATATATGCCTAGTAAACTATATTGAAGAAAACTGCATATTGATTTCAGTCCAAAATGGTTTGAAAATAATCCAGTATAATTTTACAGAAATTGTGAAAAATATGTATCGTGAAGTTAACAATTCATGTTTTACATCTTTGTAATAATAATACCATGTATCAGATGGTCTAGACAAGCCGTTCTTAGTTGAAGTTAGTAAACCTGGAGGGCACGATTACCGGAAGGTTTGTCTAAGTAGATATGTAAGGGGGACTTAATTACCGTTTTTTTTTTTTTGGGTGTTTAACGCCCGCTCTACTACACATGGTACCGCAGGTGATGACATTGATGATGTATGAAATGAAGATGGAGTGCCTGTGGAGTGTGAATGTGGGGGGAAACCGGAAACCCGGAGAAATCCTGCGCCGCTTTGTCCACCACAAATCCCTGGGATAGATTCCGGGTCGCCTTGGTGAAACGCACGTTGCGGCCAATTTCTGTCTTGGCTCAAGAAGTCTGTATTCAAGAACGTTTCACGATGTGCCTTGGATCTGGTGTTCAGATGTGTGTATGTGTGTTTTTATCCGTTATTCAATAACCAGCTTCTCATAAACAGCAATTCAGGATTACCGCTCGGTGAAAACCTGAGCACACGGGTTAAGTCATATAATTACATTACAGTTAATCTGTAGTCATTACAACTATATGGCATCAATTGGTGGTAGAAAGTAAACCTTTTATTTACATATTTATGCTCCTTTACTGCGATGCGTGCATTAAATAATATTCTATTAATGCATCATACACATTTAACATATTCAAATACGTATGCCTTGGTGGATACATTGATGACAGTACCTCTGAGCGTCAACACGGAGCGTCGTAACAGTTGTGCTGATTTTGATGAACAGGTTTGACTTATGCTTTCTTTTAAAATTAATGAATTTTCTGGCTCTGTTTAAAAACATTTGCTTTGATAAATCCACATAAGCAAAATTCTAGGCTAATCTCATTGGCCACAGAATGCAACCACCATTATCTATACACTGTCCAGGGTACATATTGCTGATAATTTATTTTAACTCCTCTAAAATAATGGATGAATCTGAAAATTGTTCACATAAAGCTGTTACTGTAAGTGCAATTTATAGAGATACTATTTATCTGGTCTTATCCATTAATTCTTAATTGCATCCATACACGTAATACCGCGGACAGAAGGCAGAATCACGTCTCAAAACTTCAGAATAGTCTTCGAGCCGTATCCACATTTTTTTATGCGCCTTTTCGTCGCTCAAAACAATATCCGTGCATTCGTTGTTGGTGCATATGTTTGTTACCTGTTTGCCTGAATGGGCTGGCTCAAATTGGAAGCAGGTGAACACGCGACGTTTATCAGTAAGACACTTCAAAATAAACACTTGCACAGAGCAAACACAAAGCAAACTGCATTGCCCATTTGAGAATCAGTGACGAGGCAAATACTTTCCACTTTTGAGTGCAGGAAGCACAAAACTACAAAAAACGGCTTGTTTGACCACAGGGCATATATTTGAGACCACAAAGTTTCTGGATTAGAAGAACAAAGTGCTTACATTTGAAACTTCTTCTACATGTAGCATTTTAAAAATGTGGTTTGCCTACCCCTGATGAAGTAATATTTTTAGGAACTAATGATTATAAAGGTATTTAGAGGAGATATTGAACTGTATACATTTCACAAAATTGCAACCAAACTTTTATATTTTATAATTTTCACCTGCGTCTTGGCCTAAATTTACCACATCGTCTTAGTTAAGTTCAAATAACGACACATAAAATTGTAACACCTGGCTTTCTATAGGTATATGTGATCGTTAGCAATTTTAATGTTTAATAAGACTACTTCCTTACTTTACAACATATTCCATGCTTGATAATATTTGTATAGGTTTGGTGGATTTTAAAGAAATGTCTACATATATCTTCGCAATTTATAATGAGGTTTCCTACAGGTACAATCATTCATATAGCAGTGAAGTAAACCCTTGTCTGTCTTATCTGTTTTACACTAATGTAATATTGCTTATATATGGCAAGAGGACGATTGATAATAAAGACAAAGACTAAATTAAATACAACCTTAAAGAAAATGTGAGGATCATATTCCTGAATTATGTCGTCTACTAACTGGGAAACCGCCAAGTCCAGATCAACAAGGACAAAATGTTGGCAAACGAAGCAATGGATTTCATTTCAGCCACTGGGTTTTTAATGACTGTCAAAAGATGGGAGTTGCAGAGAACCGAACGCCACAAACATGCCAAAAAAACAGAACAATGGTATTGAACAGAAGGACACAGAGTGACTACTTAAAATTGCCAGTGAGAATGGTTCTGAAAGGTGAGGTGTTTCTGATGTGACTGGTATTTGGCCGAGCACTCTGGCCCTGGGTATTTCCGTGGGTTTCCTGGGGCAGCTTAGGTCGAATGTTGGGGTGCTCTTTATCTACCACGGCTCCTTTTCTTTCATTCCATCATTTGATTTCCCTTCTTCTTCTTTCAAGTAGGTGCAGGTGTGGCTTGAGGCTTTGCAGGCAAATGGCACGGTTTCTTCCCCCTGGTTCCGCTGGTTGAGGCTAGGTGTAGTTGTAGAGGTATCATTTCGGCCTTCCGGCGCTTTATAGCTTCCGTGGCGCGCCAGGGCTGCCATCTGGTGACTGTTAGGGGCTTCCGCGCGTCTCTGAGCTTAGCTGTGCTGGCCTATGGTTCCCCTTCCTATCATCCCTTTCTCCGGAACTGGCAGTCCGCAATAGATGTGTACCGGGGACAGTTGGCGAGGTGTCCCCCGCTGTTAACTTGCTCTACCCTGTACCCTCTACACAGCTAAGTTTAAGGAAAATATGTATGAACGTATCCCATACAAATTAAAAAAAATAGGAGAATACATTTTTTTAAACGAAATACCTTGGCTAGAAGAAGCTGACAAAGCGTTATATTTTTTAAATGGAACACTTTGGCTTGAAAAAAGTTTAGCTAACATTGTGGGCGTCTATAACTATTCTGCAAGATTATACATCCAATAATTAAAAGAATGTGAAATTTACATAAAGAATAACATGTGGCGACAAATGGTAATTTTGTGTTATCCAGTTTATGATGTTTCTTTTTCGGAGAGAGAGAGAGATAAAGCGCTGCTTGGTATGGAAATTAGAAGATTCTAATCCGACAGAAACAGACACGTATTTGAATCTTATTTGTTTAGCCTGGTAAAACGGTACAATTATTGTGACAGTATCCGTTAAGTGTAATGCCCAACAATCTGGCGAGTACAGGGTGGCGCTTGGCTCCTTGGAAGATGACAATCGGCCTGAAATATCACATTTGAGAACTCCTCAATTATAATACTTGTCATATGTAGAACATGTTGAAAGTTATACTGTTGCAGCACCATCTGGTTTTGAAATATTCTAATAAAATATTATTTCAGTCACCTAAATTCTTCTTGTAAAACCGCTGTACAATGTTAAATACTAGTCATAATTTCTTCATTAATAATACTCAAAATTCAAAAGCACCACATTTGGGTGCATTTAAAACAACTGCAGCTTCTTATGGTTTTACTGTTAATAATTTGACAGCATTCCAAACCGACGATTGCAAAATTTCCAGCCCTTTGTGAAAGCTGGTGTAAAAATGTATTTGGACGTTACTCTCACCTTTCTCCAATTTCTTCAAGTTTCTCCATAGTAAACACATGACAGGTTACCTCCCCCTTTTTGCGACAAGTGGTTTCAATTTTCATAAAATTATTGAGAAGATAATACCCAATATTTCTATGCCATATAGGAACACCGCAGAAGTCGTGAAATTCATTTTACGTCGCCCCAATCCCCAGTGCCGATCTTACTTATCAAGTAGCTCTGCTGCTTGACTAGTCGGGTAGCCACTTGCAAAATGTTTGGAATACGTGCCTAAATTGGCTCTGTACTTCTGTCGGATTTTGAATTGACTATTATATCTGCTTGCACTAAATAAACATTGTACTGTGTTGGTGAAGCTACTCCTATATTTACTTTCCACAGGGTAATGCTTTTTTATTACTATTAGAACCAGCTGGAATATTCAATGGCACAACCAATATTTGAACTCGGTTCTCCCGCTGTGGCAGCATGCCGGTATGACATTCAATACTCCAACTGATTCTTGTTTCTTTTATTCGGTCAACAAACCGGTATGTCTCCCTTCAGAGAACGCCTTAGTGGTGACTTCCATTTGTAAGGACTTAGTATCCGGGTAATAGAGCTACAGCAATCACACGGAGGGCGGGAACATCGTTTTCAAATATCGGTTGTGGCATTGAATGGCTCAGCTGGTTCTAATAATAAAAAAGGTGTGAGAGAGAGTTATGGAAAATAGGGTTTCTCGCATAAGGTTGTAAAGACCTGCTGAGGATTCAACAGGCAACAGTATTGTGCGGAGCACGTGCTGATTGTGTCCTAGTTCTAAAGACAGTAAGTAGTAGGTCTTTCGGGAACTTGAAGCAAGTAATTATGCGGGAAGCCTGCACCAAATTACGAATAAAACCGGAGTGACCGAGTTTAGCGCCATGCGGTTGCTGGTTGCACGAATTGCATAGCAGAGAATGGTTTAATCACTTCTCTAACAGTGTTGACAGTGCCAGACGTCCTATGCAATCCACTTTACATATAAAGCTGCAGAGAAATGAATTCCCAGTGCTCGGAGTATTTTGTGCGACGATTCGATGACTCTGTAGGTGGCGATACGGATATTTATGCGATTAATTACAGCCCGTAACAAGACCATGATTCTGAAAGGATGAGTACCATAAACAAACAAAGCAGATGCACTGAGCCACTAATGATCACCCATTTAAAACATATAACATTTCAATGGCTTGTACCTCTGGCATTTCGTATGTGAATCATAAATGAAAGTTATATCGTGTTTCTAATTGCAAGGAGCTTCTCGTTAGTAGTTATGGTGTCTACCAGTAATTTAAATTCTGGTAGAGGTATTAGTTTCCAGTGATTCCTTTGTATCACAACGATTTTTTCCTCGCAAATTGCTGTTTTAGTAAATATTCCTCTTTGATATTTTTAGATCGCTTTACTAACTTCCTAAATACAATATAAGCTAAACGTAAACATCTTCTATAGAGAACGACATAGTAATTACTTCCTTTATGAGTCCTACAACTATTTTGTTAGAACATTCCAACAGGTAGAAGAGGCTAAACCAATTTGTTTAAACAGAACTATGGCAATTCACGTGCTATGAGTAACAAGGTGCCTTAATATAATAAAATTGAGATCCATTGTTAAGCATCTTACCAGAAGACAAGGATTGTCGACAGTTTTATTTATCCACCTTGTTGATGATCATGTGGCAGCTATTGCAATGCAACTATGCATCAGGTTAATTGTAAAATGTGAATCAAATTTGAAAAATCTGAAATCAGAACAAGGTATATGAGATTTACTAAGTGGTTTTTCTGACTCCGAATCATCTCCCACGATCTATTTTGTCACAGCGATGAACTTTTCACAATTGATTCTGAATATACAAAAGAAACTTATTAATTATGTTACAATCTGTCCAAGGTATATCAGTGCATGTAGAACGTGTTAGGATTGGATGCCTGTAATAGCTGACGTGTTACAGATATTATTATTATTATTAATTATTATTATTATTATTATTATTATTATTATTATTATTATTATTACTACTATTATTATTATACCGTCATATCGGTTGTATACAAGGTAATATTAGTATAAACATATACGCAAAGGATGGAAATGAGCAAGTGGTTATAAGCCCAAAGTAGTATGTAAAGAAAAGAAATGTACCTATGGAATACTGATTGTTATTCTAATGAGTCATCTGTGATCTAGGGTTAACATGTCAACCTCTAGTTCCCAAGGAAATGGTTTCAAACCCGTTGAAGGGCGATGAAATTTCTTCAGAGGTAAAAACTTTAACATGGCTTTCTTGAACATGACCCCTTGTGTCGTAGGTTTACACAACGTAAAAGAAGCTCCAGCCTGATAAACAGGTCTATAAGTAAAAATAAGCGTTCTTGCTCGTCCAATATACAAGCTATTCCCGAATCACCGTCCAGTTTGTTAGAAAAGGTAACTCAAATGAACAATATAAGGGATGGTAAATGCCTCTACTGCAGTAATATTTAGCTTTGGTTGTTACTTAGATGACCCGATGTACGTATTTACAGTAAATTGTTTAGTAGTGAGGTATAATGTTCATAATCTTGAATAGAACTAATTTAATATTCCATAATGTCTATATAATGATGATGATAATAATAATAATAAAAATAACAATTCTCTTCCAATATGAATTATAAATTTGAAGATTATCCTAGGTAACAGCTTTAAACTACATATTTGCAGCTGTGCTTTGTTCACGAGTGATTAGAGCGTCGTTTTCTAACGCTCCCGTTCCAGGCTTTTACGTCTGTAACACATACTACTGTACTAACTCTCTCCTGATATCTAGGCTTTCCGAGAAAGGTTGCCTTATTAGTACAGACGAATATGTTTCCAGCATCAGGGTCCATGTTACACATAATTGTGCTCTATTGTCTAATAAATCGAACTCAAAATGCGATTAGAGCGCCGTTTTCTAACGCTCCCGTTCCAGGCTTTTACGTCTGTAACACATACTACTGTACTAACTCTCTCCTGATATCTAGGCTTTCCGAGAAAGGTTACCTTATTAGTACAGACGAATATGTTTCCAGCATCAGGGTCCATGTTACACATAATTGTGCTCTATTGTCTAATAAATCGAACTCAAAATGCCAACAGAGTGAGAGATGGAAGGTCCAGTGACAAAAGCATAATCGATCAACAAGCATGTAGGAGCTGGAATAAGGAAAAACTAGGAGATTTGTTTTAACAAAAGAGACACGCTGTTTCGATTTACTGTAAAATTCCTTGAATTTTTATCATCTAAGAAACCATTTGTGCTGTCTTCAGTACCATAGTAGCTGAATTTGATGAAAGTATTTTCATAGTCCATTTACGAATCATTAGAATTTATTTTCACGATCACGCACCACTACACTCAAGAGCCACTACTCGAAATGGAGTACAGTAACTTTCTCTACCCCGTAAACGTCTGTAACTTGCAACCCACATACTGAGTGCTATGCGGGTTTACGACGTATAACTTCAAGAAGTGGACGGTGATTGGAGAACACCCTGTTGAATGGCACGCTGTGAACCTTAGCAGTTAAACAGTGTCCATAAATATAGCCCAATTTCATTTGATTCTAATGGCAAGATGCCGTTGATATTCAAATGCACTGCTACCGCTACCGTAATAATCAACTTGAGCATCTTCTGCCATTTGCTTTGTTTGTAGCGAAAGTACAAGTTCTTCACCAATATATGGAGAGAAGTTATATGGATATTCGTTTTCTGATATTAACAATATATATATATATATATATATATATATATATATATATATATATATATGTGTGTGTGTGTGTGTGTGTGTGTGTCCAATGGCATCCTCCTAGAAATAGTCTAAGTTCGTGGCAGGTGTACATTCTTTTATCATTTGCCTACGAGTTTCTAATCCTGATACAGATGACTGATTTTGTAACTCAGTAAATGTCACCTAACTTCATGGCCATATAGCGATTATTTACAACGTATTTAACAATTTATTTGTTAGTATAATGGTAATGAACGGCATTTATTACAATATTCTTTTTTTAATTTATTATTAACCGATCGGAATACAATTGTTGTTTTACAGGCTATTGATAAGTTACATAATACGAAGAAGCTGTGGTTGGCCTTTGGCTCTTCTAGCGTAAGTTAGAGTGACATACATATATAGCACAAGAATATACATTTATTTTTAATAGTGGATGTACTGAAACACTGGGTATGAAACATTTTATGGTTAAGCAATGATGTTAAAGCTTATGTGAAATAACTGTCTTCGGAATCGCTGAGCAGATCTTGAGGGAAATTTCCTTTCAGTCTATTTATTTGATTGCTTTTGGTTCCAAAGTTGTACCTGCGAGCAGCAGATACTGTAGGTAGTTTGCTAAAGAAGGATTTTGAGAGGGATTAGGTGTATTCCTGTAGATGGAGAATTCCAAATTCCTGATGAAGTTAACTATTTCTAACGAACCAAGGAGCATGATGGCTTTTTGTGGGAATTTGTTCATAATGACTTGTAACCGATGAATGTGAGGCTGCTAAGCAGCATATGAGGGAAGTGAACGTATTCATGATTTATACAAGAATTGAGCATTCAAGGCCCAGCTTTGAACGGCTGTAAATTAGAGGATAGAGCTGGTTTAATCTGGTGCTGCCAAGTATTACTTTTTGTGATATGTGTGCAATCCAGTTTTATTTTGTGCCAAGTAATATTCCAAGATACTTTACTGCGGTTTCTGAAGGAAGCCAATGAAGTCGTGTACTTAAAAGTTATTATGAAGGCGGATCATGGAAGTGTCTTAGAGAGAATATTTTAGATTTGGTTTTGTCGTGTTTAATACCATACAAGTGGTTAACCATTCATTTAGAAGAGATAGGAATGATTGTAGTTGACTGATGGCTGTATTTATATTACTGTGAGAACAAAGTATAATTTCATTATTTCCAGACATAGCTGTGGATATGTGGGGATATTCGGGGGATCGTAGTTGAATATATTGAATCGGTGCTAAAATTGAGCCTGTAGCTGTGATTGATCGAGTAGTTGGTTTATAACCTTCAATGCCACTAGGAACTGACGGTGTGTGAGGAAGCTATTAAAATATTGCAAAGAAGAAAATGGTTGGACTTTAACAATGTTCATTAGTAGCAACAATATTGTGGCAGATTTTATTATTTATGACAGTTTTCTTTCATTATATTAACCACAGCATTCTTAAGGAGGAAAACGAAAAAATGGTACAGAAAAGCATTCAGAAATGGTGAATTTGATGAAGTATCACAACCTTGTTAGGAATTCTAAAAGTCATTTTGGGATTTGGATATGTACCAACCAATTGCAGACATCCCAAGGTATTATTTATACTTAACACAGCTCACCTCCCATAAGAATTATCAGTTTAATGGCAAAAATCTAAAAATTCTTGAGAAACTAATCGAGGTATTTAATAGGTGGTGTGTTGGAGCTATACCTTCAACACAGAACCAGAATGCCTATCATACAGGCAGATCACCGCAGATAGCACTTTTCTACAGGGTGTTTCAAAAATACGGGGCATAATTTCAGGTAGGTATTTCCCACATGAAGACAATCAAAATAGTTCATTATAGCATGTGTCCGGAAATGCTTCATTTCCGAGTTATGGCCTTTACAGCATTGAAAGTCCCACCTGTAGACAATCAAAATAGTTCATGTCCGGAAATGCTTCATTTCCGAGTTATGGCCTTCACAACATTGGAATTCACTGGAACGTTTTTCTTTCCGCAGGTCTTTGCCGTCAAAGGAGACATTAGGAGGGCGCTGTGATAGTTCATTCTGAGGAAGGTTATATTCAGTGTTCTTTAGGCGTTAAGACTGTGCGACATGTATTCAAATAAAGAGCTGGCAGATATACACTTCATGTACGGTAAGGCGGACGGTAATGCTGCGCTGGCTCGTCGTTTGTACCAGGAGAGGTACCCACAGCGACAATGTCCAGATCGGAAGACATTTGTACGTCTCCATTCCCGTCTGAGCGAGTATGGAACGTTCACCTCTCCTGGTTTGGGAAGAGGACGACCAAGATCTACAACTCCAGAAGTGCAGGAGGAGATTCTGGAGGCTGTGGACAGGACTCCTTCTATCAGCACACGACGGTTAGCGTTGCAAGTCAATGTTCCTCATACGACTGTCTGGAGACTGTTGAACGAGTATCAATTGCATCCTTATCATTTGCAACGTGTACAGGCCCTGTCACTAACAGGTTACCCTGCACGAGTTAGGTTCTGTCAGTGGTTCTTGCAGCAGTGTGGTGTAAATCCGAACTTTTCTGCCGTCGTATTATATACAGATGAAGCACAGTTCACAAGAGATGGCATAACAAATTTCAACAATCAGCATGTATGGTCGCATGAAAACCCACGTACAACTGTTGTATCTCATCACCAGGTGCGGTTCTCCCTCAATATGTGGGCCGGTATCATTGGTGATCGATTAGTTGGACCCCATGTACTTGTAAACAAACTTACTGGGCAGGCGTACACAAACTTCCTGGAAAACACCATACCTGACGTTTTCGAAGACACTCCACTGATCAATCATCAACACATTCACTTCTTGCATGATGGCGCTCCTGCACACTTCAGTCTTACGGCTCGCCGGTACTTGGATCGAAGGTTTCCTGATCGATGGATAGGTAGAGGTGGCCCAATTGTTTGGCCTCCACGCTCACCTGATCTGAACCCTCTCGATTTCTACTTGTGGGGCCATTTAAAATCATTGGTTTATTCGTCTCCGGTACCGGATTTGGAATCCCTTCGGAATCGAATTGTGGCAAGTTGTGAGGACATACGCAATACTTCTGGAGTTTGGGATCGTGTTCGCAGGTCAATGAGACATCGATGTGAGGTCTGTATTCAAGCAGGAGGTGGACATTTTGAACATCCTCTGTAATGACAACAACCTGCGGAAAGAAAAACGTTCCAGTGAATTTCAATGTTGTGAAGGCCATAGTATGAAGCATGAAGCATTCAATGAAGCATTTCCGGACACATGTTTTAATGAACTAATTTGATTGTCTACATGTGGGAAATACATACCTGAAATTATGCCCCGTATTTTTGAAACACCCTGTAAACTGTTTATAAAGTGCAAAAACAATCAAGTCGGAGGCACCTTTATTGATATTGAAAGTGCCTGTGATAACACGTTCTTCAAAGCAATAACTACTGTTGCAAGAAAACAGCATGGATGCAACCTGCTGTCGGCGGACTCAAGTCATGTTGAGAGCCGAAATAGCACATATAAACCTCAAATTAGACGCCTAGCTACAAAGACCATAAGTGGTTTTCGCATGGTGGGGGTTATCACCCCTTTTATGGAACCTGGTAGTAAATGGGCTATAGTGGAAGTCAGAAACCTAGATTTTGAAAATGCTGGATATGAATATTCTATATTCCCAGACTAATGAGTTAAACATGCTGGAAGTGCTGCATCGTCTATAAACACCAGGGTAGTTAATATTCTAAGCTGCTAATTATAAACATTTCTGTTAGATCTTATATGATGATTTAGCATTCATTTGTAATGAACTCCATTAGACCTTACAGTGGTAATATATTAGTATTATTTAAGGTTTATGCAAAACTTTTTTGAGTATTTATAGTGCTGTTGTAAGAAAGTCCTACTGTATTTAGTTTTTCTCATCTGTTTGTCAGTTAGTATGTCGTCGCTGTGTATGTATATTGTGTGGTGTTTTTCTCCTCTTTCTTTCATTTTCTGTGCTGTTACAATAATTATTGTTTATTCAACAGTATTCCCAATTAAGTAAAATCCATCTTCGCAAGTATGTTGCAACTTGTTCGCAGAAGATCAGTGTTTTGCAATGGTCAATGAATCAATTATCAAAATCAGTTGATAATTTTCTGAAATAATTTTATATACCTACACATAGGCACACTGCATTACATACATGCATACATACACACATACATAAATAAATACATAAATACACACGCACATGCACAACTGCATACGGACGTACATATATACACATTTACTTACATATGTACAAATGCTCTCTCATTGCATCATTGGTTGGAAATTCAGCTAATATTGCATGTTTATCAACAAATACAAACGATACAAGTGTATATTTATACATGTATGTGTATATATGTTTGTATATATTAGGTATGTGTATATACTATACATAATTATTTATTTATATATAAACTCTAGAATTATCAATAAAACGTAGAAGTTCCATTAGCATTAAACGATTGTACATTAAATACATAGATTTCTTCGGAATATTTTATCCACTTTGGTCAGTGAGAGTAGATTATCATTTGCGGTATTAGTGCCATTAGTTCGCCACAACTGCAAATTCTGCGTGCAAGTTGGAGATCAGCTCTGCGTTCCATATTGGCATTCTTTAGCAATACGATGGAATGACGTACGCTCCATTTAATCGATTAGATGAGCTTTAGTGCGTACACTAACGTCATGAGGTATTCCGTTTGCTTTCAGGGAATAGCGCTTTCATTGCAGAAATTTTGCCATGGACATCACCCTGGCTCTATTGCAGAAACGGGGCTTATACAACACTACAATAATGCTTTAATGTGCTATTCATCATATAATGTTTTCCTAGTTGGTTCCCGTTATTATCTGGATTCCCATTACTAAACTAGACTGAGGCTTAATTACAGGAATATTTGTCGAGTAATAATGCAACTCTCCAACAGAAACCTTAAAAATATGATCTTCACATTTTCTATGTGAAGCCCATAACTGTTAACGTTCTCACCAATAGTATGGCCGCATGATCACAGCTGTCTGTAATTTTGAAGAGCTTCTCTTGACCGCTATTCTTGCATTTAGACAGAATTTTTATTTTACTTTTTTCCCTCATAGCTCGCCAATTTCTTAAATCAGGTGAATTTCCTACCACTAAACCATTGAAATGATCAATTCTAAGTAGACATACTTTCGCCCATTTTACACCTCTTTGATTGTTTAATAGGCAAACGCTTAAAGCTCAATGGAAAAGATGTTAAGAAACACAAGTTACAAATAAGCAAATGCTTCATTTCCACTGGAAAAACGGTTTAAATGACACCAGTGGCTCTAGAATTTAGATTTATCTAAATTGCTACCTTCTGCTAGAGCTGTTTCAGTTTTCTAGCTCAAATTATAAACTTTTAATTAGAGTATATACTTCTATCAACGCCCGAAATATTCCATTCAGTGAACAACCTATCAATGGATCTAGTGTCAAAATCAGTGAAAAAGAAAACAGTGGAGACATAAAACAAGTGGTACCAGTGTTTATAGAGATAGTAATGCCAACTTTCTTACAGGATATGCATCATATTATCAGCTAACCCCTACGTAGGGCTAGTAATTATTAACCAATCATTAAAGGCAGCACCGTGATTAGACCATTCGCCTATGACCAAGGTGACCCAGGTTCGATGCCAAGCGACCACATGTGGGATTTGTGGTTGATAAAGCGGAGCAGGGGCGCGGATTCTCCGGGTTTTCCCGCCATTGCATTCCACCGGCGCTCCATCTTCATTCCATGTATCAACAGTGCCATAAGTAGTAAAATTGGGCATTAAACACTATAAAGAAATCCATCGTTAAGTGTAAACAATGAATTAGACACAGTTTAGTAAAGTAGGTAAACCAGATATTGGGTGTAAAGTTCGTGCACTTTATAACAATATGATACGTAGGGATACCAATCATATTTGTAGAACTCATGATTTAAACAAATTCCAAAAAAGAATATTCCTACGGTCTGAATTACTGGTGGACCGAAAGGCACATCTCCACCTATGCATATCAAATCAATATTACATTTAGTATGTCCTCACCTCTATAAGGTCACATAATACAAAAAAAAAAAAAAAAAGTAATCCAACAATTTCAATTACTTCAAACTCGTTTCGTTTTCATGCGTTTAAATCAATACTATTCTCTAAGCCTACAACAATTTCCTGACCTTTCTTCTAAGTTTTGCCGTTCGCTTTTCTTCTTTACTTTCACTATTCACTTTTCTTTGACTTTGATGGCACAAATAAAATGTTCTCAATATGCCGGTCCCCATGGCCATCTCGCTTTGGTGCTTCGTGGGCAGGGGATCGTGGGTTCGAGTCCCGCCTTGGGCATGGGTGTTATATGTTTGTGCAATGTGTATATGTTTGTAAAAGAAACAGTAAAACCAGTAAAAGGCAGTAATCAGTAAAACCAACGGGGGGGAAATGTAAATAGAAAAAAAAAAAAATACAACAGCCATCAGAAAATGCATTCAAGCTGTAAAGAACAAAAGGTATTTTTATGTATGTGCTAAAACTTAATTACATATATGAACAGAAAGTACCAAAATATAATCCATTTATAAAATCTCAAGCAGCCAATTAATGGGGAGAAAATCTTTAATTGTAGTATTACGTATAGTACGGTTGGCTGTTCTGACAATTCCCTATACTTTCTGTGTATGAAATTCTTTGGAGGAGGGGGAAACACCGTCCTTTTTATTGTTACAAAGTACAGTTATAGAATTAATTTATGTAATCTAAGTTAAAAAGTATTTAGAAATAAATAATAATGTCAAGTTTGAACGTTGATTCTGCAAAATTTTATGGTGTACTCTCCGCGCCAAAGCGACTTTAATACAAATCTCAGGAATTATAGAAGCAACTTTGCAACCTTCCTATTTTCGGAATGCAATTTGGGGTGTTATATAAAGGTTATTGAATAAAAATAATCACTAGGCCATGCACACAGACACATATACAGACACACACACACACACACCCAAGCTCATATGCACTTTTTAAGGGGTTTTTGTTCCCCTTAGTGGTCTATTACATACGCCAGTATTACTTACTCATCCACAATTTAAAATAATCGGTGGTCCTGTACACATAAAAGTGAAGGTGTAAATCTGTATGGCTCTTTGTGTTATACATACTTTTTAAATATAGACTTACATTGAAACGTCAGGCGTTTCGTCTAGAACTGGCATTCGGGAGATGGCGGGATCGATTCCCACGGCCGACCTCTCTGATCTATGGGATTTTCGGGGATTTTCTCGGTTCACTAGACAAAATGCTGGGGAGGGTTTTTTTCACTCTCCGAAATTTCTGTCCCTTCATTTCTTCTCCATTTCATCCAACTGCGCTCTTTCTGGTGTGTTAATGTCGGCAAGGGTTGCGCCATTCCGTGTTGGTGACTGCGATCTGGAACACAGCACTCGGCGGAGGGATGCCGTTGGAAGGCGTCTGTAGACCCAGGAGCTTCGATGGGACCTAGGGCGCCGACTCCTAGTGCTCCCCGCGAGCAGATGAAGAACTGTTCCGAATGTAAGAGACTCTCCACGTTGGCTTTTTCCTGGTCATCTGGTTTTGGCCGCCCGTTGATATGACTCACATCTCATCCTATATTCTTGGGGTCGCTCGCAGAAATATCCAATGACTGTAGTGGAATCACCTCCGGCGACATACACACTCACAGGCATATCAACACAGGGAGTGAAGCGTATTGTTAAAACAAAAATAGTGATGGCAAAGGAACATGATATTCGTTTACAATTTAGAGAAGTCAGGATAAAGAGCACGGTTATGTCACTTAAGGCCTGAAGAGTTGTGGGACAACATTTAATAATTATAACTACAACCAACATTACAGACCTGTAGGCTTATATCTCCCTCTGTCGTACTCTTTCTTTATTATTTGCACCCAATAACTTTCCTTTTCTTTCTAAATTATCTGGGGACTATATTCTTACACCATTTTGTGCCATGCTAATATCATTTTATTATCTATTTAACAACATTATAAGGTATTACTTCTGTTAATAAAATTGCAAATTACTATGTCAGTGCATGCATTTTACGACTATTTTTCAAATACAACTTCTGTTATCCAAAGCATCACATACTGAAGCGTTTTACGCAGTTGCCTTAGGAAAGGGGGTATTTTTATTCATCTTATACTTTACTCTAAATCAAATAAATCCGTTGGTATAGTTTGCATTATATATGTAGTGTTAACTGTATGCAAGTCCGATTAAATCTCTATTAATCTACAGCGTTTTTCCGATAGATTGACACATTTATTTAAACAGGGTGTATATGAGTGAACATGAGAATATGATCTATTTAGGAATACATGGAAATCTGCTACAGCAATAGGAATTCTGTTATCAGTGCTGTGGTATATTTAATAGCTTTTGGAAATAATCAAAATTCTGATTTGTTTCATTCACATTACTTTCTCTACTTGTTCTGCAAACAAACTATTCTTACAAAAGATTATTCATTTTTTAGCATCATGCTAGTCGAGATAAACATAGCAGAAATGTTCTTATTATGTGTATTTGCTTCCTTGTAAGCAGAAAATAAATATGGGAATACACTAGGCTAACACGATAATGAAATCTTTTAAAAGCTATCATTATCTGACACAACTGTACTTCGACTAGGACGAACGGTGGTTTCCTGTTTGCAAAAAAATTTAAGAGGTTTAAAATTTAATCCATTAACAAGGAACATCCTGGAAACGGTTAACTCTACAAAAATGTAGGTATATGACATAAATTAGGTGTTTTAACGAGATTTGTAATTTTTGTGTAGTAAGTTTTTGTTTATCTCTTACGGCTTACCTATTAGACAAAAGTCATCCCGAATAAACAGATCTTCAGGGGCTAGTCTCACAAAATTTAAGATATACATTTCACTGGTCATGTAAAGAACATAAACATTTTAATCAAAATTATTAGATCCATTTCATGGAAAAAAAAAATTGGAAAAATGTTCTAGGTAAAAGGTATTATTTCCTGAAAATCTTCGTGTCGCATACTTGGAAGATATAAAACTGAAATACTAAGTTTGGTATTTAACCGAATTTTCTTTTTTGAACTATTCTGTCTACAGACACATGCAGACACACACAGAGATATTTGCTTTTCTTTCTTTCATCTGTTTTTTTATTAAGGGAGATATTAAACATGTATTTTCGTTGAAATATCGGTATCGATGTTTTGGGTGGAATACGATACAATACCTTCTCTACTACGTGCATTGTACACACTGGAGAAGGTAGAAATCTGTTTCACAATACGAAGTGGCAATGCGGAACTGTTTGAAACTGGGACCCATGACCTACAGAATGTAGAAGGTCAGCATTCCTGCTCGTCAGAAACACAACTTTGCCAAGAGCATTTTCGTGCAGGACGCTGTAATTACTCCATTGTTTAACATTAATTTCTAAGCAAACAAAAGCTGTGGAAGCAGGCTTCTTGGAAGGAACTTCTAACAGCCATTCCAAAGTAAGACAGAAAGCTGTAGTTTACGTTAAATTCTTACACAGTTTTAAAGCATGGACAGAAATATATGAGCAAATAAAATACATAAAATACGGATCTTCATATAGCAATATACGTAACATTGAATAGTTTGCTCAAATTATAATGAAAAATTACCCCAACAAAGAATCATAACTCGCATATCTTGTTTGTCCAAAACGGGCCAGTGACTTGATGGCTACTGACATTTAAACCCTTTTTAATTTCTGTAGCATGTATCTAAGATGTACATAATGGGTAGAGAAGGTGTTATATTGTATCCAAGATTTCGATACAGGGATTTCACCGAAAACGCATTTTTTGAGGACCTTGAATCCAAAAAAGGCACTTTTGAAAAAGCCCGTATGTATACACGTGGTTATCTGAAGACTGCACAACTGTAAAACACAAGGTCGGTTGAATACAAAACTTGGTATTTAAGTTTAATATCTTTAAACGATGCTATACAAAGAATTTCAGTAAAACCATTCCCGCAAGCTACCCTTTATATGCAACAGTATTCAAAATGTTAGATTTCATCCAAAATACCTCCAAGAGTTTTGCTTAAAATGCCGTATATTACGATATTTAAATGAGAAGTAAAATGTATTCTGAATTTCTTGGGAATAGTCTTCGAGCTCTCTTCTTTCTGGATGACTTTTGTATAACTGATAAACCGTAAGATATAGGAAAAAACTTACTACAGAAAAGTTTTGATCTTGTTAACAATTTATGTCATATATTTTTTGTAGAGATAACCATTTTGGAGGTATTAGATATTTTTTGTTTCACTTGTACAATAATTATACTTTTCTCAAACGTTGTAATTCGTTTCATATATGGTTTTACTCCTGGCCATGCAAAGGATACGAATATCAGTGTCAGTCACATAGCGAAAATTTTTAAATGACTTCACTGTCACTTTAGCCTTGTGTATTCCCTTATAGTCCTACTTATATAGAACTAAGTAACAAGGCCATTTCTGGTAACGTCTATATTCATTAGAATGATGTATATAACAGAAAAATCCTCTCTAATAATTTGTTTGCAGAACAGATAGAAAAAGTCTGGTAAATGGAACACATCAGATTTTTTATTTCTAGACGAATTAGTTTTAACAAGAAAAATTATATAGGATGAGAAACAAACATTAACCTTGCCTTACATAAACTGCAACAAAGTATAGTCTTATACGTGAATTTGTAGTGAAGAGGGATATTAAACAGAAAGATTACAATTTTTCAGTCGGAAGCAGGTAACGTTTCTGTCGGGGATTACACGCCGCGGACTTTACACGCCGAACAAAGGCTAGAAAGTGAGAACTTTCTTTTCTGAAGGTAAGGGTCATAACAGAGTATTTATGTGCGCCAAAGCGGATTTTGTAATCCTAGGAAGCCCTCTCATGACAAACACTTCTTTCTCACCTATGGAGTATAAAAGATGTTTTTGTACTTTCAGCGCTCCATCTCTAATTCTGTTTCCAGCTCTACGTATTAGAGTGTTCCGTTTTACAAGGTGTTAAGACCCACACCTTAACTCCAAAATAGAAATATACCTTTAGCCAAAACATATTTCCATTGTTGTGTAGTAAAACGGAATAAGGTATTTTGAGAGCTGCTTCACTTATTTCTAAAGCTATTTTGCGGGCTGAAATTAATGTTTGCGTTGATATCCCTTAAGACCCATTCAAAATTAAAGACAATCAGCATATGAAGAAAATTTGTCCTAATATGAGTTGTACTATGAAAATATGGGAACTTTAAACGGATGTAATTTGTGAGGATCTTAGTATAACAAATGCAGGTGTTAATGGAATACTGAGAGGGTATAGAGATGTATAATATTAAGAATTTGAAACAGAAAGTGTGTATGCACGGGTAAATATAACACAGTTTAAAGGTATTAAAGTTTGTCATTAGATACCAATAAACACGTGCTATAGCTAAACAATGATAACATGGCTTACATGTCTGTAAAACAGCTTCGCAAGCTGTTAGCAGTATTTTGAATATGTAATGTCAGAAAGCATCTTCAAACCTAATGCTAATAATTTCACATTTAGACAATGATTGTCGATTGACCATGTTCTTGTATTATGTAGACCATTCTTCTATGAAGAATGATTTATATAACCGAAAACATTTCTGTTCAATGACTTTCTATGGCTTTAAAGTATATTTAGGGAACAGAAAATGCCTTGGAGGACCGCATTCGGAATTGCTTTTTGCAATCAAAAATGTAACAATGGTTAGCAGAGCTCAGAAGAGGAAAGGATTCCCTCGAAGATGAAGACCGCGCAGGATGGCTAACTACAACAACAATGGATGTAAATGTGATGAAAGCATGTTGCGAAAATGTCATTTGTGCACGCATCAAACTCAAGAAACCATGAAAAGTAGTTTAACAGCAGCGAACACCATTCTTAAAGTAAGGGTTCACGTGAGAGGGCACTGCAATCGGATCCGCCACCAACTCACAAATGAGCAGTAAACGGTGTCAGGAAATGATTGAGATTTGATGGGGAAAATTCCAAAAATACGTACATTTTACACGTAACACACCACGAAATCTGAATATACCAGTATGATCGGAAACTAGTGGTTGTAGGAGGACCTTTATTACTAGACATTTTCAGTTAACGCTTGGAAATTGCATTGGTCTCCCGGCCGCAATTGCTTTTCCTGTATTTCAATACTTACAATAAAGTGTACAATATATGCGTTGAGTCACTGAATAATAATAACAAAATAGATAGTCTAAAAATCAGAAAAACCAGAACGAATTAATGTGAAGCTCAACTACAAACTTAGCATTATATACAGGTGTCTTAGAATTCAACCGCATAAATTGAGAAGAAACTAGAGGGGTCCCAGATAAACACTTTGAAATGGGGAACTTATTGTTCTCTTTGCCAAGTATCAAAAATATGGCAGGTTTTCTGCATTACACATCTGTGGCCGTAATTCAAAATGACGTGGATGTGTGTGTTCTATTTTCATTCAGAATGCATCATTTGTATGCCATTAGTCGAAGGAATGTAGTATTTCTTCAGCAATCAAATATTTGGTCGATCCTCCCTTTGAGTACAAATATGGCCCTATGCTATGTTTTTATAGTCCCCGAAATAACAGAAACACCTGGAGGTCAAAGATTTAAATCACCTCAAACTACAGTAGCTCCTTACGAAGAATGCATTTGCGTTCTCTCCAAAGAAGAATGGGGTTAAGCATTTGGAAATTGCTTTGAAAGGATCAGACGTTATATCGAATGCAATGGAGTATGCTTTATAAAAACGCAATAATTTTTGCATTTATTCTCAAAACCTTTGGAGTGACCGTCGTATTGATAGTTTGAATATTTCTAGTGCCATATTAGATATGGAGATAGCGGGTATTAACTACCTAGTTGGCAACACAGCGAACAGGACTCTTTAAAACCTGACCACAAACACATCTGCAAGCAATTAATAGGGTTCTCTCACCCGTAACCTTAGGCGCTGATCCTTCAACAACACTGATCCTGCCCATTGTATACATTTCTTATTTCTCAAGATGTCTATGGTGTATGTGCTAAGAGGATGAGGACAAAGGTTAGCTTCGGTACAAAGACACGCAACTAGGTACACAATGTGTGCGTTTACTGTGTTTGATGATTTGTGAGGTTGTGTTAGCCGTACATACCACTCGACATGCTATTTCGAGTAGAATTAAAGAAAAGTACAGGGATTCGGTGCAAGATGCACTGGAAGTTGTGCACGTGGCTTATATACGTAGGCAAATACAATACGTTAGGCTTCTTGGACAGTTATACCATACCAGGTGGCCCATTGCCCCGTATTTGGCATAGGCAGATGACCCTTCGAGTGTTAAAAGAGTTGCACAACACAACGGGGTTATTTCAAGTTAAAATGGCCAGTGGAAAAATGGAAGGGTGACCTTCGTTTTACCGATTGCAATGGTCGCAACCAGCTTGCCGTCTCCGCTGATAAGCAAGGGGGTAAATCGAAGATGTCAGCCAGTTCTCCACTTACCGGTTTTTATTTGAGATAGACCTGCTAAGAACAGCACATTTTTAACAGACAAAAGGATTTCGTACCAACATGCATGTGAAGGTTGTATATGGTGTTTAAATTCTTTTAAATTTGCCAAAAACTCTTTTTACAGAACGACTTTGGTCATATTATACTTATGCGGGAGTCTGTAAACATCATTTATTGTTTCTTGTGTGCACTTTCCGAGAACACAAACAAGGTCCTGTTAGGTTCAGTAGTTCCTCATGTAACAGAAGCAGATATCCGAGTTGGGAGCGTGTCTCTATCACTTGGGAATTTACACGGAAATGAAAATATCCGTTATCTAATTTTGGACGGGTATTGTTTGCGACGGCTCAGGTGTGTTGCAGGATAACCTGAGGTCAGCATGAAATGCCAATTACCACGCTGGGCATTCTATCCCGCATCCTCTTAACATGCCGTTGCCGTACATTACTGAATTGCAATCGCATTCTATGTACATTACCAACCGGAAGAAATTAACAGTGACATACTCCATGTTCCTCTTGCGTTTGCTTATAAATGGTTAATACAGGTGTCAAACAGAGTTTCCATTATACGGTGCAGAATAGACTCAAATATTGCAATAAATGCTCTAATCCCCCGCATTTTCAAAATTAAGAATAGTATAACAGAATTTTAAGGACTTGGGGAAAACATGAGCTGTTGTTGAAAATTTTCAGCACATTTATCACTATTATTGATATTGCTATTCCCGCAAAGAGCCATACATATAATGTATTAGGTAGCAACTTTGCTGGTTATATAATCTTCAGGACTTTTTGTGAAGCTCCCTTTATGTAAAGCCTACTGTTATCATTAATAATATAAGACGGAAACCTTAAACACACTTAATCTACTTAGTAATTAAGAGGGCCATTCAAAAGGTGACAGATGATTTGGCATAACTAAATAATAACGAAGGTTACCAACACAAAACTTTATTTACAAACTTACAGAACGTTACCCTATTTCTCAACCCAATCTCCATTCTGTCAAGATATTTACTGTCAGTGGTACTTGTTTTTCAATGCCGATGTAATACTTTTCTATCGCCAAAGAACTTATTCGTTTTTTGAATGCTGAAAATGTTTGGCCAGTCCAATTTTATAGGCAAATAACGCAAATGTATAGTGATACTGCAATGAACTTGTCTTCAGTGAGGAAATGGTGCATAATTTACGAACAATCAAGGATGAACCACTGTATGCAAAAAAATTCGGAGTGGAAGTTCATCAATCATTATGGAGGAGTTAAAAGCAAACGTTGATAAAAGAATTCAGAAAAACCGGTGTACATGACTTTTTGGAGGGAAAAGTTTTCCCAGCCATGAAGACCTCAAAGTGGCAGTGACATCTTGGCTCAGATCTTTAGCGGTGAAAGATGAAAAACTGGCACCGCATAAAAATAAATACCTTGATAGCAATAAAAAATACGCTAACAAATAGAGTAAGGTACTGTAACTTTGTAAATAAAGTTTTGTGCTTATAAATGTCGTTATTATTTAGTTATGCCAAATCGCACGTCACTTTCTGGATGGCCCTCGTACACTCACCTCAGTACTTATCTTAATATGTTAACCAGGACTGAAGATTCTTTCAGTAATCACAAAATATTAAATGCCTGTATCTGAATATTGGATTGAAAAATAACGCGACTGTTTCCAGTTTTCAGTACCACATCACACATTTCTCGCTGTCACTTCACTAATATGAACCAGTTCAATTTTCCCGGTCATTTCATTTAGTTTTCACTATCACTTCACTTTATTCGTGATGAAGCGCCGTAACGAATTCCCACGGCGTAGTCTCTTCTTCCAGACGGTTCATTTGCAAGGGATTCAAACAAAATAATTCAATCTCCCTTGCAATAGCAGCACCTACTGTACGTCTCACCAATAATCAGATACTCACTCGGAGAGCAGCAATCTTTTTCTCACCGGGGACGCACTCGCTAAATCACTCAGTAACTCATTGACACCACTAACTCGCGAGAAGACTCGCTTGTATCACAGCTGGTTAGAGTTCCAGAACATTCTATTATTTGTCTCAAACTTAAAATACAATATAGATGTAAATGGGATAACTCTATCTCTATCTAATGAACATATGTTGCCATTAGTTTCGACCTTTTCCACGCTCTCGCTATAAGTTCCTAATAGCATGGTTTAAATATTCAGTCGTTATAATTTTTAGATATGAATGCTTAATCATATGAAGAATATTTTTTACTATCAGTTTATGTCATTTGTAGAACCATTATGAATTTCTTTGTGCCCTAATTACTAAAAGAGAATGCGTTTTTCAGTAAAATATCTATATTTGTTTTTTATGCCTATTAAGCAGTAACTAATAAACTAAATGGTAGAGTTAATGCGTTCTTTTTTCTTATAGTAAACTATATTGATCTTACGTGCCTAATTCTTATTCTTTATCTTCAATAACATGGATGCTATGACATTTTTAAGTAAGCGATTTCCGAAAAATTCTACACCTATGCAATACACAAGTTAGACATCGAGATAATTTTACTTTCTCTAGCCTGTACATGGTGTGTAGGGAAGGTAGTGAATTCCACCCAAAAATTTGATGTCGAGATTTCACCGGAATTATATTTTGGGATCCCTTATGTCCGAGAAAGCCTTTTTAGCAAAATGACCGTGTTTGTCTGTGGACAGCATAGCTCAAAAACGAAAATACCGTTAAATACCAAACTGGTTTGGTATCTTTCAAGAATGCGACACTAAGATTTTCAAGAAAATTCTCCAAAAAACTACTTTTTATATGGAAACATTTTCGAAAATTTGATTTTCTGCCAAATGACTTTAACGATTTTTATTATAATCCCGTATATTAAAGATATTTGTATCCCAAATAAAATTTATATCTTGAATTTTCTGAAGACCTCTTTCTTCTGCTGAATTTTGCGTAGACCAAAGAATAGACCAAAAATTTACTGCACAAAAGTGTAGATCTCACCAAAACACAGAATTTTTGTCTGTTACGTTTTTGGGCAACCGTTCCTAATATATTCCTTGTTACTGGTTTCAATTGTAAAGTACTTACTTATACTTTTCTCATGCAGGAAGTGTACGTTTCTTTTTTGTTCTACTCCTGGCCGAGCAAAGTGGCTATTTGCAATGATAATCATATAAAGACAGATTTTAAAACATTTAACCATCACTTTGACTTGGTGCATTCCCTTAGCTCCCTTCTACTTATAAGGAACAAAAATAAGAACATTCTGCTAATGTTTATTTCGATTAGGATGGCGTAGAAAGAAGATTCTTTTGTAAGAAGTTTTTTTGTAGAGCAGCTAGAGAAAGTCATGCGAGTGTAACACATTAGATCTTTCTATTAGCGTATCTGCCTCACATTCAACAGATCGGGAGTTCGAATCTCGCTTAAGGTGACATACCCGTTTAAGGTTTTTTTCGGGGTTTTCTCTTATCCTGAGAAGACGAATGTCGAGTAACTTTAAGCTCAATGGACTCCGAGATCATGTAGGAGGATCTCTACTTTCGTCTCCTTCTCCGACATCCTCTGCTCAGTAGTTGATGAAGATTCCACTCCTAATATATCCTAATTGTATCTCTAACCCTCTTGTGGTTGAGGTGAATATTAAAAAGCACTGCATTTTCCCTTACTACTTGAAATTATTATTTCAAAGCTTTAACGGGCGGCTAACCTATCTCCTTACAAAAGATGTTGCCTTTAAATACCTATCAGCATTTTAACTGTAATATTTTGTTCATTTTCAGATGTTTCCTCTCTGAAGTTTTACTTGCAGGAATATTTTAGTGACGGTCAGTTTTAAGGACAAAATTATATTACATTCAGTGCATTATAGTGTCTCGTCACTGTAAAAATAAGCCGGACATATTTTGTTATGTGCATGGCGAATTTACATTGAAGACACGGCAATTCAGCTTGTCGCCATTGGTAAAAAAGGCTTATGAACTGTACTTTGGATGTAGAGTTGGGGACCAGGATAAGTACTGGGCTCCACATATCTGCTGCAATCCATGTTCCAGGAATCTGAGAAACTGGTTACAAGGAAACGTAGTACAATGAAATTTGGAGTACCTATGTTTTGGCGCGAGCCGAGAGGTCGCGTAACGGATTGTTACTTTTGTTTGACAGATATCAAGGGATTCTCTTCAAAGTCTAAACATTGTATTCAGTATCCAAGCTTACCCTCTGCTATTCGACCAGTTCCTCGTTCTGACAATCTTCTTATACCAACAGCTCCAAGTTCATATACCGTTGATTCAGAGTAAGACATCACAGACGACACAAACCCTCCAGACCCTGACTTTCAACCATCTACATCTATGACTTGTGCACATCATTAAATAACATAGATAGAGCTTAACGATCTTGTACGGGACTTGAAACTCTCTCAAACAGACTCAGAACTACTGAGTTCCAAGCTTCAAGATAGGAATCTATTAGATAACGATGCGAAAATAAGTTCATTTAGAAGACGACAAAGCCACTTTGCGGACTATTTTGCAGAGAAAGAAGACATTGTATATTGCTGTGATATGAATAGCCTATTTCAAGCATTAGGACATAAACATAATCAGGCAGACTGGCGTTTGTTTATTGATTCATCAAACGTAGTCTTAAAGCACTGCTCCATATAGGCAATGTTTGTCCATCTGTTCTTCTAGCATATTCTACGAATACAAAGGAGACATTTGAGGTTATGCATAGTATACTGAATTTAATTGAATACACTATATTCAAATGGCACATTTGTGGCGATTTGAAAGTCATTGAGGTATTAATAGGTGTGCAACAAGGATACACTAAATTCTGCTGCTTCCTTTGCGAATGGGATAGCCGTGACCAAAAAATCACAACACCCGTAAACAGTGGCCTCCAAGACAAAGCTTCGTTCATGGCACCAAAAATATAGCACATGAACCACTTGTGATTCCACAATGTGCCTTTCTTCCACCACTGCACATTTAACTCGGTTTAATGAAAATGTTTGTAAAAGCTCTGGACAGAGGAGTGGCTTTCTTACATCCCAGGAACAAATTCAACAAATTAAGTGAGAACTAAAGCAGTCACTCATGACGAAGAGTTTGAAAATAAACTGTCAGAGGGAGTAAAAGCAGACTGGTTGGCATTTAAATCAGTGTGCTCATGTTTCCTTGGAAATAAGCAAGCTGAAAACTATGTAGATCTAGTCAGTGACATGGTAGAATGCTTTCATGCTATAGGTTGCAATATGTCATTAAAACTACACTTTTTAGACTCACATCTAGACTTCTTTCGTCAAAACCTTGGCGCAATAAGCGACGAGCATGGGGAAAGGTTCCACCAGGACATGTCTATGTTTGAAAAACGTTTCAGTGGATGATAGAATGGAAGTATGCTAGCTGAGTATTGTTGGTCTATTGTCACGGAAACAGATGACTACAAGAGGAAACGGTCAAAAATTCATCTTAGTGTATGTGTTTTCTGTACTCAAGCCTCGTGTTTCATTTCTGTGTAATCAATTTGTATAAATATCAAAAGTGGATCTCCTACAAAAATGGTACGTGATGGATCGTTTTGGTTTTCAAATATGAGTCAAGCATCCTTTATTTATACTGGATCACGCAGTTTCATCTAAAGGACAGAAACAAAGTTCAAATTTATTGTGCAGTGTTATCAGTAGCCTAATCTAACCATCTGCACATCGTTCCCCTACCACTTCAGCACGTGGACATGCGCACAACACAATGTAAGAGTAACTGTATAAGAATCAGAATCAAAGTTAAGAGACAAGAGATATGCTCTCTCTCTTATACTGCCACTGGGTGACGTCAATCTTCGCGCCATAAAATGTAACTATCTTTGATTGGCCCCTTGTTAGCATCACTTCACATGCTATGAAAATAAAGTATGCCAAGTTTTACCGGCATCGCGTCCCCATGACGCGTTTGGGAAAACACAATGTTTCCCTCTCACTTTAACTTCCTGCTTGCTTTAACTATTTCGCCAAGTCCCTGTGATACCTGAAGGACAAGTCACTATGAATGTGTCATTCATTTCCATATCTTTCCTTTTCTGTTTTATATTATTTAGCTAAACCTGTGCTCATTAGTAAATGGTGGTTGGTGGACTGTTACCTGGAATTAAGCTAGCTCGCCTTGCCTTAATTACTTAAATTACAACTCGCTTTTATGCATATTTCTATCACTAAATACTCACAGCTATTTTACATTGCTTTTTATAATTTTATAATATTATGTACAATTTCCTTTTTATATGTTTTATGAGCATATAGTAATTCCTCCTACAATAATTTGAGCAGCATTTCACCAATTTCAATTATTGTGTGATATGACTTATCAAGTTAAAGGGCGTTAAATATAAAAAAGTCATCCAGCTAATAGGTGCAGAATGCAGATAGAGTGCAGCAATAAAGGTTAATCTGAGTCTCTAAGGAAGTGTTTAAGGTGTTCAGAACACTGTGGGTGTTTCATTTTGCATTTTGCATACATTTTTAGGGGCGTTGAACATTTGATTACGCAAAATATTTGCATAATAAGATTTATGAAATACTTTATATCTTACAGAGCATTTATTTGATTAGAATGAAAGTTGGTATTCATATTAATATAGAAGTAGTGCAAACACAGTGAAATTTTCACAGAAACCTATTAAAAATAAATTTCAAATTTCACTCCTAGTGTCCCTTAATTGTTCCATATTCACATTTAATAATTATTTATACGTGAACCCAAATTATACTTTCCTTGACATATTTTATGTTCACAGATCTTTATGGCCACTAGCAAGAAATCCAATCTAAATGTAAATCCTAAGTGCAAAGACTCGTTACATCGTCATCTATACAGGAAAAATATATAAAAAGTGAATAATCTCGTTTACCCGTTTGGTTTTAGTGGCTACCTGATCACTTTACAATAAAATGACGAGTATGGCTATAAGGAGATTTTTCATATGAATTCCAATGCTTCATTTGATTACATGTAAAGGCACGAATTAAGTTGGTCATGCTTTATTCATGTAACGGGGACACTGGGTCCGTTTGTGAAATTTTAAATAGCTTTTGCAAGACCACGAAGTGCCGTAATGTAACACAGTAAGAATGTGCTTTCTCTAGATTAAAAGGCAAGTCGATGCTCTGAACAGAAAAGAAATAATTAACTGAAAGCTTTTTCAACCAGTAAGGTGTGTCTCTTGAATTGTGCTTCCGTTTCCTGATTTAATTTTGAAAAATTAATACAAACGTAATTTTTATCTAAAGGGGTAATGCATGAGAATAAATGTCTGTGTATACGTACAAAATAAGGTAATGTTACAATACAGATCAACGTGTTAGCCGGGTACCGTGCTTTGGCCTTCATTAAAAAAAAACACAACATTTTCGCAAATGTATAGGATTTGGTCACTTACAGTCGAAAGTTGTTATACCGGTTCCAGTTTCGTATTCTGGAGCGATTTATCAATTTACACTACTATGTGCGCGCGTGTTTTTGGTCGCTCGACTCTCTTCTACATTCGGTAGTTTTTGTGCAATATCAGAAGAAATTGGTGATCACTTTGAGACATTGCGCTATACGCTCTACCATACTAAGTCCTTATTCTATCTGTGGATCCCAGAGTTCACGCACATGCTATGTTTGGTGTACTAATTCAGCTAGTTCGCGGTAAATTATTATTTACCAGAATGACAGAGGACCTCAAAGGAAGTAAACTTTCTTTGGTTAACAACATTGCGGAATGACATGTTCACTGTTCTCCCCCCTCCCGGCCCTTGATTTCCCGTAAAACCAGGGCCCCAAAAAAGCGCGCGCATACACGTGTCCTTACTTTTTTCGCGCTTTATATATTACATTCGTTATTGCTTCGCGGTTCTTAGTATTACGTTTCGACCTACACAGAGACTATTTACTGAAACTAAATTTTCTTTGTGTTTTGTTCTTTACATCTAATATTCAAATGCATTAAATTTGTTTACTACTTTCCTTTTGCAACATTTATTTTATGTTTGGTGCTTTAAGTTGTTAATATTAATAATAATAATCATATTAATAATAATAGTAATAATAATAATGATTTGTATTATGTTCCCTTAGTGCTTCTTGATTATTATTCTATTTTATTAAAATTATATACTGTTTCGTTACTTTTTGCATTTATTCTATTACTTCTCGCTTTTTATTAGTATAGCTTCTAACATTTCACAACTCTAATATATACATCCGTTGTTTTACATAGCCGCAGCTTTGTTTTTCTTAACAGTTGGTACTTGATATTACGATTAACAGCGTTCGCCATGCCACATCGACCTTTGAAGTAACATCAACCAAAATAATTTTATTTATTTATTTGTTCAGTCATTAGGTACATTAGTACAATAGACATTGTCAAAATAATCTATACAACTAAGATATAAAGTCAGTCATATAACAATTTTAGTATTAAAAATTCATCCAAAATGTAAAATACATTATCCATCAGCCATGTTTTTACCTTAGCCATAAACTGTACCGTATTAAGATCACTCATATGGCCATGAAGCTTACTGTAGGCTGTAATGCTGCTAACCAAATAATTATCTTTAATTTGTTTCAGTCTAGTGAATGGAACGCGTAGTTTATAAATACTTCTGGTATTTAATGTGTGTATATGTGTGCAGTGTAAATTGATTTACATTCTTGTGGACATATAATAATCATAACTGTAATATATATTAACTGTACACCGTTAAAATTTGCTGTTCCTTAAATAGTGGTCTATTTGGAGCATTGTAAGAAGTATGACATTAAATGTTTAATGGCTTTCTTTTGATGAAGTAGACACTCACTTAATTTAAAGTTCCCATATGTTAACAGTCAATAGCTAAAGGCACTTTCAAGGAAAGCAAAAAACATTTGCTTTAAATAGCTGCAAGGTACTTTGTTATAAATGGTCCTTAGTAAATTTAGATAACTTTTTACAGACTATTTAACATGTGATTTCCATTTTAATTCTCTGTCTAAAACCATTCCTAAAAGCTTTACACTAGTGTTTTCAACATCACTTGAGCTTTTTCTAAGGCTATATATATATATATATATATATATATATATATATATATATATATTTGAATTTTGTCACAGGTGATTAAAAAACCATTGCTGGAGAACCATTTAGCACCCTGAAATATGTCATTACACATATTATTTAAAATAACAAATTCATTAAGTGTAAAAATAAAAGTGGAATCATCAGTATATAGAATCGTCTTATCAGGTATACTACATGGCAGGTCATTTATCATAATAATAAATAGAAATGGTCCTAAGATAAATCCTTTTGGAACTCCAAAATCGACGTAGTCACTTGTACTACTAAAACCATTTACAAAAACAGCAAGGGTACGCCCAGTTAAATAGGTGTGAAATAAATTATAGACAATTTTTCTAATTCCATAATATTCTAATTTCATTAGCCATGTGGAATGTAATCAAAGTCTTTACCTAAATCAAATAACAAAGCAAGAGCATTTCCTTTTCTTCATTTAAACGTTAATGAATACCCTAGGCAAGTGCTTCACAATATAACTAATAACAGATTCAGTTATTCTATTAATAAGTCCATATATATATGGACTTATATATATATATATATATATCCACACTAGAAGAGTTACTCATTCTTTTTTCACAACCTGGATAACCAGCTCCTCAGTTACTTCCTACATGACTAGTTATTACTTACAAAACTTATTTTTGACACATTAAGCTGCTCTGACATTTGCTTTACTTTATCATAATAGTGCTTTATCAAATATTTTTAAAGATATCTGGTGAAAGAGGTGCAGTAAACATATTCCTAGAACTATAAGTTTATCTTTTCAAAACATTCCATACTACCTTACATTTATTTTGTTCGTTTTCAACGTATTCCATATTTCTGCACAATTTTGCTGCTTGTAATGCAGATTTATATTTATTTCTATATAATTTATATACTTTTAATGCTGTTTTGTAGTTTTGTATATACTATTGAGAGCCATAACCTTGTTTCTCATTTTGCCTCAAGTCATCACTAAAACAAGTATTAAGTTGTTTTTATTAATTTTTCTTTATCTTCTGTTTCACAACAACAGGACAACACATATCAATTACATTTAAAAAGTATTAAAATATTTTAAAAATTGCATATTTATGTTAAAATCAGCAGCAGTTCATAATTTCATATTTTTACTACTGAAATGTCACAAGAGTTGTTCAAATGAAGTTAGAAATGTTTCCACATCATTACTTGGTAAGTATAATAATGTCATAGAGTGTTATATAAATAGCTAAGACTTCAAAATGTTCCTCTATACAATATGAGGAAACCCTAATTTTAGTATATCCAAGTCATTTCTTAGCAAAATGGCTACGCCCTCATGATTTTGGTTGTACGACAAACAATTGTTGTTCTTGTAAAACCACTAATATTACAAAATTCAGTTTCGTTTTGCACAAGCCAATGCTCCGCAAAGAATAACACAGAATAGCTTTTATCTTGTAAATATGCTTCCAGTTCTTTAAGTTGATTTCTAATGCATTGAATATGTATAAAGAAATTATATCATAGCACATTCTTGCATCTTGTATCAGATAATTAACTGGCATAGATTTAGATTCATTATAATATTCATTAGTATTATCAGGGGAATTTATCGAGGTCTTGGATTATTTGTAGTGGATTCTTCTGGTGTTGACATAAAAATTTTCGTACACAGGCATTTATTGACCATATACTGGGATCCATTACAGAGTCAAAATATTCTTCCAAAATATCCACTTTTAAGGAGGACTACTAATGGGGTTGTCGTGATACTAATTGTTCAAATTTAATTTCTGGAAATTTTGGTTTAAAAACTGTACAATATTTTCTAATTTAGTCTGTGGAGTTGTTTGAAAAGAATAACAATACCTAAATTGCTTGTGAAAAGGAAATGAAAATGACATTGCTCTGAAGTAATAATAATGTGTGTACTAAGAATGCACTGGAAGGAATGGAATATGGGAGATAGATTGGGGCTCAAATTATAAGATAATATAAATTATGATCATAAATAGTTAACGTACACAAAGGAGAATAAAGCTGTTGAACAATATGGAGTCCATAAAATAAGATTATCACATTATTAAGAACCTGCAGTAATTTATAATAATATTAACTGCAGAATTATGTACATAAACTAGAGAATTTCTACGGAAATTCTACGGGCAGATGCACACGGATCAAATACTGCTTCGGCTTTAAAATTGCTTCTTTAAGGTTTGAGAACTTATTTATCAGTTTTCTTTTGTTAAAAACAATTGTATAGTTTTGAGTGTGTATGGTGTATGTGGGAGGAGGGGGAGCAGTACTGAGTCATTAAGTCACAGTCATCATAAAATCATAATGTACTGTTTGTAGGCCAGGAAAGTGACTCAAAGTTTCAGTTCGAAACTGCTGAAGCAATCGATATGGACTCCAAGGCAGTTTTAAGTAGTGCGCAGTAAATTAATCCTCTTGAACTGGCTTATATACATGTCGACAGTGATTCAATCTAAACTACCACAAAATAAATGGTTTGCGCTCCAGTATGAGCCAGTGTGTTTTCAACAGTAATCAAATCACGATTTGCAATAAAGGAAAAAACGGTTGTGAACGTTAAATACAGTAAAGTCAACTAATATGTTACAAGAATCAGTCTTTACGTATCTAAGTGTTTTATTTTCTTACTAAATATCCAAATTATTCTCACAGGTTTTTTTTATTATACTTACTGCTAATTACAATAAATACTAACAAGCGAGTCATTGTCACACTGATGTGTATTCAGGTTTTTATAGTGAAAACAAAACAAAAATATCTTCTCTCGGTTTCTCTCTGATTGGGTCTCTATTCGCCGGAAATAAATTGTTTCTGATTATAATTATAACGACTGAGTTTAGGTCTGTCTTCCATTAAGATCAGCTACCATGAAAAGGGCTGATAAACTTTGCTCCACACAGAATTTATAACTTTCTCCCTGCAAGACGGCACCAAATATAGGTATAACGCATATCCCAGAGTTCAATCGTGAACAGAAAATTGGCGCAGATGCGTTTCATTTTGTTCATAGCGATGTGTGTCTCAAATTATTAAATATCTGTACATTTTAAAAGCTCTCTCATTTAATACTTTTAAAACAACCATATAGCAAGACATAAGATATGATTAATAAATCATTCTAATAATTCTAAAACTCCTGTTTTTCTTATCCAACGAGTTTTTGGTAAATACAGTCGCTACACGTTTTTTATTTTGATCTATTTTCACTAGAAGCACCCAGCTGAATTTGTAACATCAATGCCATAATAACCCCTTGTAAGCGGACGATTTTCAATAAGCTGGATACTATATGGAAAGTAGAGGCCTCAGGTTGAGTGGCGTGCATTAAGAGGCCGGGAGGGATTCGGGCGTTACCCACTCCCATCCTGCAGTCCACCCATGACATTTATAATAGGCAAAGATGGAGGGCGCTGCGGTCGTGCGGCAATGGTTGGCGCGATTTCAAATTGTTACCCCACGGGGTTTAGTTAAACTTTAGATACAGTGTACTGCTATTTCGAGAACATATTTAACGCTCAAGTTAAAAGGAATAAACACCACTTAATAATTAAAATATTACTGTTTAAAGTCTAGAAAGCATGAAAAGAGCGGTAGTGAACACTTCGGAAACACTTAACGTCATAAAAATGTTGTTAAAATTATATGCTTTAATTATATCATTTAAATTTTTTCCGAATTTCATAAGATTTCGCAGTTTTTATAATTTTGCTCTAGGAATTATTAGCAGTTCAGAGACTTGTACAGAAATTAATATACATTTTATTCCAATTTACAACATATAACAATTTAATAAAATTGTTTTAGAAAGTATTGAAAAATCAATAAAAACGGTACGTTTTCAATGCAGAGGTTGTTTACTGAGAGGAGAATTCCTTAAAGAGCTCGCCTTACATTTGAAAGCTTCTATGAGTCAGGGAGTTTGGTTCATAGGGCTGAGCATGCGTCCAAGTATTTGCATGGAAGTTTTCGTAAGCGTGTATTATTACTGAAATAATAAACCCGTATAGTTTTTATTTCTGTTAAGTAACTGTTACAGAATAGCTTCAAAAATAAATATACGACTATCATTATTGAATTGACATTTGACCTCTTTCGGAGCAAATAAATCTGATTTTTCATTTGGATTTATCGTTTCCACAAACCGATTGTTGTAAAACAAAACATGAGCTGTCGCATTAACATAGTATTTAATTCAGTTTTTAAGAAAATAACGCTTGGACTGGTTTTGCAGCAAATCTTTTATTCTAAAAGGCACACAATATATCTATAGCGTTCGTTAACCTTAATCGTGTATTCTCACTTTTCATGGAATTTAAAGAGTAACACTTTGAAATATAACCAAAACTATCTGCAAATGAAGGCCAGATAAACAAGTAAATGCTTTGATCTAATTAGTTTAGATCAAACGTTCCCTTAGTTATTTCGAATAGAGGAGTTTACGGAAGTGTAGTGGCGGAATTCAACGCTCACTGTGATCTAGTCCGTGGAGTGGCCTCTGGGGTTAAAGTGTGGTGAGCAGGAACGGGATGTTGCATCCTAACAGAGATCTAACACGCTATCTCTCCATTATTACGTCGTGAGGAATCACTGGCATACAGCAACTCTGCAAAACTATACCCCGTTATTACTTCTGTGTATGCATTTTCACAAAAAAAACCTTTGTACTTTATTGCAGCTTTTCGCTACATCTTACGACTGCCTATTCCTCATAATCAATGCAGCGTATATTAAGGAGGGGAATTTTAACTACAAAAGGCCAAATAATCTAAAATTGTTTTTTTTTTATAACAAATAGTGTTGGGTGTCTGTTGAGAATCAACATTTAGCTTACCCCTCTTTCTTCGGGCTCTACAGCCTTTAAAGATCATGCAATATACCTGTTTAGAAACAAAATATAAAAACACTATTTAATGAAGTTTTCTATCATATTATTTCATTAAGCAGCATTTTACTCAAAACTACATTTTCACGCCTTTAAAATGTTCCAACTGTCTCAGTTTTTGTTTAAATAGAGCTAGATTTTTCAGAATGCTCAGAGGTGCCTGAACAAGCGGGAAAATAATCTTAACACAAATGTTAATTGATGTGTCTTCTTAGCTTCCGGAGAAGGCCGCGTTAACTTGCATGTGAATGCCGACGTTTCGGTCATTTAGCCGTGAGCTTCTTCTGGGCTCTTGTGTGGTGGTTGCTTATTTGCTCTCGCTTATATATTGGCAGTGCGGTGGAGGTTGCCCCGCCCCCTCGCTTCTGGTTGGGTAGTTGCCCGCCAATTGGCGTGGGTGCTGGCGCATTCTTTCCTGGTGATGTTGTAGTTGCTTTACGCTTTCTTTTTCCAGGTTTTTGTTTCCTTTTTGTCTTATTTATCGTTCTAGATTGTGCTTTGTTTCTTCTTTTAGTAGATGCTACTGTGGTTTGCCGTCCGTTTCTAGAATGCCGCATGTCTCCGCCCCTTGCTTCTCATTGGCTGGAGGCCGGCCAATGGCTCTCCTTGTGAGCAGAGTTTTCCAGATGTTATGGAGATGCTTTCCGCAGTCCCTGTTGATGTTCTTTTCTTTGAAAATCTCTATGCTTTCACGGGTCATGCTGTGGCAAAAATTGCTGCAGGTGACTATAAGCTCTATGCGGCCAAAATCGATGTGGTGGCCGGTTGTTATTACGTGTTCAGCTAGTGCGGATTTTTCGGGTTGGTTGTGTTTTAGACTGCGTATGTGTGCTTTTCTGCGCGTTATTACGGATCGTCCTGTTTGGCCAATGTAGGCACTCCCACAGTCGCATCTAATTCTATATATGCCTGAGTTTAGGAGCGGGTTGCTGGTATCTTTGGCTGGTCGTAGGAACAATATGAGCTTTCTTGTTGCGTTGTAGCGAGTTCTAATGTAGCTTTTAAGGACTTTGGAAATCCTGCCTGTGATGCCTCGGATGTATGGTACAATGATCCATTTTTGGTTGTTTATTCTAGAGCCCCCATCGTCGTTCTTTTGGGGGTTTCTTCGGTTGGTGTTCCTTTGTGTTCCCCGTATTTCTTTGTGTGCGTAACCATTAGTCCTGAGAATGCTGTTCAGGTGTCTCATTTCCTCTCTGACGAGCTCTGGGTCGCATATGCGAATGGCACGGAGGAGTAGTGCGTTTATCATTCCTCGTTTTATGGTGGGTGGATGGTGAGAGGACGCATCTAAATATCTGTTGGTGTGAGTGGGTTTACTGAAGACTGAGCAGTGTACAGTCTTGGTCGTTTCATCTCGTTGTACCAAGACATCTAAAAATGGTAGTATTCCGGGCTCGTTCTATTTCCATTGTAATCTATGCTGGGATGGAGGCTGTTTAGATGTTGGAGAAAACCGGCTATGGTGTCTCTGCCGTGTGGCCATACTGCAAAATTATCGTACACGTATCTTAGCCAGAGCGCTGGTTTCAGATTGTATGTGTCTATTGCCGTATATTCAAAGTCTTCCATGAATATATTTGCGACAATGGGTGAGAGAGGACAGCCCATCGCTGCTCCCTCCTTCCGTTCTAAGAGCTCTCCTCTGTAACTGAAGTAAGTGGATGTTAGGCAGTGCTCCACTAGATGCAGCTGTTCATGCATTTCTATACGACAGCAAGAAATATGTTGGCTGTTCACACGTATTTTTCGTACATATCATTAAATTCTATAAACGCAAAATGTCCCAACTGTTTATTTTACTTAAAAAGGAAATGATAACTTGTTCATTCTACAGGAAAAAGAAAGTTTTCAATAAGTCAAGAATTAATTTTAATATCGCGACACGAAGCTTTCAATACAATTTAGTGTCACTTATAGAAGATCTGGAATCGTTATTTAACTAATCGTTCTTTTACACCCACCTACGTTTATTGTTTAATTCGGTTAAAGTCTGTATATAAAATGTATTATCTTTCATTCACCTTAAGATTTAATTAAATGAAAAATATGAGCTGGCCACACATTTAACAGCATACATGTTACTTATTTTGCTATAGCTTACCTTTGAAGCAAAAATAATGCAAACTACACAGTAATTATAAGGGAAGCTGAATTGAAAGTTATATCCATATCGTCAACTGACGAATTAAATAACTTTTAAAGTCTGAAATTAGTAATGCGTCGTTTTCTCTTGGAGTACGATGTTTAGAAAAATGAAAATAACTCATTTTCTACGAGGAACGCTCTACATACTCTAAACAATTGATTAAAACGAGAAATATTAGCTTTTTGCTATTGTACCTGTTATTTGCGTTGGCCTGTATACAGGTGTGTGATTGATTTTGATTTTGACAGATAGTTCCCATTGTAGTACGCAGGTTAAACGTTTACTAATATTTCGGTATAATAGTTATGCTACTTATTTACCCGTTTGAAGTTCTATGGGTAATGCCACACATGCAATCATATGTTGGCTGTTTCTCTTGTATATCCATTCCTATCAGTATCCTCCGTGGTGTGATGGTTACCATGCTAACTTCGTATACCCAAGGTTGCGGGTTCAAACCCGGCGGCGGAGATTGATTTTTTTCTGGTATAAAAATCCTTAGCATGACTTCCTTCGGAAGGGAAGTAAAGCCGTTGGTCCCGTGTCGTAGATTTACGGCACGTAAAAGAACCTCAAACCTGATTGAGAGACCTCTGAGCAAAAATAAGTGATCTATCGCACCAAATTTAGAATTGGGCGCTGAGAACCGCAGTAGTTAAAGAGCGTCCATAAATAACACGCCATTTATTTATTTATCTATTTATTTATTTCTATTTCTATTATATTTTAATGATACTACATAATTAAATTATTTAATCTATTAAGAGTAAAAAAAAGTGCTTAGGCTTATACTTTTCTCGCAAATGGCTTTCATTTTGAAAGATCAAAAAAGCACTTTTGGCAAATCAACATATTACAACATAAAGCCACATAACCAGATGCTCATAACAGATTAAGGTATTTATTTCTTTTTCTTTATTTCTTTCCTCCATTCCCCTTTGCTTTTTGCTCTATCTACCCTCCTCGTATGTAGAACTTATACTCCTTCAAGTCTTACAAGTGGTTATACAGTTTTTGAGGAGCCTGGAAAACCGGAGAGCCTGGAGATAACCCGGCCAGATTTGGTTACGGCCACCACAAATCCCACGTGCGATTCCCTGGGATCGATTCTTCGCCGCCTAGGTGGGAGGCGTCGGTTCTAACCACTCGGCCACGGCTCCACCTGAGTGTAGGTATTCAATAAATCTAAACTATTAAAAAAAATATTTTATCCTATATGGATTTAAAAGATTTATCAATATGGATATTATAAAATAGTAGCGCTAACCTTTCCGTTCTAAAAGCACCTCAAAGTTTCATTTCTAAGTCTCACTTGTTCTTAAGCGCCTGTTAGCAAGCACAATAACTAAAACGTGAGCTGTTGATAGTTAATTAAATGAGTCATATATTTAATTAATTACTGTGAATACTCTTTTTTCATAGTCGAACCACCATCCCCGTATTTAGGACTGACAACCCCTGGGGGTAGGGGAGCCAACAGCACGAAACCAGAGAATGAAGTACCTATTACGAGTGGTTGACCTGTAGCCAGCGTGAGGAAGTTGATGATATAAAATGAAAGAGAAATGGATGGTAGGAAAGGTATTAATGGAGTAATAGGTGAAATGGGTGACAGGGGAAACGAGAGGACCCGGAGAAAACCCGCCTTGACGCCTTTACGTCCATCACGAATCCCACATGCGGGTGCATGGGATCGAAGCCGGGCCACCTAGTTGAGAGGCGAGCAAAATAACCAATCGGCAGTGAATACTAATCCGTTAAATATTCTAGCATATTCTGTGCAAAGACACATAAATTATTGCATTAGAGAAACTTGTTTTAATCACTTTAAGGAAAAACGAGCGTAATTGTGAATCGAACACTAAAAAAAACCAATGTATACTAGCACTAAGGTTTTATTTCTACAAAACCAATAGTACCCTTGGGAGGCTGTACTTTTGAAATGCTTTAGACATTTAGATTATACGCCACCGTCGCTGGAGACCTGCATTTTACGCTATAGCGAAGAGAAAGTCTTTATCTCTTCCTAGCTGACTCTTTTGTGTTCTGGTTGGGTTCCACATAATTTCAACATAAAACATAGCCCATGGAGAGTTTCACATGCAGAACAATGTCATTAGCTTGTCGCTTTAGTTACAAACGAAACATCGCTGTAAACGAATTATCGTTCCCTGTGAGAGAAGAATTTAAATATTCACGATTCTTCATCACTTGGCTTGGCAGCGACAGCATTTATTTTCCTAGCTTATAATCCATTTTGAGGGATACTCCTTGTAAAAAGCCTGCAATAAAGCTACTGGGTATATGGAGCAAAAGGGGAATGAGAAAGCCAGTATCAAACTATCATTCTTTTGACGACCGTGCTGTGCTATGTATATACTACGGTCTTGAAAGGGGAAAAACTTAGTTGAAATTCCAGCATGCACACTGTGCTCTTAGTTACGAAATGAAAATCAAATTAAAGTGGTCATTGCATTTTTGTAAAAAAAGTGTTGGCGACACAATCCATACATATTTGCACATCCATCGTAGTTAAATCATAACAAGTAAGTATATTTTAGTAACTTTTTGCTATCAGAATAATAATAAACGTGGATATATAAAACGGAAGAAACAATCCTATATAAGAGATAAGGCAAGAGCGAAAGCCACCATTTAACCCTGCGAGCACCAAATACGTTTAGGTTACATGGAACACCAAACAAGGGAAATATTTGCCCATGTTACAATTAGCTAAAAGATTTTAATACGTATTTATGTTAAGCACTACTTGTAGGTCCACTGGGAACTCAGTTTATTAATAACCTGCTCAGTGGCATTAGAACTAAAATGTATTGCTTTGAATATATGCTTGGAATATATGAAATTGAAACAGAATTAGAATTATCGTCACACATAGTACCAATCAAGGCTAAAATATGCCCTTGGGCATGAAAATTGTATTTATATTTCCAATTTTTAATATTTAACCAGATAAATGTACAGAACAGTGTCTTTTTCTTAACGTCCTTTAACCTTATTGGTCATATTGGACTGTGAATAAAATTGGTGAAATGATGCTCAAATGATCTCGGGATCCATGAAACTTAAAGTTACTCGACATTCATCTTCCCAGGATAAGGGAAAACCCCGAGAAAAAAAAATATCCGGGTATCTCACCCTTAGCGGGATTCAAACTCACGACCTGTTGAATGTGAGGCAGGCACGCTACCACCACACTTCCCAGGCAGGCATTATATTGGTTTATAAGGTGGAAGACGATTAGAAAAAGACCCTTAAACATACAAGGATATTTTAAAATTGTTTTAATAAAAGAACGGCTATTTTTTGGCTCTAGGTTTAATATGCCCCTCTGTAAAAATAAAGAAATCCAGCAATATTCTTGAAGAACTGTTACTTAATACTACTCCAAGTTATTAATAATGTAACAATAATATAGATTAATATAGAGGATACCTAATACTCTATTTACGGAACATTATGCAAAGCTCTGAGTCAAAATTTTGTTTCAGTTTTATTTTATACTTATATAAAAAGGTATTTTTTGTGAATTTTTGATACGTTATAGACACATTTTTGAAATATACATCCATATGTATGCTGATTTTTGCAGCATGGTCGCTTTTAAAATCTATTTTGAAACGCACTCCACAGTTATAATTCTGACACCGGCCGTGAAAGCTTACGATTATTCAGTACGGCATAGAATATTTCTAACTGCTCTTTTCACTGCCTTCAATTATTGTTCTAACTAGCTTACCCCAACAGGCAAATTTCCAAACGGTGTTTTTCTAGAGTTGCTATCAGCATACGAAGCAATTACGAACAAAAACAGAGTAGCAAATAATTTGCAATTTACATCAGTTCCAAAACTTTTAAACGCTGGCTCCGTAGCTGAGCCAGTAGAAAACCTGACTGCTGTGTGAGGTGTACCGGATATGATTCTCGGCTGGGCTAAATATTTTTATCTAGCCCGAATTATTCATTATCCTCCCTAGAATCTAAAACTCTGCGTGTGTGTGTTGTACGTGTGATACACTACACGAGTTAGCACCATTACCGATAGGCAATAAGCTCCACAAGCAAATGCCGCCGATAGGACCATGCAGTTAAAGACAATAAATGGTGCAAAAATTGAACCACTTTTAAAGAACGTTTGATGTTTTCAACCATCAGGAATTAATTGAAAAATATATTATTATAAACTAATGTTGTAGTGTATTGTCCACATGTAAGCCAATCTATTGCTCTTATCTTGCATATTTCAGTGCTGGACATTTGCTGATTTTGTAGGAGGGAGGCTCTTTATAATTGAGCTACTCTTAATGTTAACATGCGGTATGCCTTTGAAAATCAAAAGCCTCTGAGGTAAAACACCGCATTCATGATTCACATTGCACTAATAAGCGTGTTCCTTCAACCAATGAATAAATCAAAAGTGACAGATAGGCGCTAACTCCAGGTGAAGTGAAACACAGCATTTCTACGTCTTACTGGTATTCTCTCTCATTTTTCCTCTTCTAAGAAGTGTGTTCTAAGGATAAATATCCACATGTGGAGTGCGAACGCTTACCTGGAGAAAACGTGACAGCTTTGATGCGTCCATTGCTATAAATTATACCGTTGGTCTTGCTCCAACCACATTTCTCAAAGTAACGTCTACTAATATGTGTTCACAGACATCATTGTGAAAGTTCACTAAGGATGAATAGTTTACATTAATGATGTTAACAAGAATTTGAAATGTATTGCACCGATTCTAAATTATTTTTCGTTTCAAGGTTATTTTGCAACATGACCTCATATATGTTTCACAATAAATAGGATTAAGAGTTGCGAGTTCTTGCACATTTTAAGATAAACTTATTAATCGTAAATTTCAACAATGTCTTACTGACCAATATCCCTCGTCTCTGCAAAGTTTTTCCATTATGATTAGGTAGTACAAAAACCAGTAAACTACAATGAAACCTGAGTTGGATAGTTAGAGTCAGACTGAAAAACTCAATGCCATAGCCGGGATTTGAACCACGGAACTCCTGGCCTCAAGCCGGTTGCTGTAACACTGAGAATGGTAGCAACTGGCTAGAGACCAGGAGGCCCGTGGTTTAAATCCCGGCTATGGCATTGAGTTTTTCAGTCTGACTCTACCTATCTAACTCCTGTCCTACACACGCTTTCTGTGAGAAAACAATTAAAATTATAGTGTAGCCCATTCTCCTCAACGACCAGCCTTTACGATTACTACTGCTTCTTGAAGACCCTCGGCCTAAATATTACAAAACACAGACTATGCTAAATTAAAAAGGAACAATCTCGTGTGTTCCATTTACATGACTTTCTCTACCAATTCTATAAGAAACTAATCCTACAATTTTTTTTCATTTAAACGTTAGCAAAAGTGGCCAAGTTGCTTAGCTCCTTATAAGCGGAAGAGAAATACGGGAACACACTAGACTAAAGCAAGAGTGAAATCCATTAAAATCTAGCTGCTATGTACTTGAAATTGGGTTCTAATGCAAGGCTAGGAGTAAACTTAAAGAAATGGAAACAGAAAATTTCCGTTTGAAAGGAGTTTAGATATACCGAAATAAAAACCAATAACAAGGAATATCTCGGAAACTATTAATTCCACAAAAAATGTATATGGCATAAATTATGTGTATTGACGAGAACTACATTTTTTGTGCAGTAAATTTTTGTGTGTGTTATGGTTTACCAGTTATGCAAACATCATCTGGAATGAAGAAATTCTCAGGGAAAAACTATTCTGAGAAAATTCAAGATATACATTCAATTTTATTTTCATGTAAATATCTTAATATAAGATATTTGAATCAAAATCTTTTGAAAATGTTTCCATGTAAATTGTAGTTTGGGTGATGGATTTTCTTGAAAACCTTCGTGTCACATCCTTGAAATATACTAAACTTATACAGCAAGTTTGGTATTTAACGAACTTCTCCTTTTCGACATACACAAACAAACACGTTGAGCTATTTTCTAAAACGCTTTTATATGTATTTCCAGTGAGATTCCGGTATCGAATTTTTTTTGGAATACAATACCTTCTCCACGCATTATGTAGATACATAATAATAGTAGAGAAAGAAAAATCAAACAAACAAAAAAATAAACTGAGGTAGGACAAATGCAAATATTTCCTGAGAACTCTTTACAATAATTGTTTTCTTAAACTTTGGCATTAGTTTATTTTGCAAACCGTGTATTAGGTGCACCATCTATAACACCGGATGTTGAACAGTACCTGCTCTTTCAAAAGCACCAATGCAAATATTAATTGGCCCAGGACTTGTGGATGTCATTCAGTTTTTATACTTCCGACAACAGTAAATAGTTAAGTGAAGATTCACGCAGACTTTAAAAATCTCATTGAGGAACGAATCAAAAATGCGAATTAGAAGTACAGACTGAGAAACCTAGTAGGCACTATCATGCCGCCTTCCTTCGGGGAGTTAAAGAAAGTAAACAGATCGCTCAAAAATGCCTGAAAGCAACTCGGAGGTTTTCGGTAAGCTATCTAACACTCGGATATTTGCGGGCCATGGCTAGTTGTATCCAAGTTTTTTATTCTTTCTTTCTTTCTTTATTTCTTGTGGAATTAATTCGCCTGATACAGTGCGGCCTTACCGGCTTGCCTTGACCCCTGGTTGGTCGGCTTTCCGATGTCACATCAAAAGAAGGTTCATACTGTATTTGCCATTTTTGGGCGCGTACAGTGGTCTAGTGCATTCTGAGCTGCTTCCATGCTGCTTTCTATGAGCCATCTCCTGAGCTGATGGAGCGCTTTCATGTTCAAGCCATGACTCGTTTCGGGTTGAAAGAACGCATGTAGCGGCTGATTCTTGGTCACCTATTATACGCAGCTTAAGATATTATTTAATATTCTCCTGACTAGATAAATGAAGTGTCAATGAAAGCGAATCACTGCTAGCTCATTTCTGAGTGTTTCTAGTAGAGATGTTGTTCGTTTCAGCATGTCCTTCAGCTTCTCTACCAGTGCTTCTTCAAGATATCAATCACTCTGTTCCAAATCGACTCGTGTTCATGAGAATACCCGCGTGTACTCAGCCACAAAACTCGGAGTGGAGCTCAACGGGGGCACTTTTTGAGTTAATTATTCTTTAAGCCTATGCCAGAATTCCGGAAAGGTTGCAATTGGTACAACTTCAGCTTGACTTTTAGTCCATAAGATGACCAACGACAGAAACATGAGGATTTTGGACAACATTTACATGTTTAAGTTCTTCCAGTAAAAAATGTTGGATTATTTCTTTTTCAGAACATTGTACTACTCTACTTGTTGAACATGATTAAAACCTTGTAGATTTAAAAAAAAAAGTGAGCAGTAGATAAAATAATATACATTTTCGTTTATTCATGATTGACTACTTTCCTATGTTATCATTCTACATGTTACTGGGATTTTGCATTTCGTCCAAATTGTTTACTCTCTTTGGTAATCATTATTAAGTGGTTGTTATTTCTATATGGCACCACCCACGACGTTCATTCGGAGTAGAAAAATTGGTCCAGTACGCCACTCCAATGAACTCCTAATGTAAGTTGTTCCAGTTTGGCAGCGCGCCAAGGCGCTGCGATATACTCATTTACTTCAGGAGTATGCCTTCAGTACGCAATACGGCTCATCACTGAGGGAAACCTATCGTCCCGTCTGAATCAAGTGTTGGAAAGCATGCGCAAGCACTGCGCTATTACCTTCGTCCGGAGACGTATTGGCAATCATTACTCCTCTAACCGGGTTCCAAGGTTTGTGGTTAAGTACGCACGAGTACTTAACGAGAAGAGTTGCAACAGCCTGCTCTAATCCACTATGACCTGATTCTATCCATAGCACAGGTTCTAGCGCCTAACCAAAACTTTAACGCACTTGAAGATATGTATATCTACAGCTTATAAATTCCAAGCTCCTGATCTGAGTATTCAAATTGCTGTTCAATTTTAAAAGCTACTGAAAATTAATTAAATGAGCTTACCCGAGATTGAATTTTTAAAGGCTAAATCAGAGTTGCTATTATTTCGAGCAACTATTGAACTATTTTTCAGAAATTGTGAATCTGACAATTTAAAATGCGTAAGAAGCAAACAGTGACAATATCTGAATTTTGCAAATATGTGCACACCTTATCCAGAACATACACCAGAATTATGGAGGTTACTTTTAGTTGCTTCCTCGCTGAGTCCTAAAGCCCTGCTACTGTAAAATGGGAATGCCTTCAGTTCCAATTGTTTTATGCAGTCCATATAAAACGCTTATTTAAGAATAAATGCTTTAAATTACAATTATGACATTTTTAATTTGCAAGTATGTGGTGAGCTAAAGATGATTTCAATTTATTCTTCTCGCTTTACAAGAATCTACAAAACATTGCTGTTCCATATGGGAATGGGATAGTCGGGCTAAAAAGGTGTTAATAGCGGGTTATTTAAGGAAGCTCTTTAACTACTATGGTTCTCAGCGTCCCATTCTAAATTGGCCGTGAAAGACCGCTTAATTTTGATCAGAGGCCTCTTTATCAGGATTGAGTTTCTTTTCGTGCCGTAAAGCTACGACATGGGACAAACGGCTTTACTTCCCTTCCGAAGGAAGCCATGCTAAGGATGTTTACACCCGAAAAAATCCATCGTCCTCCGCCTGGTACACGGAGTTAGCATGATAAGCATTACACCACGGAGGGCGACTAGTTGTATCTAAGACTTTACACCTCAAAAAGGAGGACTGACCTCTTCGACAATCTTTGGACACAGGAAGAAAGTCAAATGGAAGCAGCCATTGGTTGAATCTAGTAACAATTGTCTCCCTCCGTTATAGATTAATCTGTGACTGATTAAACATTGCAGACCAACATTCAGATATATGCACTGGACATTTCTTGTACTAAGTGCAGCTATAAATAAAGGTAGATAAATGGCAGGGAAAGTTTGGATAACATATTGCTGACTTATCATTAAATGGGATACAATAAAGTTAGACTATCCTTTCTCATCTGAACTCTTTCCCATAAAGCTGTAGTGCAGTTTCTGATAAACCTGGAGAGCGCTTTCACCAAATAATATTAGAGGTCAGAAGAAGATACCAGTGTCAGAATGCAGTACATGTATGCTAGCCGATAATTCCTGGTCAGCGGAGAGGGAAGCTCCAGAACCAATATTGCAGACGAGCTAACTGGAGACGTATTAAATTGAGGTAAGCCCAGAAGAAAATTAGCGTATATAGGAAAAAAGGTGTATTGATTTATCACTCAAATTACAACAAATCTACACTACATCTGGCAGCGTTATTGCCAAGGTGGTATTCAGCAGGAAAATATACGTTGAACTCCAGTCGTTCCGTTCCAGTAACAGATATACATTTTTATACATTTTGTAACCCAATAATATATATATTTAGATTATCAAAGTATTTATGCTTATAAAAAGTTGATTAATTTAGTAGCATAAATACAAGTGACCTCAGATAACAAGTTTACAATTTTTTGTGAAAATATATTGGGAAAGCTAATTTAAATTTCACTGTGACAACCTAAAATCTCAATTGTAAATAGCATTTTAAGTACCATGATAATTGTATCATATATGATAATACAGAAGTTAAAAGAAATGTCGCACATATAACGTGACATGAATACTGCTGAACTATCCTTCATAACAAAGCTCAGATTTGTATTTACAACTAAAAAAATTATAAACGGGTTTAAACATATGTATGATATTTAAACTCATTTCATTTCATTCAGTAAAAACTTGTACACGAAAACATTTGTAAAGGATCAGACTTTACTTTATATCGGAATTGACAGTACTTTTGTGAGTTTTCACAAGACGATTTGCTTCACCATCTGAAAAATATTGTACAAGCAAAATTGAAATGAAATAAACAGCCTGCGAGGAAATTGTAAATTTTATTTAAATTATGGAATGTCTTTCTTGTTTCATAATCAAAAGCAAAGGATTTGAAGAAAATAAGTATTTAATACCCAGGGATCATATGGGACTAAAAGAATCCTTTCTAAAATATGACTAGCATTTCTTTAAAGCCCAAAGTTGTTTAACCTGGTTGGTCTTAGTGGACGATGAAATGGATGCAATTATGCTCAAAGAACTCGGGGTTCAGGGAAAACACCGCCAGAATCTTATCCGGGTAACTCAGGCTAAGCGAGATTGAAACTCACGATCTCTTGAATGTGAGGCAGACACGCTACTCCCACACTAACGAGGCGGATTGCTAGGAATCTAAATACTCGTGCAAAATACTGAAATATGGACACTAAAGGGATAAGACCAACATAAAACTCAGAAGTGAATTTCTGGGAGAAGTAAGCCAAGCCAGCTGAAAGGACTCAATTAGGAACCGTTGATGAACGAGAACTACTGACATTTATGACTGAACAGAAGAATAATTCAAATAAGTTCGAAGGGGCATATTAACAGCTAAGAGAAATTATGTTGCCGGTATTAGCAAATAAATACAACATTTAAGAAAATAATGGATGGTAAAATTAAGACGTAAAAGCGAATGCCGATCCTTACATTGCAGATGATGAAACGTTAGTGCTTGATTCTCACGAAGGAGAATATAAATGCTGTAGCTCCACATTTACATTCAATCATACTATGCCTGTTGAACCAAAGATAAAACTCAAATGTACCGTGAGAATACATTGTATGTGCCTGTAACAGTACTTCTAAACTGCCTAATGGTATATCAGGGCCTCTCAGGGTGTATGCATCGGTTCATTGCATGATACAGGGTGAAAAATATGCCATGTGTAGGTTGACGAAAGTGCAAACTCTCACTCCTCGATTTGTAGCAATAGTGATGTCTCTTTTCTTGCACTTGTCGCGCTAAATGCCCCTCCCTCCACATTACCCATGTTCACTTTCCAGGACCCTTACACTATATTTGGCAGCTCAGCACCATGGCCTCCATCCTTGCAATTTTATATATTTGAGAGGTCCTGGTTTTATCTCAGAATATCTGTGGGAGTAGCGAGAACGGACAGTAGCAGCTAAATTGTACATTAAACTATGCCTAATATCTTGTCTGTTTGGAACGAGTTTACGATTATTCTAATATAAATAATCAAATGTTCGTGAATTGAGACACGAGGAAGCCTAACTGCGTGGTAATAAAGTTGTTAACTTCCGGAGTACTAAGAACTTACGCTGCAGGCAGAATTTATTTAGAATTATCGAACTCGCTAAATTCCTATACTGATAATTCTCTTGCAATCGCCACTAAACGGGTGATAATTAACCTTAGCACTGTGCTAGGCTCACTATATCAAAAATCTTGAAGCGCGAAAATATGTGCAAGGGAAGCCAGACTAACCAAAGTCTCCAAGTACACGTCCATGAATTAACCTTAGCCCTGTTTACATCAAACTTACCACCATGGCTGCTATTTTCTAAAGTGTCAAGTTTTAGCATCTGGGACACACTTTTCATTCTCTTTGAGAATCAAACCAAAGTATCACTCCACTTTTCAAATTCTTAGAAATGATATATGTTCGTGCGTGTCCCTTTGGCTTTGAACACGCTGCTTTTCCAGGAATTGAGCCTTGAGCATAATGAAGTTCCTACTTACTGAGGTTCCGGGAAAACTAGTTACCTTCGCCACTATGACTTTAAGCTAAATTTCTCTCCCACACAACTTGGCTAATGAGTTCTCACGCGACAAATTATTTTAATTTATTCACATTATTCATTTACTTTCATAAATGAGTTTATTTAAAGCAATTATTTTGTCCATTTCTCCATTATTTATTTATAAAATAATAATTAATTAAAAAGGACCACAATGCACATGTTATCCTTTATTCAATCACTACAAGTCTGATACCGCTTTCAAAAAATCTGATGCATTAGACTCACATCAGTTTCTTTTCCCTGTATAATTCATTTATGGCTATAAAGCTGCTTTTAGGAAAGCTTATTTGTGTATTTCTTATATTTTTCCTTAAACAATCTTTCCCATAGCTACATTACATACTTCATTATAAATAAAATGTTGAATTGACAGTCAAGCGAAAGTGGAAGGCATAAGTTCCTTATTCTTTTTATATTATTGGAAGTAACAACTTGATGTGGAAAGGACTGATGAGCATTATTGAGAATATGCCAATTCAAACCATTAATATCAGGTATATTGCAAATGGTTACTGTCACAATAACATTTATAGGAAATAAATTGTGTTTTAAGAAGGTGTAGATTTTATATACAAGAAAATCGTTCCGGATAAGGGGAACTTCAGAGGTAAAACATAATAATAAAAAAAATCTAAATATCTTTAATACTTTATTATGTTCGAGTATGGGACACGAATATTTTCAAGAAAATCTCTCCGCTTTAAACTACCCTTTAATTGGACCCTTTACTCCACCCTTGAACAACAAAATTGTAAAGTTTTACACTGTTTCGTTCTCTATCTTAAAATGTCTATCATTTTATTCTACTGTGAACTGTAAAAGCCACGTGGCAGACAAAGGAAACACTTTGTGTACTCTGTTTAAGCTGGTTTTCTACGCATAAAAGTGGAATTTCCATCATTTTATATGGTCCCTTTGAAGTCGTCACGTTCTGACAGGGAAACGACATAATATTAAATACACAAAACTTTGATGAAGAGAAAAAGGACACTACAAAATTGAATTAATTTACTCTCAAAATAGTTTGCAGTTTATACTTAAGGTTACTAGAACTACAGCGACAGCACGATAAAATTATCCATCCACCTATGAAAAAGTCACTCTGCAAGCAATGAAAAGAGACAAGATTTTCACAGAAAAGAAATTATCTAAATCGGTTCGTTAGATTTTCGTATAAAACAATCAACAGTTTTTAAACTTCAACACCTACCATTTCTATCATACACGTGAAATACCATGAAATTTATTGTTAAACAGCTTAGAACTTACATTATAAATATTTTAGTGAAATCTGTGCAAGAGCGGGGGTACTAAGACACCAAAAACCCTAAATAGCTTTTCTATCAAATATAGTGTGTTTATAGACTCTGCTTTTAAAGTGTACCAAACCACAAAATTCCGTTTTTTCCAATTTCCATTTAATTAAAGCAACGTACCTTAAATTATTACATAAATATGTTGTGTCTTTACGTTTTGAGTCCCAGCATGTTCTTTTGATGGTTTCTAAGTCAGTACCCATATTTAAATTCCCACAACACCTCCAGGCGAAAATCGCTTATCGATTACCTCTTCTCTGTGCTTCCACTACTATTTATATGATTCATTACGTATGTCGACTGATAAACAAAGAAAGTCAGGGGTGATGAGGACACATATTCTGACAAATTCTAAATTTAGAACATTTCTTTGGTGAGCGTGAAGGGCTTTGATTTCCGTTGAGTTTTACCAAAACTTAAAAATAAAGTTTCGGAGTGTTTTTCTCTAACTGAACGCCTGGCAAAAGCAACAAAAGGTTTTCCTTTTTGCCAAAATAAACTAAGATGGCCATTTATTTCTGAACTGAAGCTGCAGGCTTTCACATAATAAACATTCCACTGTTAACCACACAGAAATAGCTAATCATGGTAAATTTAAAAAATGGCGCACATCCTTACAGTGAGTTGATGATGAAAACTGAGATATGAAATGGCAATCGTTTCAAATAATTAGTTTTTAGATTTCCTCGTAGTAAAAATTCTGTCCGTTCAGCGCAGTTTCAACTAGTTGTCGTGGGCGGCCTTCCAAGTAGTTAGGGGTTTAACTAGAGAGAGGAGTTAGCGTTTTCTCAGCCTGAAACACGCCAGCATACTGTGTACCCCTCCCACAAACTGAAGCTTCATGTGAGAAATATACCACCCCACTCCCTGGCTAAAACATTGCTGAGCAGACAGTCTATAGAAATATAGTCAATTTGAAAAATAATTAACTCTTAAATAAACATTATTGATAGTATGTCTATGATTTACATTGTTTGCTTAAATGATTCTTATGAACAATACTGTTACACTAATTTCAACCGAAGTCCAGATTAGACCTACAAGGTTCTTTTCTTCTCGTTAGTTATCAAATATTTCCAAAAAATCTGGTTTCATAATCTTTTTCAGAGTTTCATAGAAAAACAATACAATTTAAAGATTTTAAAAAATGATTTAATCTCAAAAAGGACTATCATTTATCATAAACCGTGATCTATGCCATTTTGGAATGTTGGAAGCTTCTTCTCAAAAGTAGAGGCAACAATATGAAGGGGTCTATGAGAATTGCTGTTGTTTATTCAAATTTATTTCACTTTATTCTCTATTTGCCAAATAATCTTTCATAGAACTCAGCCTTCCATTCCCAATCACACTCCCTTCAGCGTACACCTGGCTGCGCAGCTGTTTCAGATTCGTCTGCTACCTATCAAGTCTCCCAAGCTAAAGAAAAGGGTCCTGCAATTTTCAGAATTAAACTTTGGCGTTACTTACTAACTCCTAATCCAAGCCTTAGGTGTATTTGTGGAAATGTCATAAATTACAGCAAGAGGTGGGTAATTTTATGCATCAATTATAAACTATAATGCAAAAAGGAAAATTTCAAAGCAAAACTTGATTTCATTAAAATTTAATGTTATAACTCTGTAATTTGGTGATATAAGTATTTGATGAAGGGAAAATTATTGCTGCAGTATAACAATGTTGTTTTATAACCAACTGAATGGCTACATGGGAATATTGTTTTAGATGTTCAGTTATGACTACTTCCATACGTGTAAAGAGTTAATACACACGGAATTAGTCAAAAGGAACAGTAAGTACTAATCTACTTGAGTTTGCTGGGTTAATTAATTACTTACAGAATTTACTCTACAGTCTGTGGCACAGTATGGTATAAGAACAGGCATTAAACACTACTAAAATAGCCTAAAAATTTTTAAGCCACAGCTATTACTGATTAAGGCTTTTTTATAACTGAAACACCTTTCCAGGTACATTATTGGTTTCTAATCATTAGGTATAAAGATATGTTTGTAATATAACAAAAACACAGAATCCGACCTGTGCTAATTCCAAATCAAAAATCACAAAATATTTGTACCCGATAAAAGCTCCCATCTGTCTGTCAGATGCTGATATGCTACTAATGAGATCAAAAAGGTTTGCAAACCCGAACTTTAATCTTTCGATCTATCAATATTATCTGAATACAAACAGATTATCACGTCACAGATTTTGTGTGTGCTTTTTCCGCGGCTCTATGGTCGAAAGCTACTTGCCTGCTTTGCATTTGCTGTACCTTCTTCCCTGATTTCATTAATGCATGTATTGTTTATGTTGACCTTTTTAACAAATATATTTATTTTTCTGAACACGACGCCATATATCAGAGTGGTGTAAGAAAAGCTTAGCTGGAGTATTCGATGTTTTAGACGATGATAGCAGATTTTGGTTGATCCGTGCTGCATGATGACTTCATGGTGACTACTTGCATGATGAACGATGAACGATGCTTGGAGAAAACCGTTCGATGTTAACACCTATTAAGATGATTTATAGCAACACTGTATTTAGAAAGTACCTCAGTTCGGTTTTCTCACGTAACTTCCTCCTTCTTCTTCTTCACTTCAAGGTTGGGGTATGCTGCCCGTTCCAGCTTCACAATGGTGAGATCTACCTTTTCCTTGGTCTTCCCACGCTACGTCTTCCATTGGGATTGTAATTTATAATTTTAGTTGGTATTCTTTCTTTATTCATTACTTTAATGTGTGCTTCCCAGTTCTATTTATGATTTTTCAGCTTATCATTTAATTTATAATTTTACAGATATTCTCCAAGGATTTCATTCCTTATTTAGTGCTTTCAGATGCACCTGTTTACTTTTCTCAAAAAGCACTCTTCAGCTACTTGTAGTTAGCATTTGTCTCTCTGTTTAGTGACTTAGGATACTATTTGTGGCGCCGCAGGCGATCACTTATGATTCATGGAATGAAGATGGAGCACTGGAGGAATGCGATGGCGGGAGAAACCGGAGAAAACCCATCCCAGCGCCGCTTTGTTCACCACAAATCTCACATGCGATCACTTGGGATTGAACCCGGGCCATGTAGGTGAGAGGCGAGTGGTCTAAACACTCGGCACTCGGCCACGGCGCGGCCTACACTTGCGTAAACTATGACCGTAACTGCAACTACCTTATACAGCTTTACTTTTGTTTCCTTTCGGGCTTCAACTTTCAATGTTGTATTGATTGTAGCACATATTGCTGGCAATCTTTATCGGAGCTTATGTTACTA